>OY987246.1:13048745-13080410 GCA_963920765.1 Ulota crispa
AACTAATGAATATTGCATTTTGGCTTTGTGTACAAATATCAAAAATACCCTTAGCTTTTTGTAAGAACATCAATTATATCCTTGGTTGTCTTTGAGGATATCATTAACACCCCTTGTTTTTTTGGAAGAATATAAAAAATGCCCCTCCCTTAATTTGAAATATCAAATATGCCCTTGTGTTATTTGAAATATCAAAAGCTGCTTTGGTTTATGTAAGAATATAAATCTTGAAAACTAGACTATACTCTTATTTATCTTTGTAAACATCACAAGTACCCCTGATTTCTTTGTGATTTTTGATTGAAGTCTTTTTGTAAGTAATGAAATGACAACAAAAATTTCTATGTAATATATGCAATGGCTCTGACTTCAATAATTTTACATGCAAAAATCCTTAGCTCAAAGAGCTTGCATTCAACTCTTGTTTACTTTTGTAATTTCCATTTTATTCCTAGTACTTACTAAATTTGGCAATAAGAGGCACAAGAGAACTAAGGGCATGTTTGATATTTCAAATAGCACAAGGGCATATTTGATATTTCAAATTAAGGGAGGGGCATTTTTATCTTCTTCCAAAAAAACAAGGGGTGTTAATGATATCCTCAAAGACAACCAAGGATATAATTGATGTTCTTACAAAAAGCTAAGGGTATTTTTGATATTTGTACACAAAGCCAAAATGCAATATTCATTAGTTTGGGAGAAATCTATGATTTTGGGACTTTTGAAATTTTCATTTTTTAGAGTTTTCAAGTGATTTAGATTGAGTTTTATTATAATTTCTTCAAGACCTTACATCAATGATGAAACATCTTGAAGGAATGATCAAAAAACTCAATTTAGATCTCCAAAATATTCTCACAAATGCAAAATTTGAGTATCCCAAAATTTGTTTTGGGAAAGCATTTATCCCAAATTAACAAATATTGTGTTCAAGGGTGTTTATATATTTCAAATCTTTGGGGGTTATATTTGATATTTTTGATGAATTGAGGGGCATTTTTGGTATTTTCCCTTCATTTTTCACTTAGAAAGAAATGAGGTTGTGTATTTCTTCTCTCTCAAGTGACCCTTCTTGTACCCAAAGTAACTCACCCCAAGCTCCAAACAATATGGGACAAACCCCCACTCTTCCTTACAAGTAGTTTTCTGAGTAAAACGGGCTTAGTATAAACCGTAGGACGCGAGAAGCGAGACGCAAGACACGGGATGCAAGACACGGGATGCATGACACGGGATGCATGACACGGGATGCAAAACACTGTATGCATGACACAGAATGCAGAACACGGGATGCATGACACGGGATGCAAAACACTGTATGCATGACACAGAATGCAGAACACGGGATGCACGACACAGTCGACCAGCTATGCGACAGGGTCAGACCTAGGCCCCGCCCCGCCCCGCCCTGCCCCGAGCGCCACGTCCGCTCGGGCAACTTTCAAGGGCAACATTTAACGTCCTGCAAGACTGAAACTCTGGAAGTCTACAAGAATACAAGATTGATGAAGTTGTTGTAAAGAAGCTCCTCTAATAAAGATAGAAGATCTTTTATTCATGAATAGAAGATGTTTCTGTAATAGCAATAGTCCCAGACGTGAATACGTGATTACCATAATGACCTCAGGTAGTAAACAATACTCATAAATGTGCTGCACTTGCAAATTAACTACCATGATAAATCAGTAATCTGAAAAACTGTCAGAATAGTTTGGTAGAACGGTACTGCTAAATTCTGACCAAATTCGTGAATAAGGTATATACACCCATAAGCGTCAAACTTAGGGTTTTGAACATGATAAGTATCAATAAGCAGCTAGCAAATTATAGGCCTATAAGGAGCTAGAAAATTATAGGATCCTATTAGGAACAAAAAAATAGTAAGTTTGCACTTTTGAATGTATTATTTGGATATTGTGAGAATAAGTTGTGAATTTTTAAAGAGCAAACTGCCATTGCACCCATAATCACTTTCAAGATTTCATGTTCACATGTTGTACATCCTTGTCATTACATCTATTCACTTCCACAGATTTTCCAAGATTTCAAAGGTGACGGTTATGGGGACACTGACGCTTATGGGTGTACATACCTTACAAGTAAATTATAACGGCAGGGAACTCAAATTTTTATTGCTATTTTACTGTTTAGTTCATCGTGTGGGGAGAAGTTTTAGCTTCATGAATTTTCCTATTAGGTTGTCCCACACTAATTTCTTGATATTATACAGTACATAAATACTTGAGGAAGTTAGAAGTAGGGGCATGAAAACAAAAAATATTACAAATAGGGGCACAGTTTCAAAATAATTTGTAAATTTGTGTAAATTTTTTGGGTTGGACATTGGTGGATTTAGATACATCACATCAAATGTTAGTTAACTTTCAAAAAACTAAGAGACCTCTCCAAGAATTGCCATCCCCTTCACTAAAATTTCTTTATGTAAGCTTGATTTGGAGAGGCCTTTAAATTTTTGGAAGTTTGCTAATATTTAATGCTATACATCTAAATCAACCAATGTCCAAACCAAAAAAATTATGGAAATTTACAAAGTATTTTGAAATTGTGCCTATATTTGTATGTGTTTTGGAACTATGCCCCTATTTGTAATATAATTTGTTTTCATGCCCTTTTTGTAATTTCTCCTAAGTACTCATTGATATTACAAGAAACGACATAAATACTTACTGCAATAAACAAATTCTTTAGGGCATGGCAACAACAATTGAGCTCCAAAAAAACAAACTAAAAAAGTCCACATTGTAAATCCTAGTACCTAAATAGCCATATGCACCTCCAAATGACAAGCAATGAATTATGAGGTAACTTTCCAAGGCAAAACAACCTAATTGTTAAGGCAACCTAAATGTAATATTTAGTATAGAATCCATCTTTTCCCATTTTCAAGCAGTTTTTCACCCGCATGTACCGGTTACTTCCTTAAGAAACCCTATTTTGATACTTTGATATACTCTTCTTTTCTTTCTTTCTTTTTAAATCTGATGCATTTTTATCATGTAGTTTCAAGTTTCAACGAACTTTTTGTAATATCAACTGGTTATCAATAAACTAAATGCTAGTTCTCCTCAAACCTTGGTTCAAACCACATGCACCCTAAAATGCACGTCGTGAAAGGAAAAGTGAGATAAAACCATTCATGTGTACATTTATCCATAGAATGTGCCAATAATAGAAACTTTCATTCAAAATTTGGCATACCTAGTGTTTGATAGAGGAAATTTGGCAATTTTATAAATTTTCCATCACGTGTGTTTTGGATGTCAAAATGGATTGAAGTTTTAATAAGAAACTAATGCAGAAAAGTTCCTTGAGTATTGATGAACATTTATGTGCAAATGCTTACTAAAATCATGTCTCATTTTGTCACTAGCTAACTTGACTCTAAGCATACTGGATGAGAAATAGATGATATTGCCAAAATGAAACACATGGTATCAGTGTTCAAGGAGAAATTTCAACTGTACTAGCTAATTTCAGCTGTTTGATAAATTCAACTGGATTTTTAAAACATTGGCCGGTTTTAGTCATAATCCCCCAGTATTTGCTCGTCAATTTTCTCCTATATTATTTTAAAACCGATTAATTTCCTTTGTCATAAAAAATTCACAAGTTAAAATGCGTTTATGTCAATATATATTTTTTTGTCTATGATCAATTATATTGTATCTTTGACAAGAATTGAACATGGTATAATCCTTCATGAAAAAACCAAAGTTTCTCCCAACTCCAAAAAAATGGAGATAGGATTGAAACCAAAAAACTCTACTATAAATCAATGTAAAATTTAGAATTTAGAATTATGGTTTTCATCACAAGCTAGTTCTAAATCTCCTCCAAGAAACTATTCAAGATTTCTTACAAAACATCAAGATTTTGTGACATTTTTCTACAAAACAATTGTGTCAATTACAACATTGTTGTGATCAGTTAATAATTGTTTTATAATTATAACTTTCTAAATTTGTGGTAGTCATACTATTGTGTTGTTTTTGTTGAATGTTGTTCAGCACAAAGGAAGCCCTTTCACAGATAACTATTCTCACACATTAACAGTCACTCACACATTGGTATGCAGCTATTATAGAAAGAATAAAAAAATTGGGATACTTCAACTTCCAACCCTTGTTATTAGCCAATTGTATAATATCAAAACATCATATATCCGGTGTATGAGGGAATGAACTAGCAAAAATCTGCCTCTTCACAATATTAACCGGGTAAGTTTCCTCTGATTCTTCTCTTCTTTCTGGTCGTTACAAATTTCTTCCCCGGATTCTTCTCTTCGAACGACTGCTTTCTGGTCTTTACAAATTTCTTCCTGTTCTACAACCTCCAAACTTAAGGTAGTACGCTCGAAAACCATTCGCTCATTTTGAACCATCCAGTAACTTTGCTGTGAAATGGTGCACTGATGGTTCTTACATTGGCCTCTTACAACTCATTGAATGCATGGAAAAAATTTTGTTTTTAATTGCAAGAGCCAATCATTCTCCTTGTTTTCTCAAATCTCTTCACAACTTGCAAGTGAACTGTTCTTGGAAGGTCTAAGGTTAATAATAGGTACCTATGACACATGCACTTTGAGAATTCATAAGTAACTCCAAAATGCTTCAAAAAATATGAAACGACTTGTGTTACATTCAGCATCTATTTCTCTTTGTCTGAAAAATGAACTAAAAATCCTTCCATCCACGGAAGAACATGAAAAAAGAGCGATGAGCCCTTAGATGGGCGGTTTCGAGCGTACTACCTTAAAATCCAGCCTCATTTTCTGCCAAATTAACCACTGACATAACACTAACCGACGGTTCTCCCCAATCATTGGACTAGCAACAGGCACCGTTAAGTGTGTGCACATACAGTAGACGCGCATGTGAAATTGATGAGTGCACATCCACTGCAGCTGAAAAGAACTGCGTTCATTTAACAGTAGACATATGTACTGTTTCTTGGCTTTGGCAATTATATACTTTCACTCCATTTTCAGTAGTGGTAAGGTAGTTCAGAGTCAAAACGAGGTAATATTCTGGTAAAATCATATAAAACGTAACGAAACCGGAGATTGATAGGAGAAAATTGCCAAGGAAAGAAAAAATGGTACTAGTTGTGTCAAGCATTACAGCTTGACACTGAAGGCTTCTAGTAAATTATTGCAAAAACCAACGAAACCATGGATTGATAAGAGAAAATTGCCAAGGCAAGAAAAAATGGTATTAGTTGTGCAAGCATTAAAGCTTGATACTGGAGGCCCCGAGGCAATGTGCCTCGTACAATTTAAGCCTCGGTAACCAAAAACGTGAGTCTCCATGCTATTATCTCAGCCTGCATGCACTAATAAAGACATTGAAAGATCATTGACGCCGCCGATTGAAAGAGTTGGTCAAAATGAAATTAGCCAAGCTAGGATAGCAACTCCATGGTAAATGTCACAGAAGCAAACGAAGACGATGGTGAACTCCACTCCATTTCCACGTGCACACGACGAATACTCCTCTTGAGAAAAGATCCCACATTTGCATTTGACTTGGAATATTGTTTCTGAGCTTGATTTTGCCCCATGCATGCAAGCTGGGGGCGACTCTATAGCTCTCAGTCTCTTTCCACACGAACCTCCTCCACAGCACCCCCAACACACCTAGCCTGTCAGGAAACACCATTCGCACACACAAAAGTACAAAGAAGACTCGACATGGTGTCCAAAGTAAACAGCCGAAAATTGAAATTACGTATTTGAGTTTTGTAATACTTTAACACAAAAAAATGGCAGTTCTGAGTTGTACCTCTAAAGGCACAATTTAGAACTGCAACCGCTTTGACAATGTAGAAGTCCTCATTCTCTCTCTCTCGCTCTTTCCTTTGTATCTCTTTTCTGTGTCTAAGCGTTTGTTAGCATGGTCAGATTCCGTCAAGGTTCTGAGGACTATGTCAATATTCTGTCTTTGTCAGATTCTCTATGTACTGTACAACTTACTGTTGAACTGATACTACGCCCCCTGTTCTTTTCTCTGCATGACTCGGATTTCTGTGGATATGGATTCAGAATGAAAAGCCCATCGACACTACCTGATATTTAAAAAAAACCCATCCCTTCCCAATGCAAAAAATGGCTCAGATTTTTTTGTGGGTACGGATTTAGAATGAAAACCCACCGACACAATCTGATACAAAAAAAAACCCACGCCTTCCCAATGCAAAAAATGGAAAGGAAACCTGACTGCGGGCCTGGTGGTGGATGTTGGACTTCACGTACGAGTTGGGCGTGGTCCTCCAGGCGAAGGTTGCGAGCTTTTCTTCAAAAAAAATTAGGTCAGGCTGCGACACACGAAAAGGTAGGATGCTGTAATTGCGACCCTCTCTCGAAAACCGTCACTCCCATAGGTTGATAGGTCACTGAAGAATGGTTGTGAAGTGGTCCTTGAAAGAAAGGACCCTTTCAAGACATAGAAGAAAAAGGTTCATTCTATTGTAAGATCTAACCATACTCTTCAGGTTCATTTATCTCTTCACCAGTTGCAAGGGATGCTTTATGGGAGACCTACAGTCACAAAAAGTTGTCTACTACAAAAAAGCTTTGAAAATTCATCAACAATTCATTAATGCTTGAAAACATATGAAAAGAAATTGAGTTACATCTAACATCCATTTCTCTTTAACTGAAAATTAGACAAAAAAACCTTCTTGTGCCAAAAAGACCTGCTCTTAAAGTGACGGTTAATGAGCACCCTACCTTACAACGGATATGGCGATCACCGGATGCTCAGGTCGGCGTGGATGTAGGACATGCGCTGCACCGGCATGGACAACGAGCGGGACACGGTGCGCGACATGACGGGCTGATGGAACGCAGTGACACCCCCCGTGACGTAGAACCGGAACACCTGCAACGCAGAGTTGAAGGCGTTGAAGGGATTCACGGACATGCTGAGCCCGGACAGACCACGGGGCAGAAAGCCAGAAAACGACTGCGTCCAGGGCACCGCGCTGCTACTGCTGGAGGACGACCCAGGCGAGCTCAGGCGGGACTTGTTGAAAGAGTCCGAGGGCTTCAGGTAGGCGCGCGCCGCCTTCTCCACCAGGCCGTTGCGCATCGGTGTGCGCGGTGGGCTGCTCACGCTCTCCTCTGGTGATGCGCTTTCTGAAGGGATGATGATTTCCGCTAGGCTGGTGTACGTCGGCGCCGCCGGTGTCACCCTCGCTGGCGTCGTCGGTGTCAGCGTCGAAGCCACAGCCGTCGTAATGGAACGGAAACCACCACATTTGGGCAATGCCAGGTCCGGGACCGTGCGTGGTACCTAGACAATCCACCAATACATTTGTTTAAGAAAGACTAAACCCAACCTGTCTCAAGTACTACAAAATCATCTAGACAATCGACCAATGCATTTGTTTGAGAAAGACTAAACCTCTCTCTCTCTCTCTCAAGTACTACAAAATCATCACGTAAGACACACACATTTGACATTGCAGTAAGTCACAACCTATCGCAACGACGATCTTACCTTCAAGGTTTTGGACAGTTTTCTTCGAAACAGAGTGTTGGGGCACCCCTCCAGAAGAGCGCGCTCCATCTGTGTGGACTCAAATCAAAAACAAACAAACAACCCTGTCAGAAACAGATCCTTGCAGCAACACTCCATCCCACCACAACTCAATCGTTCTGGACAAGTCAAGTCAGTCAGGGCTTTTCTTACATGAAAAGAACCTTGTCGCCGCCACGACATTGTACGAGGAAATGCTAGAGAGGAAATTTTAGAGAGGAGAAGAGACAAGGAGAAGAAAGAAGAAAATTATTCAGAGAGAATTCCACCCGAAGGCACGGCTCTTGTAGCGGGTAGCCGGGAGCAAGGGCTCGGGCCAGAATCAACGCCCACTGACTGAACGGTCCCGTTGATCGCGTAGCCAAGGACCCAAAGTGAACTGGGACTTTCCGACAGTTTTATCTATAATCATGGTGATTAATATGCAAGTGTAGCACATTTATGACTTTGTGAGTGTTGTTGCCACCTACAGTCATTACTTCATGGGAAAATGTCTAAATTAGGCCGAACAATTGGTCATATTTCAAAATAGCTCTGACAATTAAAAAAGGGACCGACTAGGGAGCAGGGTCTGGGAAATACTTGAGATTTTTCCGTAGAACTCCTTCAATTCCTATATTGAACCGGTTTATCAAGGAGCTCTTTTGGTTATTTTCTCTATTTCATACTAAAAGTTATTTTTAAAGATTTTTAATCGGTTTTCAGCCGAAGTTTATAAATTGTAAATGGTTATTTCTCATTTCAATCGGTTAACATTGAACTAGTAGTCGGTTCTTCCCGGACCTTGCTATGGAGACACCCCCTATAGCCCAACCTATTAAATTTGAGACTATTGTTACATTGAAATAAGAAATAAAATCAAGACAATATTTTACGGCACATTTGCATCTGCAAGCATTGTAAACATATAAAAAACATGTCTCATTTGTGACATGGTCAAGAGTTAAAACTAGTCATTCCTTTTGTTTGTAAGTTTAACTCTTGATCATGTCACAAATGAGACATATATGTTGTATGTTTGCAATGCTTGCAGATGCAAATGTGCCGTAAAATATTGTCTTGATTTTATTTCTTATTTCAATGTAACAATAGTCTCAAATTTAATAGGTTGGGCTATAGGGGGTGTCTCCCTATCAACTCAGGGGGTATCTCCCTAGTCTGTCCCTTAAAAAATATCAAAAATAGGCCTCATCATTTATTGACAGTAGGCCTTGCAACTGAGGTGACCACAAATATGTGCATATTTATATATGGAAATAGATGATATATGCACACAAGTGGTTATATTATAGATGTTTATCTTCAAGAAGCCAAATTTGAAAAATGTGAACTTGAATTTGGATTTAGAAACCTTGATATAGCCTAGAACCACAACAGAGGTTACAATTGAACAACGCCCAATGGAAATGCTTAGCGAGGGGAGAAATGATTACTTTTTCCCTTGTTTGTAAAAAAAGCTAAGCTTTTTCATTGGGCATTGTTCCATTGTAAACTCCGTTATGGTTCTTTTTTATGGTAAATATCTCAAATTTACCCCCACTGCGGTGTTGCATATATCAAGCCCCATAAATAAACATGCACAAAGTTCTAGTCACCTTAGTTGCAAGGCCTACTGTTGATATATGATGAGGCATATTTTTGATATTTTTGAATTATCAAGGTTGTTTTCAAAATATGGCCAATTGTTAGGCCTATTGTTATATTTTCCCTTAACCCCTAAAGGACCAAGTAGCCCTTTGCGACCAATACAACACACGATATTTTTCTTGTATTTGGAAGACATCCACACCTTTGTTACTTTTGAGATCAACAAAGAAGTTAGAACATAAATCAATGCTATTCTAGTGAGGTAGTCAAGATCCCAAATCAAAACTTTTTGTTGGTAACAAATGCTAGTTATACAACACCGTACATATTATGTATTATAGTAGCTCATCCCTCTAAGGGTTAATTCATTATGTCCCGTCTGGGTCACTAGTATTTACAGAAACATCTTCTATTCGTGAACACAAGATCTTCTATTTTTATTAGAGGAGCTTCTTTACAACAACTTCATCACTCTTGTAGAGTTCCATTCTGCAACAGACGACCGTTGCTCTTGACATAACAACGGGAAGGCGGAGACTTCGGATCTGGAAAGAGATTCCTCAATGCAACTCTGGAAAGCAGCTAATTTATTTGGTCAACTATTTTCCAGAATCTTACCACGTTCTGATACTGGCTACCAGCCTTTAAATTTTGTTTTTTTTTTGTTGGTCGCCAACGGGCACCGAACAATGCAAGCAGGTAAGAAAAATCTGGACAGAAACTGATAGAATCAGCCACTTGTGTATCTTCATCCATAAAATATTCTAGTTTTAGTAGATTTCATCCAGATTTTGGCAAACACTGTGCTTGCTTGGGGAGGGATCTGGTGATTTCATCCATTTTTCACATGATTTTTCTAGTGTTGCAGTAGCCAATCTGAAATGGAGGTAAGATTCAGGTGGAAATTTGACAAGAATTTAAAGGTTACTGGCTACCTCAACACCAACAATCCCAAATTTGATATTTAGTTTTAACTTAGATGGCTAAAAACAAACATTGCTAAAAAGTTAAAATTTTCAAATCTAACAGTGATTTCTATCAATGTATGAATTTTTTGGTATAAATTTTGCTAGACTTAGCCAATTTAAAGATTCCTGTGTGGAGAAAAAATTGAGTAAAAAAAAGATGAAGCTTGGAAAGATTGTCAAATCTAACTTTTAGAATTACCATGTCTATGGCAAAATAATGCTATGGATGAATGTGCACATGTAGATGATTGTGTTCATCTTCTTTTCTCACATCCACGCATTGGAGATTTTGTGTTGCTTTGTCAATGGACAAATCTCAAAAAAAAACAAATGACAAACTAAGCATAGTTACACACCTATATATTGAAAACCAAAGGCGTCAAGCTAGAATTTGAGAGCAAGGACTTAGACAAGCAATCCATTTGTTTTTGAGGCCCCCCACTGTTGCCCTTGAATTGGTGGCATCACCCCAAAATCTGGCTTAGCTCACTTTGACAACTCTCTCCTGCAACTTGCAACGCCCCATTGTTGACCACTTTTTGGCATTGTCAAGCACGTTTGGAAATTGACTAAACAAAAAAAACAATGAGGTTTTAGGCACGCTCTCAAAATGTTTAGGTCCTCCTTGTCTATGCATAATGACAAAATTTGACAAGCCTTGGCTCAAAAATAAAGTTGGAAGGATCATGGTGGAAAGTGCCACAAAGCGTGGGCTTGCCAAGTGGTGTTTAGGGGTTTAATTTGTGTATGGGTGCAGATACTTTTGTTGAAAACCATCTAACATCCAAGTAAAATAGAGGAGATGTTTCCTACACATATGATGTTCAAATTGCACTTTGTATGTAAGTTTAGTGACACAATTCCCATGCCAAACAAAGAAAATTTGAGTATGGTGAAACCCTAATTTTCGAGTGATCAAAAGCTCTTTTGAAAATTGTTAATTTTGTTTCAAGTTAACACTTTGTAATTATTTACTATAAAACCCGCACTCTAAGCCCACAAAGGTGGTTTAGAACACGTTCCAATTCTTGAGGTTGACTGATTTGTCCAACACTAATTGATTGAGAGGTTAAAACTGAAAGTCTTATTTCATGCTATGTTTCAAGTTCCAAGTCTGGGATCACAAAGAGTTTTGCCAAGAAAATGACATTTTGCTTCAAGAATTAGGTTCATAAAAGATATGAATTCCGTTAGGAAACATTCTCAACAATTTTTGTACATGAAATCTTCATAGATAATTAATTATTATTATTATTTTTTGCTCTTTTAAGATTAAAAGTTGGGATATGGATTTGAACTAGGAATTGCGAATAAGAGATATGATCCATAGCTTGAATTACTTCTCAATGCAAAATTGTGTATTTGATTATACTTGTGATAGAATCTGTTTCCACATCTTAAAGGCTTGTTTATTTAGTCGTTTCATTGATTTTGAATTGAGAATCTACTCCTGCTCACAAAATCTTGAATCCTATTCATGGCTCACCTTTTCACGCTTGGTAAATAGCGTTGTTTTGGTTGACGATACACTAAATGTTAGTTCTCTCCAAACATTGAGCACATATTATTATGTTTACTTTTGTTTGTATAAAGAATTGAAATTTTCCACCTTGACCCCACAAATGGCATGCCATCTAACCCCAGCCAATTGAAGAGGGGTTGGTGCAAAGCCCAAGTTATGGTGGACTAGACCTAGGGACCAATCCTTTTTTTGGTTTAGGGTTGAAGCTTTCAAAAGTTGCTACACTTCCTATGGAAATGCATATCTATATTGTGGAAATTGGTCAATTTTTTATTACATCATTACAGGCAAATAAATAGATTGTGCATCCAAAATCTTAGAAATTAACAAAGATGATTAAATTGATGACAATTGAAAAAATACTAGTGCATTCTAGTGAAGAGGCAAATTGTTGGGGAGCTTAACCCCTAAAAGTCAAGCGGACAAAAAACGTCTGCCGGCCCAAAAAAAGATTATGTGTTACACCAAAAAGTTGTTTTTCATTTGATTTTTTTCAAAAACTTGTGATTGTAAACACATGGTCCATCATGGAAGGCAAAAAATTATCTCACTTGATACATTCATATTTTTAGGCAACCCAAATTGTGATAAGATTCAAAAACAAGGTGTTAGGTCCCAAGCTGCTGCCCTTCTTGCAATTTTCATGAGGGCACCATACACTATCGACTCCTGCAACTTTAGGAAAGTATATTATAATTGTTGTACAAAGAGATGAATAGTGTAGACTAGTGTAGCTACGTTGTCACCGTGACCATCTTGATGTTTAAGGGTTAAAAACTTTACAAATGTTAATAGTAATGGGCATGTCTACCTTAATACCGTACATGCACTTATTTGGTGTTTCTTAGGTAGTTCCTGACTAAATTTGGAATTTGTTCACAAATGCTACCAAATTTAGGTGAATTTCTATCAATTTTATTAACTTATTGCGACAAGAAATGCAAAGAATGCAAACACCCAATCGTTAGTTTTAAATTTTAAGCACCTTTGCCAAAATATTTAGCAACTTCACTTGTCTATGAAATTTCACGTCTGGGACTTGTAGTGCCATGAAGGTACATTAATAACTCTTTTTGCAAATCAAAGTTCAGATTTGCAGTAAGGGTATAGTTTGACTGCTTAGTAAGAAAAATATAGGATACTTTCCTCGAGTATTTGGTTTTCAAAAGAACACCTTCCAATTTTTTAGATTGTCTACAAAAACAATACCAATTTCATAAAAAATCACTTAATAACCAAACAACTCACAAACTAGAATTAGCTCCTAAACGTCCCCAGGGCACGGTATGTGGAGCGTTGTAGACTACTTCTACGGTTGTTCGCAACAAGGTACCGGTTTAAGGTGGTATCTGCTGTCTGATTGCACCGTGTCAATGAAAGATTTGTGCTCTCTCAACCCGGCTGCAAGTGTTTCCAAAAAGATCGCCTAATGGATTTCAAAAGTCGCAGATGCATCCGACGCCATACGGACACTATGGGTGACCTAGAGAAGAAGAGCGTCCACAGCAATCTACAACCCACGCTAGCTGCCACCTGCACTAGGGTAAGTCTCAAAGATGGCGGGTAAGCATGTCTGGCATGAAAGATGGCGGGTAGCAAAATAGTTGGAGAGCAGGTGGGTAAGTACGTTGCCTCTTCATAAAGGAGGCAACAACCTAGTGAGGCAACTCAAGATCTTGAATGTCAATGACTGTGCATGAAATGTTGTACTACATGAGCTTGTTGCAAATGTAAGAATTGTGCATGGTTGCAATGGTTTCATATTGGTGTAGTGGCCAAAAGATTTAGCAACCTTTTTTTGCATGTTTAGGATTGTTGCTGTGGTGTTTTCGAACCATGACTGTTGTCAACTCGATGTGTATGATGATTTGGCTCATTGTGTGGAAAAACGCTCTGCTTGGAAGAGTTGTTTGGATATCAACGACAAAATTGTATGTTGAACGCAACGATCCTGACTTCCACTTGCGGTGCTGTAAGTGAGCTCTTCTGGGATCTGTTCTTCTTGTCTTTCTTACTTTTGTATGCAAGAACCATGAACATCGACTCACCTCCTCGTGGATTCTTGATAGTATATGCCTCCAATGATAAAAACTATGCTCACTAGCCCCATGACTACGATCACAACACCACTCTAAGTTACAAGAAAACCATGAATGCAAACATACTGTTGATCACATGCAACGTGTACAATCCACAATATTTTTGTTGCAAGAAATTCTTACCAACATGCACCATTGATAATGCAACGGAGTCATGCTTTTGTTGGAGAGGTTGTCTATCACAAATGCAAATTGAACATCTTTTTTGAGTGAATATTATTTTATTCATAAAGGTAGTACAAAAGCTTACTGCACAATTACAAAAACCAAACTTCACTCTCCGACTATACACTAAGCAAACAGTTTGTATGAGAGCCCACAAGGGAACTACAAGCAAGACAATGATGCCAATGGTGTGGCTGATGCTACAAGATTCAAGGAATTTAGGGCGATGGTCTCCCCCATTGTCAATGGGCTAGATCAAAGAATAGATGCTTTGTCAACAAGCCTAAAGGGGCTGTGACTATGAGGAGGATGCAGGCAATGGGCAATTCCAAATCCCCTTGCAGCTTTCATTTGAAACATGTTGCTGATGGCCATTTTCTAAAGCAACGTCACCACCTCCGCTCTATTCCAATTTTGCAACACTCGACAACTGATGCTCCAAATTGGTAATCAACTCGAGAATACAAAATTTCCCTTTCTCCAGAGCTTTGGCAGAGGCAAGAAGGTGCTGCCTTCACTCCTGTCCCTCCACCACTCTCATAAAAGAAGCTACTCACCAATGCAAGATTGTGTTCAACAACCGCAACAGGTCATTGTAAAGATGCAATCTCAGAAGTTTGATAGGAGATAATGTAAGCTTACAAATAATCACACATATTGAATTGCTTGCCATGGCATAAGCCCTAATTTCCTGAATACAACGGATTGACAAGTCATAACTACAAAGACAATGCCGTGGATCCTAAACCGCACAAAAACCAACTCCAAACCTGACAAATCTTCTCCAAACCGCAATCCACTAAGTTACCTCAAATCATAACTTTCAGAACTAAAACTGCCTAAACCCTATGCTCCACTACCTGGCCATGCCATTTTGTGTGCTTTGCAAAGCACTAGCTTGTTGCTGCTCAATGTACTTTGCCAAACCCACGTAAATCAACGTGGGAAGCCTTGTCAACAAGTCGTCGAAACCAAACCCAATTCTCCTCCGAGTTTGCAACTCTCCATGAAAAATACGTAGCCGTATCCTGCAACTCATACAATTGCTTCCCAAACTTTGCACAATGATCTCTTGCAATCGACTAACATCTTGAATCATCAACAACATTGCCAATATCAACTCTCTCAAAGCCTTCTCAAATCCTTGCACTAAACTGTCTTCAAATACGCGAAAAACCGCTTGTATTGGCCACAGAGGGCCGCTCAGACGTTTAAGGGTTAAGTCAAAACTTACAATAGGCCAAGCCAGATTTTTATCATTTATTTGAGAGCATACGGAGCACCTTGTGTATTTTTGTTTTCAAACGAAAACTTACAAAAGAAATGGTTTTTATTTGGAACACCCATTTTCAAAATTGGATGTCTACAGAGAGTGTAAAATACATTCTCGAAGGTGTCACCTTAGAGTGAAAAGTACACCCCACAAAGTGCAAAGTAGGCAACAAGGACATCTCTCTGGTGGTGTCAAAAGGAATAGAGAACTCAAAATGTACCTAAATTTGGAAGGCATATTTGTTCTAGGCAATTTTCAAGGTTGCATTTACTCTAATTAATAAGTAATTGTCCAACATACTCAAATTTGGATTGAAATATTTTTAAGAGGATGCCTTTCACACAAGTGACTGCAGAAGTGATTGAGGAGAACCGGCTATCAATATAAAAAAATCACCCGGTTGAAATGGCATAAAATTTTCCATTTTTTCTATGAAACTAACAGATAAAGACCGGATTTTACCAAAATATGAACATCCATTACATGAATTTACAGCAGGTGCCACAGGACTGGGCATCATCATCACTATTTACATCCAACATAACCTAAGAATCCTCAATAAAAGATTCGACCTAGCTAGCCCCAAACAATTGACACAGAATTTTTTGTATCTCACTTTAATGAACCAAAAAAAAGGCACTAATTCAATGTTCCTCTACATTCAGGAGTACCACAGAAGCAAGGGATTTTATCCCCGACTTCATCGTAATTAAATTTATAATCGTAAGTCACCTCCTCGCCAGCATAGATGTCCCTTTTCGCAAAGAAAATGACCTGGATCCCCAACAAAATCCACAGCACTCAGCATTTCTCCTTTTTTCAAAAGCCACAAAGAACAGGCCAAGAGTCAAAATCCCTTCCACTACATAAACTTGAACAGAAAGACTACCTTTTTCAGGTTTTCGACACAGATCACCTTAGCAACGCAATTAGGCTGCAAAAAAAAACACCAGAAAAAACAAAAGAGGTCAAAATAAATGCAGTTAAATGGACAAAGTTATGAACTTGACTAAGAGAATGGAAAAAACTGACGTCTTTCTATAGAAAAGAGCGAGGCTTACTGAGCAAGAGTGATTCACAAAACGAGCTATACCACCCTTGCGGGTAGCATCAATGATCTGTTCCGAGTCTATTCTGAATAAATAGCAAGCGCCCTGGTATTGTAAGCGCTTTCCCGAATGGTACTCAGCTTCTCGCTTGTCCGCAACACGTAAACCCACGATCTCCCCCACATACTCAACAACCTGATATCACCACAAAAAAGCCCATGCTTAAAATTGAGAAAAATTCGGAAAATTCGGAAAATTCGGAAAATTCGGAAAATTCATAAAATTCGAAACAAAGAAGAAGATTAAGAGAACCAGCATCTACTTTCAAATTATGTCTAAAGCAAAGTCCAGTAAAAGAACAGGAAATATAGTTACAAAGGTCATACATACTATGCCAACTACTTTTAATTTACTTCTCCAGGTTCCATTGAGGAATAAGAGCAACACTGATTCTCACCACTTCTCCCTCTGCAATAAAATCCGTGGTGTAGAGTCCAAGCGCGTGAATTCCTGATTTACAGACCGTAAGTTTTCGCCAACCTTTCTTTTGCTTAAACCGTAGATATTCCTGCATTAGTAA
Source organism: Ulota crispa (assembly GCA_963920765.1). Taxonomy (NCBI): domain Eukaryota; kingdom Viridiplantae; phylum Streptophyta; class Bryopsida; order Orthotrichales; family Orthotrichaceae; genus Ulota; species Ulota crispa. Next base: position 13,065,551 of record OY987246.1, read on the forward strand.
CAAATAAAAGGATCATACTTAAAAATTTCCACAGGACATACAAGCAAAAGTTTAAGAAACCACGTGCAGTATGAATCATTTTCTACATTTTAAACATCGTGAATTTCAGACATGGAACTGGATAACTTTCAAGTAACTTGCTCACAAACATATGAACCATCAATACCACAGAGGGGCTTGGTTTTTGACATTTCTTAATATACCACTATTGTTGCAGAAACTAAACGATGTCAATAAGACTCCAGAAGAATCTAAACTGGATACTGCGTTTCTGCAGCAAAATGGCTATTGAGGTTTTATGAAAATCTCAACCTCGGCAAGCCAATGCCTAAAACTTCAAGCATGCAAAGTCCTAAGCCCTAAACCCTAGACCCTAAAACCTAGGACCTAAACCTGATATACTACTTTAAAAGCATCACAACCAGTCGTTTGAACTTACTCTGTTGTCGAATTTCATGGCAGGATTCGTAGATTTAAGAACTCGACGAGCATTCATCTTACGATCACTGATCCGAAGCCACTCTGCAACCTGCTCACGTGTCACAGCTGTAGCTCCCTCTAAATGCATATTGTGTTGTGCCGTGGCTCGTTCTTCCAGACTCAACCTCCCTTTGTAGCCCTACATCACAAAAAAGAAAGCAAAATACAGACCCAGGCTAATCAAAATGAATTCAGAATGTCACTAAAGAGATTTCCTGCGTAACCTTCACAGAAACGAAACAAAAAAAACCAATATGATGTATAACAATAATTAAAAGAAAATAAACAAACAAATACAAATGCAAATACCTCAGTTCGAGCACAAGATCTTTCACTGCTATGACAGACGTCCTCTTTGGCAACATCTTCCGACTCTACACCAGAGCCAAAAGCATGGCTCATGCATTTCCCAAAGAAACCAACTTTATTGCTCCCGTCCTGTACAATTTCACTCTGCAACAAACCCTGTGCACAAAGAGCAATTAAAGTAAATCCATCAATATAAACAAAAAACAAAACAGAAGCAAAACCAACAAAAAAGTAACAAAATCATGGAAACCAGAGCTAATGACTAGAAAAACGAAAGAACTAAACTACCACATAAGTGAAGAACAAAATAAAAAAATTGACTTACTAAACCTCAACTCTCAAAACAGAAACACTCATACAACATCCGAAATTGAAACCATAAACACCGAATCAGAAACACAGAAACCTCCAAGAACACAATGAACGCACCTTCTCATGGGCACACCAGACGTGAAACGGAGTGGAACATTTTGGTACGCGACACTGAATGCAGGCACCTCCTTTCCTCAGACATAAGGAGCATAGCTGCCAATATCATTAACCCCATCACAAGCAGGGTTCAGATAGTAAAAAAAAACAGTAGATAACCATAACATAGACACACGGCCAGATTCTCATTTCACTAGGCTAAGAACCACCATCACATCACAACAATTCTCTCGCAACGTTCACAAATGTGGCGAAACTTAGCAAAACATCTACCAGAATCTTATTTTAGCCACAAAAAATGTAAGCACCGAGTTAAAAAATGGGAAAATTTCATGGATACCCCTGAAGTTTGTAATATTTACATACATACCCCTGCTTTTTCAGAAATTACACAAACACCCTTGGACCATAGTTTTCGGGCCTTTATTTGTTGAGCTTGTGCACTTCCTTCATGACCAATATTGGAGAAGGGAATGTAACGAAACAAAAAGAAGCAAAGTACGCACAAAGAAAGAAGGGAAGTGGCATGCACAACAAAACAAACGCCTGAAGTTTTTGGTCCAAGGGTATTTGTGCGATTTCTGAAAAAGCAGGGAAATCTATGTAAATATTGCAAACTTGAGGGGTATCCATGATATTTGGGGGAATTACAAATAGGGGCATGAAAGGGCATGAAAATGAAAAATATTACAAATAGGGGCACAGTTTCAAAAATATTGTGAATTTTTGTAAATTTTTTTGGTTTGGACATTGATTGATTTAGATATATCAGTTAAATGTTAGCTAACTTCCAGAAAACTTAAAGGCCTCTCCAAATCAAGCCTAAATAAAAAACAATTAGTATAGGGGATGGCAATTTTTGGAAAGTTTTTTGGAAGTTAACTAACATTCAATGTGATATATCTAAATCAACTAATGTCCAAGCCAAAAAAAATTACAAAAAGTTACAAATTATTTTGAAATTGCACCCCTGTTTGTAATTGTTTTGAAACTGTGTGCCCCTATCTGTAATATTTTTCATTTTCATGCTCCTATTTGTGATTTCCCCATGAAATTTCTCTAAAAAAAGTAGCACATTTGGCAGAGTTTTTTAGCCACTTGAGCTAATTATGAAAAGGAGTGTTGGATTTACTACTCCATGGATACCCTAGCTGGCTGGCTACTCACCGCCTTTCGTCGAGAAGCGGTCACCCCTGATACATCAAACACTCCCATGGTGCCCATGTTCAGGCACCGCGTTCCAGGCATCCACAATGTGCACACCATGTGCGCCCACTGCTTGGCTCCCGCGTCCTTCACAATACACCCCACCGTGTTGCTCCTCCTCCAGTCCTCACGCCCCGAGCTGGCCACCACCGCTGCTGCTGCTGCTCCCCTCACGCCATGGCCACCACTGCTCCCGGGCTCCGGACTCTCCTTTCGACAACCCTTGCAAACTGAGCTCTTGTCACGACAAACGTCCACAAAATCACGTGATTCGCCTTCACTCGCTTTCGTCTCCTTGGCCAACCGCGCCCTCGACAACAGAATGCTGGTCGTTGCAGACAGAAGAGTTTCATCGTCGTCCACGTCGTCATCGTCCTCGTCCTCAACAACCGATGCACGTGCGTTCCCACTCTTAAGCTCTCGCCAGGTTTGCAGCAACGCCAAACACAAAGGTCGAGCTTTCTGGACTCGTGTCATAGCGCCACCTCCATATCCACACAGGACACATATCTGCATCAACAAACGCATAAGCCAACACGCCTGGTCTCAGTTCCTCCATCCATCATCCCAAGCTAATAGATCCTCCCTATAACGAATACTTCTTAAAAACCATAATAAATCATGCTTCTGAAAATGCCAACCTCATCGAATACCTATAATATTTAAATCGGTAGTCACAACTACTCAATTTAGAGCATTTTCTCACCGGATTGGAAACTTTGAACTTGCAGATGCGACACATCCAGGGTCCCTTTGGAACCTTTGGCACCCCGTAACATGCTTGGTGGACCTGTCCATGCACCAAGGTACCAGCTTAGAAACTGTTTTGACCATCAAAGCTCAATATTACCTGTCAGAAAACTAGTTGAACTGTGGGGCAAGAAATAAGTCCACGAAACCTCGATAGTTTTCAATTATAGCACCGCATACTACGTAACGATCAACGAATGTGAACACGTTAGGCTGCATTGGCACCACCACACAATCTCCCCACATCTTTCTCAAATTTCTCACCTTGACCGAACACCGACCACAACACAGCAGTTTGTTGTAACTGGCTGAGCTGAACGTCCCACACACATCACATCTGCACTTCTCGCTCTGACTCAACTGATTACCCGGTTCGCCTCCACCTCTTTCCTTTCTCCATTTTGAACTTCGGCCATTCATGTCCAATGTCTGCGACTTCTTTATCTTATGCGTCCTGCTGTAACCCGCCAACCGATCCTCCACCATCTTCTTCTGCTCTAAACATGATACTCTCTGACGGGAACTGTAAAAAGAGGCAATGCGACGTGAGAGAGCTTGTTAGAAATATGCTTCATATCTCACAGAATCAAAGTAACAGAGCCACGAAACAGCCACACCAGCATCATGCACCTTACACGCCAAAACGAGCTGACACAAAATATATATATATATATATATATCTCAAACTGCACTGCATTACACCAATTCAAGTCCATCCTTGCGAAAGCATAAGATCAAAAAGCAAGAACCTCTTCAATTGTTCGCCACTATCCGTTGACCCTTCAATCTCGCTCACATGGCAATCCTTCCCCTTCTTCAACCCAAGCGCCACCCTTGGCCTCTTCGCGCTCAACCCTGGCAGCAGCTGCAACTCTGATCTCCTCTTCAGCACCCCAAACCCTGTTATTCCACCCTTCACTTGTCCTCTCCCTTGCACTTGCAATTGCCTCAACGTCTGGTTCTCTGCAAAGCCCACCCTTTCAGCTGAAACTCCTCTTTGGTCCTTCGCCTGCAACCCCTCAGCCATTGCTACAATACTTCTCTTGGCCTTGCTTGTACGCACCTGCTTCCTCACGGGAAAACCCTGTTCACAGAGCCCCTGCTGAAGCTTATCCTTGGAGATGCTGCTGCCTGCAGAGGACATCACTTGCGACACCCTGCACACAAACATCCCTTCCTTCTCAGACGCATCCTTCACTGCTCCTGCGCTCGATCGCTTCCCTGTGACCTCCGTCTGTGCATCACCGCTCCGTTGCCACTCCACTTTCCTTTTCTTCGGGACTCCTGGTCTGGCGGACCTCTCACCCCGAGGAAACGGGCAGGACTTGGTTCTCCAGCGCACTGGACCTGCTCCTGGCTGTCTTAACGGGCCATCCGTCTGCACTGCAGCTGATGCTGTCCCCTGCTGTTTCCCGGTGCCACTCGGAACTGCTGCCACATCATCTTCTTCTTCTTCTTCTGCAAACTCAAACACCGACGAGGGACCTGGCCCATGCACATCATCATTCTTGCAGGTCAACTCCAGCATGCTTCGGACTTTCCGACATTGTACATCCACTTTCTTCTGCACTATTCTCGTCCTAATACCACCGGTTGCCTTCCATGCTACTCTCGTATCATGTGAAGGACCCCCCTGATCATCCTTCACCTCTTTCCCTTGCTCGCCTGTGACACCACTAACAGACTCTACGCGTGCATCTGACACCCTGTGCATCGTTGTACCTTCTCTCCTCGAGACGGAATTCGCAGCATCGTCTCTCAGCCTTGGCTGCAAAGGAGCCCTGGAATTCTCCATCATTATGGGCACCGGGCTGGTTGCGGACGGCTGGTTCAAAATCACGCTCAACGACACCATCCGTCCGTTTCGTGGACTCGGTCCGGCCAACGGCGTCCTAGGACTGCGAATGCCCTTTGTCACGGGAATCACACCAGCGCCATCTGAACCAGAACCACAGCCTTCCATCATATCCTTCGTCGGAAACCTCGCTACTCTCGATGCTGACAACTTTCCAGCCTCGAGCCCTCTCCTGCCATCCTCCCCGCCTGCACCACCCTCTTTGCCTGCGTCTGCTTTCCAATCTCGTGTACCACATTTCGGCTGCTGCTGCTGCAACTTTGTCCAGATGCTCTTCTTCGCCTTCTGACGGTTCACGCCTTGAGGAACCCGGATTACCAGCGTGGTCCCGGCCTTCTTCTTTGACGAATCACCACCTAAGCTCCTCGCGGCGGCCTCCAAGTTCGCCTCCGTCACGTTCGTCGCCTTCACTTCTTGGTGCCGTCCAGGCACCAACAGCTTTCGTCGCTTCGAAGAAGGCACTACCTCATCGCTATACGCTCTCACAAGGTCACGCTTCGAAGCATTCGTGGCCGCCCTCTGGAACTTCTTGGACCCCATTCTTGCAATCTCAGAGGTCACCTGAGGCTCCAAGTCAGGCCCAAATGAACTCCCGCCCGGGCTGCCATCCTTCGCAACTCCATCATCCGCACCACCCGATCCCAGCCACTTCCATTTCGTGTTGCGTTTCTGCTTTACTGCCATTTTGCCTACCACACACACACACCTTACTGCAGGTCAGAACGCCTTTTCACTCAACATGATTGCAACAAATCACTACAGAAACCAACTTGCATTGACAGCTCTCCCTTCACCATGACAGAAACGAAAACCGATGCTCGATTCGAGAACTAGAATTCCACAAACAATGTCTACAAACCACTCGCCTGTGCTTGCCCTAGACTCATTGCCTTCCACCTCATAGTCTAATTTCATAACCAGTCTCCCATTTAACTCTCCCAGATAGTGCCACCTCTCTTCTCACTCAAAACACACCCTCCGTCCGAAAGCCCACTCGAAACATTCTCTGAGCTATTGGAACAAGCTCCTACGTCCGGGGAAGCCTCACCTGCTGTCCGCGCACCTCCTCTCCCACCTGCTGTCCCCTTCTCAGCGGTCTCTGACAACACATCGTCTTCATTCTCGGGGGTCTCTCCAGCGTTGTGCTCCGCACCCACGTCCTCCATGCCGTCCTGTCCATCGTCCACAGTGCTCTTTATTACAACCATGTCTGACCCTGCGACCTGGGCGGGGCCTTTCATGCCATGTTGCTTGCCTTCCCTCTTCCTTGCAGCCTCATGTGTGCTTGCAAGCCGGGCTTTTTCCTTCAAGCACACTTGTCCCGCAAGCCTAATCAACAACCACCACACATCCATCCTTAAATCCTCAGCATCACCATCAAATACACAGCCGGCATCTGCATTCCCAACATGAGGAGCACTACTCCCACACTCAGCAGCTACTATCACGAATCCCCCTGATCACCCACACCTAGCTCTGCGCCCGTCTCAAACTTCCCGACTTCAATACCCCACTTTAACATCCATATCAACAATAACTGGCACTCAAACACTCGGATAGTCCCCCACCTTGGCAGAGCTTGCCCTTTCACCAAAGGATTCGCCTTCCTACATTTCAAACTGCTGCATTGGGCATCCCCTTCACTCAATGCCGAAACTTCCACGCCCTCCTGCGGGCTCCCGGCATCCAGAGCCAAACCTCTCGCGCTCAAATCTGCAACAGCCGCTTCGCACAGTGTCAGACAAATGCCATGCCTGACTGCCCTTTTTGTGCCAATTTAATATCTTAATCAACACTACCAGGCCTACAAACCAACATCATTTCCAGCAGAGCACAAACACAGCACGAACTCAAAGACCTGCACCCCAATGCAAGCTACATAGAATACGACCTGCAGGCAGCTGAGGCTGCAAATCCGTGCTCTCGCCTTCACCATGGCCTCGACTCAACCTGCTCGAAAGCATTACGCCATTATCCACCTTCGATGATCCCAATCGAGGATTAGCCATGCCCTCTGCCTCGGGGCCGCCCTGTGACTGCCCTAACGTTTGCTTATCCATCACCGTGCCCTGCTGCTCCTTGCTCCGTCGCTCAGTTCCGTTTCTATTCGTCATCAAAGTCTGACACTCCAATTTCTGTTCAGCCTCCGATCGTCTTCCCAACTCCACCAGTCTCTGCACCACATGCTGCTGCTGCTTCGTGAACGCCATGCCCGGCTGATCTCGCATCTGAAATGCACGGAGGTTCGGATCTTGCCCGTTCGCACTAGCCAAGGCCAGTCCACAGCTGAGCTCCGGTTCGTTCTGGACCAACTGATCTCTCACCAAGAGCTCCAGAAAGCTCGCACGGTGGCCGCTCACAATATTGGACCGTCCAAAGGCGTCCAATTGGCCAAAACACTGACCTTCCGCTCGACTGGTACTCGGCACCACGCCGTTCAGCTGCGTTGCTCCTGCTGCTGGAACGTCCAGTCCCATTGCTCGGTACCTGAACGACGACTGGATAGCTGTATCCAGGAGGCTTTGCCCTGTTGTCTTGCTCAACTGCTCCAACGCTCCCAAACTCAGCGATTCCAACGTCGTCCCGTTCTCCAATGCCACACTCCGAGATGGACCCAAGGGTGTGTGCGGCAACAACTCCGGCCCGGATGACTCTCTCCGAAACAGACGGTCCTCGCTCCCACTCGACTTCTCCGGCTGATTCTGCACCGATTCAAGGTGCATCAGCTTCTCTTGCAGCTCCGACACGCCATCTGCATCACTATGCATCAGCTCCCGAGGGCTCTGACTGACTGCAGTGGAGTTAGCTGCTGACCCTTGCTCTTCTCCGCGATTCTCCACACCACCGTTCTCCAGATTCTCTACAGACCTTTCGGGAACCGAATGGGGGTGTGTGACCTCCTCATCTCTAGACTGGTCGGGAATTCCAGAAAATTTGGGCAGATTCGCTGGATTGAACTGCTGGAGGTTATGCTGCAACTTTCCGTCCCACACTGTCAAAACAAACACCCACATTGTTACCACTCTGGTCCAGATTTGACTGCAGATACCAGTCTCTCTGCTACCATGCCATCATCACCCCGATAAACCCAAACACCACGCTTAATCTCCCATTTCCACAAACCTCATGACTGACAAGCACTTGCATCTATCTGAGTTCCAGTCTGGTACTGTTGTCGAAAAAACATGCTTCCAACTCCACCAGTACAGAATTGAGAGAGAGCCACTGAGGTGACCGCAAAGAATAATACCACGCAGCGGTAATAAGATGCGTTCAGCGGTGCAGCCAACAACCTTTGCTCATGACTTGCTCAAACAAATGAGACTTTGGATGCTCCACGCTCGATATGGCCATGGTGGAGTACGATGTCCCAGCCGCCTGCGTCTGCTGCGACGGTTGTCCCAACCGAAGCTCGAAACTTGACGAAACGTCAGCCTCTCCCATTCGAGACTCCTGCCCAGACTCGCTTAATCTCGTCGCCACTCCATGTTTCACCGAACCACCGCTCACATTTTGCTGCTGTCCCGACAAAGGATTGTACCGCAAACCTCCACTGTTAATTAGACCGTCATACTCGTTGCCCACGGGCGCGTGGTGCTCCATGCTCTGAGACGTGCTAGTGGCCCCCATGTTCACCTGAGCCCTCATATAGTGGTTCTCGTGAGTGGAAACGGCCGTGTGGAATCGATTGCCCGCCTCCAGACCCGATGCCATGCTCTTGTGAGGATGCCCGTAACTCTTCAGTATTGCCTCTCTCGAATCCAGCATGCCGCCTTGGTTCCCGGGACCGCTTAACAGACCGAACTTGGTATTCGAGATTGATTCTGTTGCATGAAGCGTCGAGGCATTCCCGTTCGACAACGGGACGTCCCACATCTGTCGCGTCGTCGCTCTGCTCTTCATCGTGGGAGACACATCCACATCATTCTGCCAACTTCGTGCAACTGGCACTGCTGCTTTGTGCTTGACGTTGCTGTGCCCTGCAGCCATGGGAGGACACTCATCCAGCCATTGCCAACCCACGCTGTCTTCAGGGATCCTCACCTGCCAGCCAAGACACCCAAGTCCTGTCAGCAAAAGCGAGTCCCTCGCTATCACACGCCAAAGCATGACATAGTGGACACCCAGCAATAAGCAAAACAGCACCTCCACGACCTCGTCACAAAAGAACGGACTCGAACACCGTATTCTTAGGGTATATGCCCTCCCGTGCTTACCCCATACTGCGAGAAGAAAGACTTTCGCCACTGCACCAAGGTATCACCTCCCTCCATGTACACCACCTCGGCAGGATTTGCAGCATTGAGCCCTGAATGCTGCAAACAATGAACGCGCCACACAAACCCCCCTTTCACTCACGATTGGGAACCGAGACACTTGATCACTTCAATACCTGTCACTCACCCCGGACCCACATCGATCCAGGAACGAAACTTGTGGCAAGAATGCGCGACAATCCAGCTGCTTGTCACTAGATCGCAGTATCCTTCACCAGTACGTTCACACATGAGTTCTTCACGACGTCTCGTGTTTTTATATCAAGCACTCTCAGAACGAAAAAATTCGGTTCGATCAAAATACCTGGCTGAACGTCGCCACCGACATGTGGTGACCATGGCAGGAGCAAGTAACGCCCAGGCGCCCAGCGTCAGTCAATCCCAGCTGCCCAACTGCCAAAACACACACTCCACTCGTCAGACCACTTTCAATCCTCATACTGTCACCGGGCGTTCCCCAACCTGCTCATGACGCTCGTTACGCATCAAAAGTCATCAACACCCGCCCAGATACCGTTTGCAGGGCGCATAAGCATGGTACATTCCATCCCAGAACATCGTACCAGCAAAAAGTCAAAAACTACAGCTCGCAATGAGCAGTCGACAGCCAAGTGCCCATCAACACCACCACCTTGTAAATAAACACGAGGAGAACCAAGTCTGCCGTCCCTCGAGTCCATGCACTAACATGTAAAGAGAGCAAGTGGGACAAGACTCTGCGGAGACACTCACCAACAGGTACCCCAAAGTAGCTGATACAGTAAACTCGAAGCCCTCCTGACGAAGTCGAGGGGGGGACCGAATGAGACCAACTGGGAATGCCAGACCCCGAAGTATTCAATGGAGCAGATACACCACCATTGTACGAGTCTCCACTGTTAGTCGGAAACAGAGTCCAGCTGCTCTGGTTACGTTGCTGCCGCTGCCTCGCCGGCTCCGTCGACCACTGTGACGAGGGCAGATGCCAGCTCCCCTCCAATCCCAGCTCCTCTGCGCCCCTGCCGAAACTCGAGCTGCTGTGCATCAGAAGCTCCGCAGCCGGTGCCCTGGACCCATTCACAGTCTTGGAGTTTTCTTGCGCTCTTCCACCAGTCATGACGCTTCTAAAGTCCCTGCCTTGCCCCCCCAGCGATGATGCATCTGCTCCTGCACTCGTCTTCGCACCGCCGTCTCCACGATTTGCTTGCGATAGGATGGAAGGACTCTGCGAAGGCCATCTGCTGTAACCCCCGACATCTGGCAGACTCATCTGACAGAACTGAGAGAGGGAAGCAGCATATGGCGATCTGCCACTCAGAGACGAAGTGAAACTCGGCCTTGTCACATGCTGCTGCGACCCCGAAACCATGGCCACGAGCTCCGACCTCAGCTTATCTGGATGGAACCCCTGCAAACCAAAAATTCATCACGGAGTTTGTAAGCGGAGTTCGCTGGATGAAACACACCTTCCTGGCCATGCAAGGTTGTGAAAACTCAACCAGGTCCAAGTTGAAATGCGACACAAGGAACCATTCAAGCCACGGAGGAGCTCAGAAAATGAAAACCGCTCCCCCACAAGATCCGCAAGTAATCACATTATCTGCACCTCTCCTGGGCACTTGCCACGTTTACTCATGCCGCAGAAAATCTCTGCAAGTCTACATTAAAGTGAATCGCATTCTAGCGTCACATTGTTTCCTGCGTTTTTTACTCCACCTTCTAACAATTGCATGTTTGCCCATTTTTTCTGGCGCCTGTGCAAAGCACCCGAGTACACGAACATAACGAGGACAAGGCAGCTAAGTTGCGCTGGTAGGAGACAGAAATGCCGGGCATCATGCATGGTCCCATGAATGAGAATCTCGTTCATCTCATTGACTGTTAAAACTCTCGAAGGCCGCTCTCCTGTAACTTGCGGCCTAAAACTTTCCAAGTATGTTGTTGTTCATTCCAAGGTTAGCAAGGTAAGCGACTCAAATGTTCAAGCGCATCCTTCGGTTAAACCCTAACATCCACAACCGATGTCAATCCCGCTTTCCATCACCCTCTCTACCTCATCAGCACCACGGCTGCGAACCCTCGAAATTTGGACAATGCTGGAGGCACATCCATTGCAGAGGCAGGCGAAGAATTCAGACTAATGCTGAACATGGACAGCGTCTTTTTGTTACCGTAAGCAACCGATTTCTTCCGGAGAGCCAATTGAAGAAAGGTTTCGAAATGTGCGTTTGTTACCTGATTGTTTCCCGACGAGCCGGGCTGCGCGGATGACTGCATTGAGGATGCCCTCATGTTCCACATTTCCTCCATGATCATCGCCCAGCTTCACACGCCCCGCCCTAAACCATCAACGTCGCTCTGAAATGGCAGGTAAACAATTAGACTCTCGCCCTTCAATCTCACCCATGCGAGGTCCATTCACGCATGCACATCGGTTTCAACGTCAAAGCCAGAAGACAAACAGACAGACAACCATAGCAACACCGTCCTGCAGGGAAAACATGCGTTCCTTTCCACAATAGCACACACTTTGCCTTGTCTCGACGACCACGCCCGCTCACTGTAACCAATTTCCCTCGCACTCATAACCTCCCGCTCTCAAAACCAAACACTCCTGTCCAAACCTGATGCCAATCGCTTCCCCTTGAATGATTGTTTCCGAAAAAATACGTACACTCGCACCACAAAGGTCGGTCCACAAGCTGCAGTTTACAGCTATAGTAACCACTCTTACTACCAATGGCACACGATGTGCACAGGCATTAACAACAACTTACTATCATAAGCATTTCCACCGCTTCTCCTCTTGATCATTTGCCATGTCTAAAACGACACGAATCGCAATAACAACAACAATTCGAAGAAACCGAAGATCACAGACGGGCTACAAGTGCACTCGCTCACATCAATTCCTCGACGCGCAGCTCCAAACGACGAGTTCAGCTTCAAACTCACTCTGATCCCCGGCAACAAATTACTTACCCGAGCGATCACAAGGATCTCTTCGGATACGCACTACTACAAAACTTCGAACGCCAATTCAATTCAATTGCAATTCCCTGCCTCTGCTCTGCCTCTGCGTGCCCCTCCAAACAAACTCCGCGGAATGCAGACCAACAACAACACCATGCAGCCTCTCGACGATCGGTCACTTGTGATAATCATCAAGCCAGTGCCAATCCCAGCCGAAATCCACTCCCACGAACCTCCTCCGTTTCGTCATCGCACCGCAAGAGCGTTCCATAACGGCATTCCCTCGCATTGTAAAATTCCTGCAACAGGCGAAGGCGTCGTCGTCGGACACAGAGGTGGTGGTGTGCGCGATGAAGAGATGGTTCCAACAGGGTAATGGTTCCGACTGTGTGTGTGCATGGCTATGGCCATGAGTTCTCCATGGAATCGGAGAAAGACAGAGAAACCCCCGAATCAAAATGGAAGTAATTTAGGTGGAGAATTCGAGGGGTTGTTGATAAGAGGAAGCGGAAGAGAGAGCGAGGAATCCATTGTGGTGATTCCATGGCCATCTCATGGAGTTGTAGATTCTTCGAAGTTATGCATGTAACGCACTTTGCGATGGCATTGCAAAACGCATTCGCGCTTCTGCAGCAGTCTGTCTGTCTGTCCGTCTGTCTGTCTGTGCGGGAGAGAGAAAGCCTCTAGGGCTGGGGACGGTCACCGGTGACCGCAGGTCGGACTCTAGTACCGTCACCGGCGTTCTCGGTGGTCCGACCGTGACGTTCGGTGTTACAGTCAACCTTCAATCGATGGCTCAGATCGATGGCTCAGATCGATGGCTCAGATTACTGCACATACGTCGATGTGGGAGTAGGGCAAAAAAGGTCAGGGTTTTTTGCAAACAAGGGTAGCAGTAATAATTTGCCTCCTTTTTTGTTTTGTTCGATTGTATTCTCCTCTAGAGTCCTGGATTACAGCTGGGTTTTGGAATCCAAATATGAATTTAAAATTCTCAAATTCTATCTGTTGATGGTAAGTATCTAAACTCTCACTTTTTCTGATCGGTGAAAAAACATCATTTTTCACCCTGGTCCCACATTGACGTATGTGTAGTATACTGAGCCTTCATCAATAGCCTCTCCTTGCCTGGAAATTTAACTGAGGAACGTCATGGAATCCAAAAAGTGGCTTCTGAATGATTCTACACAAAGTACTTTTTCAAAAAGTACTAATACATCTATGCAATTTTGTTGGTTTTGAATCACAAAGGAAGAGCCTTTGCATCCTAAGAAACTATCTTACAGAATAAGTGCAATTAGGTTGCCCTATCCTGTTTTCTCAATGTTGCACACTATTTAAATATTGTCCAATGACTACATTAACTTTTGTTAATAATTACTGTGATAAACAATGGAGAAAAGAAGGAGAGGTTGAGCGCAACAATACGTGCCAAAGTCAAGGAGCAAGGAAGCTAAAATTTTATACAAAATTGGGAATTACTGTAGCATAAAGAGAGTTGCATGCCCTTTAGATGGTCAAAGGTGAGTCTTGAGGTAACTTTGCCAAGGTAAGGCAACCTAATTGTTAAGGCAACCTAAATGCACTATTTGGTGTATCTATAAATATAAAATTAAAGAATGCGTTTAGCGAGGTTGCTCATTCTAATTGGTTGAGAGAGTGTGTTGTGGTGCAACTTTCAATGACCCATTTGTCCTTTTAGTGTAGGACCATTAGGGGAGAGAAGGGTACATCCCTAAAGTAGTTAACATTAAGTCCTTTTAACAAAGAACCAACAGAGGAGAAAGATACATGCGTAAAGTGGTTTACATTGACTTTACTTTGAATCAAGTTGGCATTTGTGAGTTAATTGGTTACTCATGGTTTAAATCTAAAAATTATCCGCATTTTGTGATAAGATTGCTGCTGCAAAATTTGTTTATTGCATGGATATTCTTGTTGCCTCCATTGGTACAACAAGTACCTGGACTTGTGATATTATATTGTTTATTGCGGTTGAACTTTCCATACATCAAAACTTAAGTGACAATATCTTCTACCATTCAAAAGTCAAAAATTCAACCAACATGATCGGAGAAAAAATTATAAGGACATTTTGATGTGAATACAAGTAAGAAAAGTTACCAAGAAAAAGTAGCAACAAGTGGAAAAAATATTTTTGGACCATACAGTCACACAAAGCACTATAAGAAATTGTGTCCTAATTGACATGTTCGAATTGACTAAATGTGTCCAAAATGACAAAAAGATTGTCAAATTGGACAATTTTTGTAGATTTAGCCATGTTGATTTGGACATGTTCTTATCATTTTGGACAGTTTCCCTTGTAGTGAAGTGAAGAATGTAACTTATTTGAAGCTTAATATTACTTTTCTTTACATGGGCTCAAAAAAAGTGTTGTTCTATTACTGAATCATGTTAGAGGTGTATTTCATATTATTGAACTAAGTTCAAATCACGTTAATTGTATTCTTATTATACATATTATACTCCAAAATGGTATACAAGTAGAGTGTATTTAGTACTTTTGGTATTGTTTATATATATATATATATATTATATATAATATATAATATATATATATATATATATATATATATAT
>OY987246.1:13080610-13289220 GCA_963920765.1 Ulota crispa
TGTTTGCCAGTTGTTTATTCTTTTTATAGGCATTATAAAAAGTTTCCAGTAGCCCGGAGCGAATGATGCAGCCACCGCGCCATATTTTTACAACATCGTCCAATGGTATCTGCATATCCAACTCAGAAGAGGCACTGTGTAACATGGCCAGTCCCTGTGCGTAACAGATGATGGTTGCAAAATAAAGTGCATCATGCACTTGCTTAATCACCAGATCTTTGCTGGCCGTAATGGGTTTAATGGTTGGCTGGTATATTTCAGCCGCCGCCATTCTTTCTTCTTTAAGCGAAGAAATATTTCTCATAGACACCGCCATGTCTATAACAGGGATGGGTGAAGGTAGATTCATCGCATCCTGCGATGTCCATTTTCCGGTACCCTTGGAACCTGCTTTATCCAGGATCATATCTACCAGGCGATTGCCGGTTTTATCATCCTGTTGTTTAAATATATCGGCTGTTATTTCAATTAAGAAGGATTGCAGTTCACCTTCATTCCATTGTTTATATACATCGTGCAGTTCATCATTGTTAAGTCCCAGTCCGCGGTGCAACAAATTATAGCTCTCGCTGATTAACTGCATAATAGCATATTCGATACCGTTATGAACCATTTTTACGTAATGACCGGCCGCGCCCTTACCCATGTATGCTACACATGGCTCATTGTTTACTTTGGCAGACACAGCTTCCAGCATGGGTTTAATATGCGGATAGGCGTCGGCATCGCCGCCAGGCATTATACTGGGCCCTTTCCGGGCGCCTTCTTCACCACCCGAGACACCCATACCAGTAAAATGAAGATTTTTTTCCTGTAAATAAGCAACCCGGCGCAGGGTATCTGTAAAATGAGAATTTCCGCCATCAATAATAATATCTCCGGGTTGAACAAGCGGCAGCAGACTTTCAATTACATCATCCACAGGTTTACCTGCAGGTACCAGCATCATAATCTTGCGCGGTGTTTCCAGCATGTCTACCATTTCTTTCAACGTGCCCACTCCTTTTACTGTAGTACCCGCCGTGGCAGCGGCCTCCAGTGCGGTAGTCTTCTGGTTATCTTTGTCAAAACCAATTACTTTATAACCATGGTCGGCCATGTTCAGCAAAAAATTTCGTCCCATGACGCCTAAACCGATCATTCCAAACTGGTAATTATTATTCATATATAAAAATTAAGGAGAAGCAAAATTAGGCAATTATTACAAAGCAGTACCTGCCTTTCCATACCCTTCCGGCAATTGCCATTTGCGGAAGCAATATACCGGTTGATTTGGTAGAATCATTTTTGCTAACGTGCCGTCCTATTTATGTGAATTGGTTATATATCTGCCTGTATAATCTTATTTTGCAGATAATACTGCATATATGAAGGAAAAGAAATCAGCCGCAATTGGTTTTATTTTTATTACCGTGCTGGTAGACGTTATAGGGTGGGGGTTGATTATACCTGTAATGCCCCGTTTGATAGCAAACATGAAACATATACCGGTTAATGAAGCCAGTAAATTTGGCGGAACATTATTAATGGTATATGCACTCATGCAATTTGTGTTTGCACCCGTACTGGGCAACCTGAGTGATAAATATGGAAGGCGGCCTGTTCTTTTATTTTCACTTTTTGGATTTGGTGCAGATTATCTTTTTGTAGCATTTGCGCCAACTTTTGGATGGTTTTTTATTGGGCGACTTATTTCAGGCATTACGGGCGCCAGTTTTACCACCGCTTCCGCTTATATTGCCGATATCAGTACTGCCGAGACAAGACCAAAAAACTTTGGACTACTGGGAGCAGCATTTGGGCTTGGCTTTATTATTGGTCCGGCCATTGGCGGCTTATTAACTGGTTTTGGAATCAGGGCGCCTTTTTATGCCGCCGCAGCACTTACCTTACTAAACTGGCTATATGGTTATTTTGTACTGCCCGAATCATTGAGTAAGGAAAACCGCCGCCCTTTTCGTGGAAAAGGGCCAATCCGGTAGGCTCCCTGCTTCATTTACAAAAATATCCGGCTATTAGTGGTTTGGTTTTTTCTTTGGTACTGGTATATCTTGGGGCGCATGCGGTGCAGAGCAATTGGAGCTTTTTTACAGTCTACCGGTTTGGCTGGACTGAGAAAATGGTTGGCCTTTCCCTGGCGGTGGTGGGTCTTCTTGTGGCAATAGTACAGGGAGGGCTTACAGGTATCATAACTCCTAAACTGGGTAATGAGAAAAGCGTTTACCTGGGTTTGTGTTTATATGCTGTAGGGATGTTCCTGTTTGCGTTTGCCACTCAAAGCTGGATGATGTTCGTTTTTCTGATTCCTTATTGCATGGGCGGCATTGCGGGTCCGGCCTTGCAATCAATTATAGCCGGGCATGTTCCAGCCAATGAACAGGGTGAGTTACAGGGCGGCTTAACCAGTTTAATGAGTCTAACATCTATAATCGGCCCTTTGATAATGACCAACCTTTTCTACTTTTTTACAAAAAGCACGGCGCCCGTACATTTTCCCGGCGTTTCATTTTTATTAGGTGGATTATTGATGCTGGGTAGCGCCATAATGGCTTATATAACACTAAAACACGAAAATGTAAGTCCAATAACCTGATATTGATATGGGCGAGGTTGATTAACAAAAGGTTTTTACAAATAAATGCACTTCTGCTCATTTAAAAGAGTATCTTTGCGCAGTAATATTTGAGTTAGTCAGCATTTAGTAATTGAACGATTTTTTCTGCTACGCATTTCTGCTATTAGTTAGTCTTCTTTACGCTGTGTTTTCTCAGATCATTTTTAATTAATCAATTATTTAACAAACATGAACATTTATGTTTCAAATTTAAGCTTCAACGTTCAGGATGAAGACTTAAAAGAATTTTTCGCAGAGTACGGAGAAGTAACTTCTGCCAAAGTAATTTTAGACAAATTCACCAACAAAAGCCGAGGTTTCGGTTTTGTAGAAATGTCTGACGACACTGCTGGTCAGAAAGCAATCAAGGAACTGGATGGCGCACAGGTAGAAGGTCGCGCTATTACTGTTACTGTAGCTAAACCAAGAGAAGAAAGAACCGGTGGCGGCAGCAATGGCGGTGGCAGGCGTTCTTTTTCTGGTTCTAACGGCGGTGGTAATAACAGCCGTTGGTAATCAATCCATCAAAGTATTAAACAGTGTTGTTCAATACAAAAAAGGGCCCTAAAAGGCCCTTTTTAAGTTGTGATGTAGGCATCAACTGGAGTTAATTTAGTTTCCGGTTTTGTCATACTTACCGTATGATGATTTGAAATTGTATAAATCACAACCTCGTTAATTCTACCAATGCCCACGATTCCATCTGTATCCATGGTTGGTATGCGACCAGGTTCCACCGTGCCACGAACGCCCAGGTCTGCCTCTGCCCCAACGGCCTTCACGCCAGGTATATCTTCCACCGGACCACATCCAGTCTCCGTCTATCCAAATATAGCCATCACCCGGGGCTACGGGACGGTTGTAAGTTACATCTACAGGCCTTTCCGTAACATATGCTCCGCCTGCACACGAACTCAATGATGCTGCACCTATAAATAGTGCCGCAATAGTTAAATATTTTTTCATGACTGTTATTTTGAAATAAATATTACAAAACTATGCCGGGTATAAAAAACATTTATTAAGAAGATGTTATAAGTGCCGGAAATAAAATAAGCTTTGAGATATGTAGATATTCGTACACATTCAAGAGCATATGCCACGCACTTAATATTATTTTAATGCTTATCTGAACCTCCAGGTGGTGGCGGTCCTTGTGGGTGTTCACCCATGCCTTCATTCTGGTTTTCAGGATGCGGGTTTCCATGATGACAGGTAATACAGGTAACAGATAAAGTAGAATCTCCTATAAAAGCATGCTTCGAATCAAAAAATTTCTTGTTAATCTTTACTGTCATTTTCATCATAGACCTGGCGATATTTTTTTCCGGCTTATCATCACTGGCAAAATCGGGATGATGCATAGATGTGTCTTTGAAAGAAGCATGGCAGAAATTGCATTTAACACCCAGGGCATCATTGAAACCACGCATTATTTTAATCAATTGGTCATGATTGATGTCTTTCGGTAATATTTTCAAATTTTTAAAATCGTTGTCGGGAGGAACCGGGGCATTAAAAGCCACGGCTGCTATTACTGCCGCAATCATAGAAACCATTATTAATAATTTCCGGCTAAAGTTCATAAATTAAAGTTTTGTGGATGAATGTATAAAAAGTTTTGTTGATGAATGCATAAATAGTTTTGTTGATGAATGTATAAATTTTTTTAAAAATGGCAAAATATTAAGTAAAGCCAGTGGAAATATATATTAAAAGTGAACGACATTGCCTACATAAATGCCGCCGCCGAAAAAGGTTCAGCCTATCAAGAAACATAACTGTGATAGCTAAGCAAACGTTTTTAACTGTGCTGCCAAGGGCATTGATTTTGTAATTTGCCGCGTTATTGATTTCTATTTGATAAAAAAATGCTGAGCGGCAATATTTATTTTTTATCGCCAAACATATTAAATGCAGTTCAGACAACTCAATGTACATCGTTAATAGTTTCGAATAATTTTGCGACGTTATCAGCAGATTCATACAATGCAGGCAATATTGCAAATTAAATAGATACCCGTTTTTTTATAGACTTAATAGGCCCGGTTACGCAATACTTTCTATTTAATCCACCTGTCAAAAAATTCCCAGGTCCTTAACATCTGATCGATGCGCTGGCGGTTATTGCCACTGCGGGTTAATTCATGTGTTCCTCCTGCATGCCGCACGTATTCTACCGGCCTACCCAGCACTTTCAGACTCCGATACAGCATTTCACTTTGCACAAACCCGGTGCGGCGGTCGTTATCACCATGAAAAATAATATAGGGTGTGGTAATATTCTGGACATACGTAATAGGTGATTCCCGTTCAAGAATGGCTTTGGTATTAGCTTCCCAAGGATATCCGCCAAAATAATTTGGCACCAGTCGCCAGGCGTTACCTTCTCCAAAAAATGTTGCCAAGTCGTACACACCACGCTGGCTACAGGCTGCTTTAAAACGATGGTCGTGCCCAATGATCCACGCCACCAGGTAGCCAGCATACGATCCACCGGTTACTACCAATCGCGCAGTATCAGCCCACCCTTCTCCAACAGCTTTATCCAATGCAGACAAGACGTCGCTAGTAGGTCCAGTGCCCCAATCGTTTATATTGGCCCGCAGAAAATCAAGTCCATAACCACCACTACCTCGTGGATTGCAATATACAACTCCGTAACCCTTGCTACACCAGAACTGGAATTCGTGCCACATACTGCTTTCTCCGGGCCCCCACATAGCTGATGGGCCACCATGTATATTCAGCAATAAAGGAAATTTTTTTCCTGGCTGGTAATTGTCGGGTTTCATTACCCAGTATTCTATCGTTTGACCATTATTGTTAGTAAAATTCTTTTTCTCAGGAAAGCTCAATTGTTTTTTCTGTATCCAGTCGTAATTAAAATTACTAATGCGTGTGGCATTTTTACCCACGGCATCTGCCAGATAGATTTCATACGGGTCGGCCACTTCTGTCTTTGCAAACACCAGTTTATTGTTTACCAAATCAAAACTTACAATTCCGCTGTTAAAATCTGTAAGCTGTTCTGCCTGCTTTGTTTTAATATCCGCCCTGTACAAGGGCTGGCCGCCATTGCTTTGCGCCGTAAAGTATATATATTTTTCATCCTTGCTCCAGGTTAAGCCGCCCTTGCCTCTGTCTATCGGGATAGTAACAATATCTTTTGCTGTGCCGTTCAAAAGCATAACACCCAATGCAGGTACATTTACAAATGCGGTAGTACTATATTGAAATGCCAGCCATTTACCTGAAGGAGAAAGTCTTGCTGAACCAAAAGTTTTTCCTTCTTCACCTAAAATTTTACGCAGTTGGCTGCCATCTGCATTTACAAGGAAGATTTCACTCTCCAAAGATCGATCAGCGTTTTGAACAGAATCAATATCTCCCGAAAGAACCAATTGTTTGCCATCTGGCGTAAACTCCGCGTTGTTAAAACTAAAAAAGCCTTTTGTTACATCAACCGGCGTTGCGCCCGCCTGCGGCGATACAATAAAAAAATGGTTGAACCGGACGTCTGTGGCTACATCCGTCTCGTCCTGGAAATTTAGCTTATTCACCACTTTTGCTTTTTTATCAGCAACATTGTTTTCTAAGTAAGATCTTATTTCCTCAAGGTTTCCATCAGGATCTCCTTTTGCAGCGGATGACTCCAGTTGCTGGTTTCTATCAAAACCAGGTTTTTCAAAAGGCCAGGACGGAACACCATGTGATGAATTCAGCAGGGAGTCTTTTAAAAAATCCTTCAACCCAATATTTGAAGAGAATAAAAGATACTTGCCATCGGGGCTCCATTTCGGTGTGCCTGCTCCATATTTGTATTTGGTAAGCTGAATGGCTTCGCCTCCATCGAGTGGTATCAGAAATATTTGCGGCTTGCCATCTGCCTGGCGTACAAAAGCCAATTGTTTTCCATCGGGGCTGAATGCGGGCTGAGAGGAACTTTCCTTACTGGTGATTTGCTTGGGCGATGTATTGCCATCGGTGGCCGCTACCCACACTTCGGTTACGTATTTATATTCCCATTTGGTTTCGCCATCGGGCTCAATGGCGGTGACAGTAAAAGCCAATTTGCTGCCATCATTGTTAAGTGTTATACCTGCAATGGATTTTATTTTAAGCATATCGGTTACTTTAACCGGCTCTTTGGTATTTTGCGCCGCTGCACAGCAGGAAATAGAAAGAAGAAAGACCACAGACATTGTTTTTCTCATAAAGAAATTTTACATATTGAATATACGACTTGATCATCATTTGCAATTGTGTAATGATGATAAGCAGATTTCATTTCCTGCACCTGTTACTTCATTTTCGGCAGGTTGCCGCATGGAAAAATATGGGATAAGACATAGCCAATATTACAGGCAATAGGTCGTTCGTACACAGGTATATGCGCAACAACAATAGCTTCTTGTTAAAAACAATTAAAATACGCGGCTAAAGTTTATAATTATTGTCGAACTTTGTACATTGTAACAATAATTTTTATTTGAAATGAGCGAAACGATAACAACAACCCCTTTACCAGTGCTTACTGCGAAAGATTTTGCCACTGACCAGGAAGTACGCTGGTGCCCCGGCTGCGGTGATTATTCCATATTAGCACAGGTACAAAAAATTATGCCCGGAATTGGCGTGCCTAAAGAAAATATTGTAATAGTATCCGGCATTGGCTGCAGCAGCCGTTTTCCCTATTATATGAATACATATGGTATGCATTCCATTCATGGCAGGGCCACGGCTATTGCCAGTGGTCTTAAAGCATCCAGGCCGGAACTAAGTGTATGGATTGTAACCGGCGATGGAGACAGCCTGAGCATCGGTGGAAACCATACCATCCATTTGTTACGGCGGAATTTTGATGTGAACATATTGCTGTTTAATAATCAGATATATGGCTTAACCAAGGGGCAGTATTCACCTACATCTGAAGAAAATAAGATCACCAAATCCACCCCTTTTGGCAGCATTGACCATCCTTTCAATCCTTTGGCGCTGGCAATGGGAGCCGATGCTACTTTTATAGCAAGAAGTATGGACAGGGATCCCAAACACCTGCAGGAAATTTTAACCCGAAGTCATAAACACAAAGGCACGTCGTTTCTTGAAATATACCAGAACTGCAATATTTTTAATGATGGTGCCTTTGAAGTGTTTACAGAAAAGTCTTCCAAGGCAGAAGAAACTTTGTTTGTTGAGCACGGCAAACCATTCATTTTTGGAGCGCAAAAAAATAAAGGGGTGAAGCTGGATGGCTTTCGGCCGATTGTAGTTGATTTGAACAATGGCGCCAGTGCAGACGACTTGTGGGTGCATGATGAGAAAGATTTCTTTAAAGCCCAGACCTTAACGCGCATGTTCGACAATCCACAACTGGACGGTCATCTGCCCCGCCCGTTTGGCGTATTTTATGAAACGGACCGCCCGTGCTACGAAGACGTTATGGCTATGCAGATCGATGAAGTACAGGCTACCAAAGGCAAGGGAAATTTAGATAAATTGCTGAGGGGAAACGAAACCTGGACTATTAGCTAAACCTGGGGATGATTTCTTACAAACTCAGCAAAGCAGTGAGTGTTATCACAGACTGAATATCTTTTTCCCTCCGTTAGCTCTATGCGACCCTTCATCCGCACAAACTCCTTTTTTATTTTAGTTACAAGCTTATTTCTTACGACCCTCCATGAAGGATGGAGCGTTAGATTGAGTATCTTTTTCCCTCTGTTAGCGCTGCGCGACCTTCATCCGCATAAAACGCTGGAGTCTAAATATATTGAGTATCTCTTTCCCTCTGTTAGCTCTGTGCGACCCTTCATCCGAACAAAACGCCCTACTTTATAGAGAGAATTTTTCACGAAGCATAGCAAGGGACTAAGCGCTAACGCAGGTTCAATGCCTCTTTCTCTCCGTTAGATCTGTGCGACACCTCATCCGCAAATGTTTTTTTCCCTATCCAAAAAAAGTGCCGGCGATAGAAATCGCCGGCCTGTGCTTACCTCTGAAACCACAAAAAGAAATCCTTTATGCCGGGTTACAACAAATAGTTATATAACTGTGCTAATTGATTGGTAAACTGCAAATAGCAGTTGCAAACGGTTAGCGGGGTCATCTGCAAGGGGGGTAGATAGATGCGGTGTTCCAGGGATATTGAAAAACATAACGCTTCCGCAACAAGATGAATTGCTGGATAAAGTGTACAAAATATTGTTGGAGGAAATTGGGATATTAACGTTCTGCGTAAGGGAAATTGGATGATAGGCGAGGGGATCTGGATTATAAAGCCGTTTGAAACTTACAAAAACTTTATTTTACTGTAAGCGGGCTTAAAAATAAAGACTGTTATCGTAATAAACAATATTTTCCATCCCTTTTTGCAAAAATCCGGGAAAATTTAATTAACCCCTTGCCGGTATTGCTTATTGGCAGCATCAAAAGCCTTTTCTTTTTTGTTGTTATGCCACCATTCGGGAAAACTTTTTTTCATTAAAGTATCAATATGACGCATGGCAAACAGGTTCCACGCGCCATGCAATTTGCCGCTGACAGAACCTTGTAATGCCCTTAAACTCATTGCAAAACCGCTGTCTAAATACTCCATGTGATGCCAGTAACCGGCCGGCATAAACAGGGTATCTCCATGGTCAAGTATTATTTCGTAACCCTGTGCGTGGTCTACGGCAGGAAATTGTTTGGTATCTAACTGGCTTTTTTGCGGATCGGCATAGTTGGCAAAATTGGCAAAGCTCATTACCTCGAAAGGCTTGCGATAGAGTTTGTGCTGCTCTTTGTGAGGAAAAAGCAATACTCTTTTTTTGCCCATAAACTGGGTATGAAGAATATGTGAAAGATCAATATCAAAATGCATATGGGTAATAGAACCAGCCCCACCCGTAAACAACATGGGATAGCGTTTCACGTAACCCTTCATTAAATCTTCAGGCCAGGTAAAATCCGAGATCAATTGTGGTGCATGCTGAAAAATATTAAAAAGAAAAATACGCAATTCAACGGGACCACTTTTTATCATGTCGAGGTATGCGCCAAATTTCATGTAATCATCGGCCTTGTTAACGGGTGTATAAGCATCGCTTTTAACATTGTTGTATACACCCACTTCAGTATCGCCTACTACGCTTTTAAAATAGTCCCAGTTCCATTTCTTATAAGCCGGCCATTGTTTAGCAAGCTCGGTAATCACCACGGGCTTCATTTCATTGTAATATTCATTCCTGAATATCACTGGGTCAATGTTTGCCACTTTATCAACGGGTTTCAAAACCATGGTGCTTGAAATTTAGGCAAATGTAATATGAATTATATGTTAACAGAAAGTTGAAGATTCTTTTTTTGTGTTGAGTTCAACTCTTTAGCCCTCTTCCGGCGGTTACAGCTTTTATGTTAATGCGGTGTTCCCTTTTTATCTGATGCAATAACAGCAATTGTTTTTTTATCGTTAATTTTCCAGCATGTTGTTACAGGTGCATCCAGACAATCCGCAGCCAAGAAATGTGAGAACAATTGCTGATTGTTTGATAAATGGCGGAATTATAATTTATCCTACAGACACTATATATGGCCTGGGTTGCGATATTTTTCAGCACAGGGCCATTGAACGTATTTGCCGTATTAAAAATATTGATCCGTTAAAAGCGCAGCTTTCTTTTGTTTGTCACGATTTAAGTGATCTAAGCAGGTACACCAAAAGCATTTCCACTCCATTGTACCGGATGCTTAAAAATTACCTGCCTGGTCCTTACACATTTATTTTGCCTGCCAGTAAAGAAGTGCCGAAAATACTTAAAAGTAAAAAAAATACCATTGGCCTTCGAATACCCGATAATATTATAACCAGCTCATTGATAAAAGAATTGGGGCACCCGGTATTAAGTACTTCACTGCCCGGACAGCAGGTAGAAGATTATACCGACCCTGAAATTATTTACGAAAATTTCAAAAACCTGGTGGATATTGTTGTTGATGGTGGTGCAGGCGGAATGGTACCATCAACTATTGTAGATTGCACCGCCGGCCCGCCAACGCTGATCCGCCAGGGCGCCGGCCAATGGATAGAACAAGATTAAATTATTACACTACTATGCAAAAGGAATACGATCTATTTTTTCCTGCATCGCTTGCGCTGGAAACAACAAGGGTAAAGTTGTGCTTAATGCAGTTAACAGATTTGGAAGCACTGGCAGCTATTGCAATCCCGCCCGAAATATGGAAATATTTTACCAAAGAACTGAATAAAAAAGAGGAACTCACAGAATGGATACAACTTGCACTGCAGGAAAGAGCAGAAGAAAAACGTATGCCTTTTGTAATCATTGAAAAAGAGAGTAATACTATTTGCGGATGCACCAGTTTTGGCAATATTTCTTTTTATGACAAAAGAATAGAAATAGGATGGACCTGGCTGGGAACGGTATTCATGGGAACCGGAATTAACCATCATGCAAAATTTGTGCTGCTGAGTTATGCATTCGATGCCCTGCATGTTGAGCGAGTTGAAATAAAAACAGATAATCTGAACGAAAGAGCCAAACAGTCATTGGTACACATCGGTGCTTCTGAAGAAGGCGTTTTACGCAGCCATATGCTTATGCCCCACGGCAGGCGGCGCGACACTGTTTATTATAGTATATTAAAAGATGAATGGGAGACTATTAAAATGTTATACTTTAGTGATTTGAGTTGACGAAAAAATGCATTACAGTGCAATTATTTTTTTGATGATACCAAATATTTCAAGATATTTTTTATAAGTATTATTGCGAATCCTGCGAGAGACGTTGATCGGGCGCCTTTTCAACCAGGTAACGCCAGTATCTTTTCGGCACGTGTTGTATATGCAGTTTCATATTTTTTCTTGCCGGTATATTCACGCTTGAGAAATATTGTTGCCATAGTTGCTGGTACAATTCTTCCTTGTCATCGTGAATTGTTGCCAACTGTTGCTTATCATTTGTGTCAACATCAAAACTGAGCTTTACTTCGGTAACATGATGAAGATCATAATATAGGCCATACTTTCGCCTGGCATCGTAAATAAGCCATTGCTGATCTGCATACCTGTCTTTAAATGTTTAGTGATCAATGGCAATACGTTAAAGTCTGGCTGGATAATAGAATAAAACAATTTGTCTTTGGTTAACTGAAATCTAACAAATGCTTCCATCCGATGTTTCTCGCGATTCACCCGCCGGCTCGTTTGCTGCAGCATTAATACATCCGGATGACTATAATTGCTTTCCACCGGATTTTTGGAAGAAAGAACATATTGTACATATCCCAAAAGATGGTCTCCCACTGTTGCCAATTCTGAAAGAAACGTGCAGTAAAACTGATTCAGAGCCGCAGCGGTCAGCCGGTCGCGTAATTTGTTATATACGCGTCTGGCTTTTTCGCTTTGTGTTTCTATTACCATCGTAGTACCGAATAGCGCCGGTCTGGCATCAGCATCCCGATAAATTTTTACGTCCGTTAATTTTTGTTCATAGACGATAAAAATAACTGTAAGCAGCCCGTCAAAGCTTCCGTTGTAAATTAAAACAGTCATCAGAATAAATTTAACTGGGCAGAAAAATTAGGTTTGTATTTACTGGTTCCTTCCGCAAGTATCATTTCACGTATCTGATGCGGTTGCCAATCTTTGTGTTCAAAATCTTTACCGCAGGTAACAAAATACCGGGCACGATTAATTGCAATACCAATCTTTTTCAAGTGATCCCAGTTCAGACGGCTGAATTTTCGGGCTTCATAAATTTTTTGTGCGGAATGCCTGCCAATACCAGGTATTCGGATGAGTAAATTGAAATCCACTCTATTAATATCAAACGGAAAGAGATGGAGATTGCGCAATGCCCAGTTGAGTTTTGGATCAATTTGCGCATCCAGCAACGGATCAGCCGGCGTAACAATTTCTTCTACCGAAAAATTATAATAGCGCATCAACCAGTCGGCCTGGTACAGCCGGTTTTCACGGATCATTGGAACCGGTGTACCTATTGCGGGCAGCCTGTTATCGTTACTGATTGGCACATATCCAGAATAATATACACGTCTTAGATTCATTTTTTTATAAAAGTTGTCGGCCATCCACAAAATTTGGAAATCAGATTCTGGGGTAGCGCCAATGACCATCTGCGTACTTTGTCCGGCGGGCGCAAAGGCTGGAACATTCTTTAAGGTTTTCTTTTCCTCGCGATGTTGTATAATTGCATTTTTGAGATAATGCATGGGCTTAATCATATCCTCCCGTTTTTTATCAGGCGCCATCAATGCCAGGCTTTCTTTTGTTGGCATTTCAATATTTACACTTAATCTGTCAGCATACAGACCTGCCTGTTGCATCAATTCATCACTGGCACCGGGGATGGTTTTGAGATGAATATAGCCGCTGAAGCGATGCTCTGTCCGTAATTTCTTTGCAACCAATACCAGTCTTTCCATGGTGTAGTCAGCATTTGAAAAAATACCGGAACTTAAAAAAAGCCCTTCTATATAATTGCGGCGATAAAAATTAATAGTAAGATCAACCACTTCCTGAACAGTAAAAGCAGCGCGTTTCACGTCATTGCTTTTCCTGCTCACACAATAAGCACAATTATAAATACAGTGATTGGTTAACAATATTTTTAACAACGATACGCAGCGGCCATCTTCAGTATGAGTGTGACAGATACCCATGCCTGTTGTACCCAATCCTTTCGCTTCGTTTTTACGATTACTACCACTACTTGCGCAGCTAACATCATATTTTGCGGCATCAGCAAGAATAGATAACTTTTCCAGCACCCGGTCGTGCATACTATTTAATTTAGTACAATTTACTAAATTAAATAGTAATTAGGATTAAAAAGATATTCAATGCAAGTTTGTTTAATAAATAGTCTGCTGTATGCAAATTTTGTTAATCGGAATTGTAACATAAGTAAACAGAAGGTGTATGTATTCCTTAACTAAACATGGCTTCCGCTAAAGCTATTGATTCAGGCTTGCCTACATCGGCAAATTTATCGCCGGTATGATCATAGCCCAGGATCAAATTATCTTTCGCAAGTGAAAGGTAAGTTTCCACAATAGAAAATTTTCCGCGTTGGGGAATGAGAGAAAAAATGCGCGGGTCAAATACTACTACGCAACTATAAGCCCTTTCAATAAGTTCAGTCTTTGAAACGGCAATTATTTCTTCGCCTGTTTTTTTATTGCGCCAGCCGCTTAAACGATCGTATTCATCAAATAAAAAATACCGCGATGTTTTACGGTTGGTTACCCCAAAAGAAACCAGTGGTTTATAATCTTTATGATAATCAATTAACCGTTTCAGGTTTAAATCGGTTAAGATATCTACGTTAATAGTAACAAAGGGTTCATTGTCCACCAGTAAATCTTTTGCTTTCAGCAAGCCACCACCAGTTTCCAACACTTCGCCGGTTTCGTCGCTAATTAATACTGTGCTGCCCCAGCCATTGTTTTGTTTTATGGAGTTTGTTATCTGGTCTGCAAAATGATGTACGTTTATTACTACTTCAGTAATACCGTATTTCTGCAGGTATTCAATATTCCTTTGCAATAAACTTTTTCCGTTAACCAGGACCAGTGCCTTTGGATGTTTATCCGTCCATGGTTTGAAGCGTGTACCCAGCCCGGCGGCGAATATCATTCCTTTCATTTTATGGAACGTGGATTTTTATGATGACAATGATAAGTTAGGATATCTATTTTAATTAAATGCGTTTTTGATATAGTTCTTTTCCTATTGTGTTATTGCAGGCATATTTTATCGTATTCATTTGTTATAGTCTATCATACCATCATAAGAATGAATCTGCGTTCTATTTATTTTATAGTATGCATGGAGATCAGGCCGAACCTTATATGAAAACATAATTCATCATAACTATCATAAAAATCTGCATTCTAATCCGCGTTTAGTCATTGAGCCAGTTTTTTTCGTCCTGTACCCGGTGGTGCAGCATCGTTTTTACATGAAATTTATTTTTCAGGTGTCTGGCCAGGGCATCTGCAGCGTAGACGCTTCTGTGTTGGCCACCGGTACATCCAAAACTGATTAGTAGATGGCTGAAACCGCGTTCTAAATAATCTGCCACGGAAATATCAACAATATCAAATACACTATTAAGATAGTCGGGCATTTTGGTTTGTTGTTCCAGGAAGTCTTTTACCGGTTTATCGCGCCCGGTTAGTTTTTTAAATTCATCAAACCGACCCGGATTTAGAATGCCACGGCAATCAAACACATAACCGCCGCCATTGGAAGTTTCATCGGGTGGAATGCCCTGGCGATATGAAAAGCTGTTTATTTCAACCAGTAATGATGAATTGGCAGTTGCGCGCAACGGTTCAAAACGGTTTACTACTTCATCGCTCACACAAAAACGCAGGCATTTTTCAAATTCAGGAACGGCGATGCCCATTTGTTGATTTTCTGTAAACCATTTAAGGTTGCGCAGGGCAAGCGGAATACTGATAAGAAATTGTGCTTTTCGCTCGAACAACCCCCTGAACCCATAAGCGCCCATTACCTGAAGCAGGCGGATGAGCACATATCCGTTGTATTGAACTATAAAAATGTTTTCATCGGTGGGTGTTTGCATTAACTGATTGGCCTCGCTAATATAATAGCGGAGAAGACTGTTTTTCCATTCTTCCGGTAAATCGGCCCTGGCCTGCCATAGCAATGAAGCAACATCGTATTGTAACGCACCCCGCATGCCCCCCTGGTAATCTATAAAATGAACTGTATCATCTTTGATCATTACGTTCCTGCTTTGAAAATCGCGGAACATAAAATGTTCGTTTTTAGCCTGGGTAAGATAACTGCTCAATGCATCAAAATCATTCAGGAGTGCCTGCTTATCATAAGCATACTTAAGCGTATCGAGAAAGTAATATTTAAAATACAGCAGATCCGATAAGATTGCCTGCCTGCCAAACTCTTTTGCAGTTAAACTGTAATTGTAATCTATATCTTTTCCGCCTTTTATCTGCAGCCGGGCCAATTGCTTAAGGCTTTGCTGAAACAGGGTATAAACATAGTCTGAATAGCCGTGCTCTTCCAGTTTGGCAAGCAGGGAAACATCGCCAAAATCCTGCTGAATATAAATGCTATGTTCGTTGTTAATACAGAATATTTGTGGTACAGGACAATCTGCCTGCTTAAAATGCTTGCTGAAATACATAAAGGTTTCATTTTCCCTGATATTGTGGCCATAGGTGGCAATATAATTTTGGGCTGAGGTATGGATGCGAAAATATATGCGGTCGCTGCCAGACTGAGGTAATTTTTCGACCTGTATTATTGGTTCTTTACTTGAGGAAGCAAACAGGGTTTTTATATCATCAATTATCTGTTGCATAGCCTAAAAATAAAGGAATTTTTATGTTTATGTATACGGATGATATGGTTATATTCCGGTAACAACAAAACCGGGGCATCTCCCCGGTTTTGTTACAGGCATACCTGCTTTTTTTTTATTATTTTACACCAGCAGTATATAAATCATTTTTGATAGCGTAAATAATAATTCCGGCTGTGTTTTTTGCATTCATTTTCTCCAGCATTTTCATGCGCAGGCCTTCTACCGTACGCACGCTCAAAAAAACCTTCGCGGCAATTTCTTTATTGGTTAGCCCATCGCAGATATATACAATGATTTCCCTCTCTCGATCTGTAAATTCGGGTCTTACCTGGTGTTTATACGGATTGAATTTACTTCTGGCAACCATTTGCGCCAGTTTGTGAGATGTATGTTTGCAGTAATAGGGTTCATTTTTATAGACTGATTTTATAGCGTCTATCATTTCGTGTTTATCAGCATTTTTTAGCAGGTATCCCTTTGCGCCTGCTTCCAGCATATCAATAATTAGATCATCCTCATCAAACATGGTAAGGGCAATAATGCCAATGGTGGGATAGTGTTCCGAGATATGTTTGGAAGCGGTGGCGCCGTCCATGCGCGGCATTTTTATATCTGTTATTACCACATCAGGCTTCAGCAATTTAATGTGTTCTATCAGCTCTTTTCCATCTTCTGCTTCGGCGAGCAGATCTATTTCGGGTTGTTTTTGCAACATTAACCGCAAACCATCCCTGAAGATTTCGTGGTCGTCAGCAATAACAACTTTTATGGTACCGTATGTATTCATACAAAAAAAATTCTATACAGGGATTTCAATGGTATAAGCAGTTCCTTTTTCGGGTGTGGAAACGCAGTTAAATTCTCCCCCCATAACTTCTGTGCGGCTCTGCAAATTACGAAGTCCAAGGCCGGAATGGTCACGAATTTTGGAAAAATAGTCAAAACCAACACCATTGTCTGCCGTCATCAGGAAAAGGCGGTTGTCCTGAATACTTATTTTGATGATAAGCATAGATGCTTTTGCATGCTTCAAAGTATTATGTGTTATTTCCTGTACCATTCGGTAAAGATTGATCTCATTTTCCTGTCGCAGTTGTAAATCCTGCTCACAGATAAATTTTACCGGCAATTTATAAGTGTCCTGGGTATTGTCTATAAATTCTACAATGGCATTTTTCAGGCCTTTACGCAACAGGGTATTGGGCATCAGGTCGTTGGAAATTTCCCGGAGCTTAGTAATTATACTGTCTATATATTGGCTTGACCTCCCAATCAGTTGTAAGTCGCCGGAATCCGTTGTTTCAAGATTATTTATCTGCAGTTTAACCGCAGATAGCAATGGGCCCAGTTCATCATGCAGGTCGGCCGCGATTCGTTTTCTTTCATTTTCAAGGGTATCTATTTCGGCCTGTATCCGCTCTTTGTGCATACGCATGCTGCGCCGCTGATAGCGGATGGCAGTAATAACAAAGTACAGCAATACTGTACCCACTACTATCAGTATAATTACAAGAGAGTTATAATACTCTTTTTCCGGGGTATCCATATTACTGCTACAGCGTACAACAGGTTAACAAATAAATTTGAGTAAGCGTTTATCAGCCAAACTTTGTCTTCAAAATCCTTTGTACGTTTTATATTCAAAAAAGATGATTGCTCAGTATTAACCAGTATTAAATAAGTAAAAAATATTACCAGGCCAATGCAAATCCAAAACTTGGCATTTTTAAAAATATTATTCCTTTCATTCAGGATCATCTTGTTAAAAGCTGAAATGCTAAAGAAAATCAGGGCAAAGGAATTCACGATTCTGGCGAAATAATTGTATTTGTTATAGCCTCTTATGGGAAGGGTGCAGGCAAACAATAGAAAAGAAAAAACAATGATGAGAATAAATATTTTTTTATTTCTTTTAAATAAGCCCCAATTAAAAAACATTTTTGTGAGCAGATAAAATTCTGCAAGGGCAAAAAGATTGTAAATGGTGGCGACTATATAATCCATTTTGTGTAACAGCAGTATGTAGACCGGTATTTCTACGAGCAGCGAAAGGCAGCAATAATAAACAAAAGAGTGATAAGCAGGATCCATTTTGCAATATTTTATAACCCCTAATATTGCGGCAAAAACAATACTCAGACTTAGAATAAAAAAAAATGTAGTATCACTCATGTTTATCAGGTTCCTGCCATACAAACAAATACCAGGTTAGCCTATCTGCATGAAGGGCACTGACCGGTTTCCAAACCACCTTTTGGCTGTGTTACATCTGTAGCCAGCGGAGATCCCCCTGTAATAAACAAATCGTTACCCTGGCTGTCTACCCCTACCAATATCACCCTTACTTCATTTCCGTTGGGGCCTCTTTTAACACCGTGGTAGATTCGTATGCCAACGCAACGGGGGTCTTTTAATATCTGCAGCAGGGAAGGTTTGTTGAATGCTTCTGCATCGGGCAATAAAAGTGAAGGAAATTTTATGCGGAGACTGTCGTTTTCAATTCTGAAATCCTGCCTGTACCTTTTGATCTGATCTTCAGGAATGAAATGATTGATTTTTGCAAGAGCAGATGTGTCATCCGGCACGGGAATTACTACATTGCCGGCCTGTTTGTTATTATTGTCATTGCAGGATACGAATACACTGGCGCTACATGCAATAGCCAGTAAAATAATAGCAGCAGTATGTTTTCTAGTCTTAGTCATAACGGTGGTTTTTAGTTAAATTTTCCAAAAATACCCAGAAGCCCCTAACGGTTCATACGTAGAACTACTGAAATGAATACGTGCAGTTACTTCGATGTTTCAGTAATACAATCCTTGTCGCGGGTCAGTAAATAGCTCAACTTTGAAAAGTGTTCAGTTAAATATTAATTGGTTTTTACGAACTGAAATCCGCCGTTGAAAGCATTGAAACGTTTATCATAACCTTAAAATTTTGTGTATGAGACAGCAACCAACCACCTCTTCCAGAAAAAATACAGAGAAAACAACCACACCGGCTTACCTCCGGATGCAGGTAAAACCTGTTATGGGCGATTCCATTGAAGTAATGGATATATATTACAGGGAACGTATACAATCATTCAATACCATGCTGGAGTACCTGAATGTGCTGGAAGATGCACCCGAAATTGAATTTCTTTGCCGTGAGATTATTGAATGTCGTACCATGCTGGTAAAACTTGCCGGCAAGAAATATTCTGCCTGATAATAATTAAATACCCTTTAAAACAGCCTACCTGTTATCACATACTACCCTTGAACCATTATAGTTGCGCCCCTGCGTATGCGGGGGCGTGCTTTTGTATATATAATACTAATCTCCAAGGGTTATATTTTTTTCATTTACCTTTCACTGGAATTTCGTACGCAAACGGTTTCTTCTCTTAGTAAATTTTTTGTATAATTTCTTCCCAGGATTTATCAGTAGCTTAACCATTTCCCAATGTCTATCCATTCCTTTTTGCATTTTTATAAAAAAAATCCCCATATGATACTGTCTACATAACTGGTACTGGAATCTTGTTTTGTGTATATTTAAATCGTTTGTAATCATAACACCATCAGCATTACCAATGGCTGGAATAATTATTTCATCTACTTCACCTTTTCCAAATTTTATCTTTCTTGAATGAACAAGAATGTCCTTAAAATATCCCTTATTTAATGAATTAAGCGCATCGGCTACATATTCTGAGAGGTTTTCATCTATAGATCTCAATCATGCAACTGCTCTTTTATAAAAGGCTATCGCATCATTTATCTGCTGTTGTATTAAATTATAAAGAATCCCAATTGTATCTGGTTGTTCACCGCTTTCACACATCGAAAAAATTACCTGGGCATTTATATTCGTACCATTTAGAATCGGTTGGCCGAACTGATGATGCGGATTAACTACAATTGTGCTGGTTTTTCAAACCGGCCAGAATTTTTCTGCAATACATGCAGTATTAAATTCAATGTTGCTTGCAAATTGTTTGATAAAATCAACGAAATCTGTTTGTTTTGAACCATAAGCATTTACTATACAATCTTTAAATTGATACCAGATTTTTTTTCCATCACTCAATAATTTTTCACTTGCAAAAGGATACGGAGATTTCAATTCTTTTGCAATAGCTATCCTTGACTTTAAAATTTGTTGTATTGAAACGCCCAGTTCCTGAAGTTGAAAACATGTATACAACTCAATTAGCGTGTAAAAGTTTACTGCTTTTATATTATTACCTGTCTGACCCGGAATATGTTTCATTAAAAAGAGATCTTCCCAGCTTTTCATCCCAGTATTTATTTATGTAGCGTCTTACTTTGGCCTGCGGTAAACGCAATAGCTGGCTTATATCGGGAACTGTGTAAATTCCCATGCCCAATTACTGTTTATAGAATGCTGTCATAAGTAAAAAATAAGAAGTAAATACAAAAATGATTTAATAACTAGATTTCCGACCTCAAAACAACTTCCCCTGTTCTCCCGGCCGCTTAAAAATAGTTGTATCCAGGCTCCATTCTTCCGCATTCATGCCATACAGTTTTCCATACTTTTTATATTGCTGCGCTACCATTTGCGCAATACTTCCTTCGCCGCGCATACGCACCCCCCAGCGGGTATCATTTACTTTTCCATCGTGGCTTTGTTCAATAAGATGCCACACCTTATCAGCGCGGTCAGGGAAATTTTTATACAGCCAGTCGTGAAACAACAATTTGATGGCGCCATTCAATCGTATGAACGTGTAAGCCGTAAACGTGGCGCCATTGTCGCGCGCAGCTTTCATAATGCGTTGCATTTCGTGTTCGTTTAAACCCGGTATCATTGGCCCCATCATAACACCCATGCGCACACCGCCGAGCTCAGTTCATTGATTACTTTTAACTTTTGTTTCGCAGTAGTGGTGCGGGGTTCCATTATCCTGCGCAGGTCTTCATTAAAAGACGTGATGGAAACCATGGCCGATACCAAATGTTTTTTTGCCATCTCCTGTAGTACATCTTTGTCTTTTAGTATCCAGGAATTCTTGGTAAGAATGCCTACCGGCTGGTTAAATTCATTGCAAACTTCCAGTAACCCGCGTGTCAGCCGATATTTTTGCTCTGCCGGCTGGTAACAATCTGTATTACCGCTGAGCATGATAGGATGACAATCCCATTTCGGATGCATTAAAAATTTGCGCAGCAATTGTGGTGCATTTTTCTTGACAATGATCTTCTGTTCAAAATCCAGACCCGCGCTATAACCCCAGTATTCATGCACATTACGGGCATAACAATAAATACAGCCATGTTCACAGCCGGCATAAGGATTCATACTGTAACCCATGCCTACATCCGGACTGTCTACTTTGTTTACAATTGTTTTCGATTCCTGCTCCAGGTATTGAGTAGGAACGGTGGTTTCTTCCCAATCATCAATGCCTTCGATATGTTCTTTGGTGACACTCGTTTTTAAAAAGCGGTTCGCGGTATTTATCTGTGCACCACGACCAATATGATACTGGTTGCCTTCTTCTTTTTGTTTAACGGATACTTTAAAATGATCCTGTTGTAGTTTGTCTGACATGGTAATAATATTTGTTTGTTTATTTTAACCACGGAGACACGGAGGTATAAAAATACATTTAGCTGAGTAAACATTAAAGGCGGACACGGAGGATTTCTTACGAAATTTATTAAGTATTTTTTTAGTCACGGACACAAAGAAGACATGGAGCAATACAGAAAAGCTTCACTATAATAACATGTAAGGATGCAGTGATAATTTCCTGCGCAGCAATTAATATTTATAAGTAATGTTACACCCAATAAAGGGCCTCTCTAAAAACCAATCATTCAATCTCTTTACCTCATCTTTAATCCTTTTCCAGAGGAGAGGATGAAGGAGATTGTTAAAGATGCGCTAAAGTCATATTATTTATTTAAAAACCTGTATTCCCTGTTTTATTCGTTTCTATCCGATTAAAAATTTCCCAAACTAATTATAGATCATTCTTTTAATTCCATCTTTCATCAGCGGCACATTAAAATTTAAAATGTACCCGAGCCGTTTTCCTGATAGTCTCAGATAACTCAATAATTGGGCATCCCAGACCGGAAGATGATTTTCCTGCGCTTTCAATTCTATAATGATCAGATCGTCTACAAGAATATTTATCCGCAAACCTTCTTCTATAACCAGCTTATCGTAGGTTATTGTTACAAGCTTCTGCCTGGCAAATGAAATATTTCTTCTGCTTAATTCATAACAAAAACATTTTTCGTACAGGACTTGCAACAGGCCGGGCCCTAATGTCTTGTGTACATGAATGGCAATGTCTACTATCTGACCGGTCAGCCATTTTTCCCTTTCTGAAACCGGTTTAAAAATTATTCCTGTGGTACCCCGTATCATATCGTCTTCTTTAACCAAATAACGCTCCCTGTTTTGTGCTTACCGGAAGATTCATAAATTCGAGCCGCTGCAATATCTGATAGGGTTGCTGTGCAACCCCCGCCTGCCTTCTCAATAGAAGCATGCTGTCTGCAATGAAACGGCCGGTAAAATGTTTGTGACTGTATTCCAGCCATCCCTTTTCATATTGCCAGGGCACCAGTTTGCGGGCGATGGTCAGGTGCGGCTCATCTATAAAATGTGGCTTATTGTCGTTATTCAGTTTCATGAGCTGCTGAAAAGGCTTTATTTCCTTTACCAAATTGCGCACCGGCTCTTTGGTAGTAACATTTATATAAATTGTGTGCGATGGAAAACTGCCAAAATCTTTCAGTTCTACTTTAAACGGATGGTACCCCATAGCCACCGTTTTCAAACGGCTAATGAGGCGTTCTTCCATCATGGCATACTGGTAAAATTTAACGAGTGTAATATGTGGTTTGCCCCAGCGCGCATTGGGCGCTTTGTACGCTTCATAAAATTCTTCTTTTACCGCTTTGATCTTATTGCGCAGCTCTTCGTGCGGATTCAATACCAGCAGGTATTCATTTATTTTATAACCGGGTAAGGTTAATGCCGACGGTTTCATATTTTTTGTTTTTATGTCTATATTATTATGCTACATCGCTATATAAATGGCTACCGCCCGGTTTTAACCTGAAAACCTGTATGGTCTTGCATTTATCAAACTGGTGAAGCCGGCGAAGCAATATCAGTTCCTCCACCATAAAAGACGCACTAAATGTTTGTTGTGCAAACACTGCCATCGCCCGCCTATAAACGTCTTCATTCAATCGTCTGGCTATAGTCAAATGCGGCTTTTTTATGAATTTTACTGCCTCACCACCAGCACTATGTATAAGTTCATTTACCGGTTGTAATTGTTTCTCCATCTGCTGAAAAGGCAAAGGGTCTTCTACCTGCACGTAAATAGTGTGAGAAGGAAACCCGCTGAAATTATTTAACTGTGCCTCAAAACTTTGTTGCGCCCCAACAATATGTTGTACCCATTTACAGATTGTTGCCTCCATCATTTCAGGTGCCAGAAAATTGGAAATCGTGATATGTGGATAGGTTTTAAAAGCACCTGGCATATTATAATTATCCAAAAAACGTTTTTTTGCCTCCATTATCATATCATTGAGCACCAAACCAGGATGGGTTACCAGCAAGTACTCATACCATCCCTTTTCCCGAATGTTATCCATGATTGATTGAGAACGAACGCTGCTCATAATAACAAGATTAATTATTTAGTATAAATTTACTAATAAATTTAGTAATACCAAAAAAATATTTTAGATTTATATTCTGGACTGGTAATTATGGATAATAAAATCTTTTTCTCAATTTATCATTTGCAGTCTGCAACCTGGCAATGAAATAAAATTTTATATATATGGATGGAGAAATTTTTTACGGAGCGGCTTACAGAGGTTCTAAACAATATAGCCAGCATAACATTAAAACTGCCAATGCCACCGGTTTTGGGGCCGCTGCAGACGATTACGCTGAGCGCGGCATTGATTTAAATGAACAGTTGGTGCGCAACAAACCAGCCACATTTTTTATGCGGGTGCGCGGCGATGCTATGGTGGGCGCCGGTATACACGATGGTGATATTGTAATTGTGGATCGATCGCTAAAAGCAGTGAGCGGTAAGGTAATTATAGCCACCTTAAATGGCGAAATGCTGATCCGGCGGCTGGAGAAAACATTCAATAAAATCCGTTTGTTGCCCGACACACCCAAATTAGCACCTATCGACGTTGATACATCGTGCAACGAATTCTCTATCTGGGGCATTGTTACCTATTGTATTCACAATGTATAAGTCAATTAAATGGAAGAAAATTCTATTGCCAGGTTTCAGATCTCTATTGATCATCGTTGCTTGCCTGTCCGGCAGGCAGGCGTTGCACTCTTGTACTGCATCTCTTTGCGCTGCGCTGCTGCCTGGAGCTAAAATTGTTAATGCAAAATATGTTAGCCATTGTTGATTGTAATAGTTTTTATTGTTCCGCAGAGCGGGTCTTCAGGCCTGATCTGCAGAACAAGCCCGTTGTTGTATTAAGCAATAACGATGGTTGTATTATTTCGCGTAGCGACGAAGCCAAATCTTTTGGTGTAGGCATGGCTGGTCCGTATTTCCTGGCAAAAAACCTAATTGATAAACACAACATCGCTACATTTTCTTCTAACTATAATTTATATGGTGATATGAGCATGCGCGTTATGGATACCCTGCGCACGCTGTCTCCCTCAGTGGAAGTATATTCGGTTGATGAAGCGTTTTTAGATCTTAGCCATATTGATAAAAAAGATATTGCCGACTACAGCAAACATATAAAAAAGACTGTTGAGGATTGGACCGGCATTTCTGTCTCTATTGGCGTGGCCCCTACCAAAACACTGGCCAAAGCAGCCAACAACCTCGCCAAAAAAAATAAACAAGCAAGCGGTTGTGTGTATATGTTAACAACGGAAGAGGAACAGCGTACAGCCCTGCAACGAACACGCGTAGGCAGTATCTGGGGCGTGGGAGGTGCGTATGCAAATAAGTTGCTGAACCTTGGCATTGTCAGTGCCTGGCACTTGCGGAATATGAGTGAAGAATGGGCGCATCGGCACCTGGGCGGTGTAGTAGGCGCACGGTTGATAAAAGAATTACGCGGTGAACCCTGCATCGAAATGAAAAATCCGCTGGAAACAAAAAAGATGATCGCCACTACCCGCATGTTTGGGGAGCCGGTTAATAATATAAACGATATTAAGGAAGCCATTGCCACCTATACATCCCGCGCAGCGGAAAAACTGCGCCGCCAGAACTGCGCTGCCAATACAATAAGTGTGTTTATTGTTGCCAAAGATCAGGATCATAATATTGATTTTCACCGGGGCAACAATATCACCACCTGCGCAACCCTGCCTGCCGCTACTTCTATTACCAATGAATTGATAAAGCCCGCAGTGGAGCTGATAGAGCGCTTATACAAGACCGGTACCTTTTATAAAAAGGCCGGCGTGATGCTGAGCGGGCTGGTGCCTGATACTGCTGTTCAGGCCAATATGTTTTTACCGGCCGCCAAAAACAGCGGCCGGATGCTGATGGGCATGATTGACAATGTGAACTTCAGCATGCGCGATGATGTGCTGAAATTTGCGGCCTCCGGTACTACCCGCGACTGGAAAATGCGGCAGGAATTGCGTAGTCCAAGGTATACTTCCCGGTGGGATGAATTGTTTGAAGTAAGTTAAGCAATAACAAATGTGTAAATTGTAACGATGAATAATGGCGAAATAATTATATACCAGTCGGAAGACGGAAAGCCAATTGGATATCCGGTTGGATAAAGGACGGTATGGCTGAATCTGATCAGTTGGACAATTGTTTAATTGAGATAAATCGTTGATTTCCAGTCATATAAAAAACATTTTTAAAGAGAATGAGCTGGAAAGAAATTCAGTTGTTGCATTTATTGCAACAACTTCAGCTGATGGAAAAGTCCATCATGTAGAAAATTTTAATCTGGATATGATTATTTCAGTGGGCTACCGTGTAAATTCTAAAAGTGGAACCCAGTTCCGGCTGTGGGCAACAAGAACATTAAACGACCATCTTGTAAAGGGCTATACAATAAATGAAAAAAGATTATTGGAACAACAGGGTAAATTAACAGAATTAAAAAATGCGGTTGATCTTATAAAGCACAGTGTTACGATCAACAAATCAGCAGTGAGGAGGCAAAAGGCATACTTGATATTATTTCTCAATATACACGTTCATTTATACTACTCAATAAATTTGATAATAATACACTTGAGGCAGGGATACAAAATGAAGCATTAACAAATGAAATAAATGAAGAAGAAGCGGTGCATGCCATTCAACAACTAAAAAAAAAGCTAATAGAAAAAAAGAAGCGTCCAGCCTATTTGGAAAGCAGAAAGATCAAAGTTTCAAAGGAATCTTACAAACTATTATACAGCGTTTTGATGGTGTATACTTATATCCCGTAATTGAAGAACAGGTTGCCAACCTCCTGTATTTTTATTTTATCAAAAACATCCGTTTACAGATGGCAATAAACGTATAGGTGCATTCATGTTTATATGGTTTTTAGAACGAAAGAACTATCTCCTAACAAAGGAAGGAAAAATTAAAGTTAACGATAATACCCTGGTAGCATTAGCATTACTGGTTGCGCAAAGCGATCCTGCCAGTAAAGAATTGATGATAAAGCTGGTCATTAATTTAATCAATGAACCATAATATTGCCTCAATACCGTATATTTATTTGCGTCAAAATTACCCAGCATGAGAAAATTATCCGTCTTTGCGACAGTATTGTTATTACTATTTGCCATTACAGCATCTGCTCAAAAAACAATTGCTATCAGATGCGGTAAATTATTAGATGCCCGCAACGGGCAAATGCTTAGCAACCAGGTTATTCTTGTAAGTGGTAATTTAATTGAAAGCGTTGTTGCAGCAGCCGGCTTCAATCAAAAAGCAGACAGCATTATTGATCTCTCCGCTTATTATGTGTTACCGGGTTTGATTGATTGCCACACCCATGTTTTACTGCAGGGCGATATTACCAATGAAGATTACGATGTACAATTATTAAAAGAGTCCATTCCCTACCGCGCCCTCCGTGCATCGCGCAGCGCAAAAATTGCACTGGAAAGCGGGTTTACTACTATACGTGATTTGGAAACAGAAGGCGCTATGTATGCCGACGTAGATGTAAAAAAAGCCATCAACAAAAATATTATACCCGGACCAAGAATGTTCGTAGCAACCAGATCCATCAACACTGTAGGACATTATGCTATTAGTCCAAATAACTATAACTGGGAACTGGATTGGCCAAAAGGTGTGCAGGAAATAAATGGTGCTGATGAAGCCAGGCGGGCAGTACGCGACCAGTTGGCACATGGCGCCGACTGGATAAAAATTTATGCAGACCGGAGCTATTACCGATTGGCCGATGGCAGTTACCGGAGCCGGCCGAATTTTACCACTGAAGAAATTATGGCGGTGGGCGACGAGACCATCCGATCCGGAAAGAAACTGGCGGCGCATGCAATAACAAGAGATGGCATTCTTGCGGCCATCAATGCCGGCGCGTCTACCATTGAACATGGTTTTGGTATGGACGATGAATGCATACAGTTGATGGTAAAAAAAGGTATTTACTGGTGCCCTACTATGTATGTATGCGATTACGTTGCAGAAGGCAGGGCAAGAATGGGATCGCCCATCAATAAATATTTTATGGAGACTTTGCCTGCATTGTTTAAAAAAGCCATGAACGCCGGCATTAAGATTGCCTACGGCACTGATATTGGCGGCTATAGTTGGGATGAACCGGAAGCCAAAGACTTCGAATACATGGTAAAATACGGCATGAGCAATATGCAGGCTATTCAAACCGCTACTAACGTTGCCGCACAGTTGCTTGATATGGAAGGCAAAATAGGCGATATAAAAACAGGCGCGTTTGCAGATATTATTGCTGTAAAACAGGACCCTGTAAAAGATATTAAGGCACTTGAGCAGGTACAATGGGTAATGAAGGAAGGCGTTGTTTTTAAAACATTCAAATAACAGGGGTAGGGTCGAAACTTTTATTCTGCTGAATCAGGATGCTTGAAAAAACAACACAATGGCCGTCTGCCAATCATAATAATCATAAAAATCTGCGTTCCATTCCTGATCATGGGGTAGCCTGGGTTTTAAGACATTCATTAATGCAGGCGAGGAGAACAGTCCCTTCGACAATGACCTTGAGCACTTACCGAAACAAAATCATGGCCAATCATAAAAATCTGCGTTCATTTCCTGGTCATGAGATAGTCGTGGTTTATTGACTAATGCAGGCGAGGAGAATAGTCCCTTGCGACAATGACCTTGAGCACTTACCGAAACAAAATCATGGCCAATCATAATAATCATAAAAATCTGCGTTCCATTTATTTGCCGGTTAAAACAGGTGTTTCACCGGAACACGCCGGAAATCCTGTCCGTCTTAAAATATAATATCTTGCCACCCGTCTACCTCATTATACATGGATGAGATACTGGCGATACGGGCTGACATGACAACAGAGCAAAAAAGTAATATTACCCGCGTTATCAATGATTACAGCAGGCGCCTGCTGGGCTTTATACGCAAGCGGGTCAATAATGAAGCAGACGCAGAAGATATCCTGCAGGATGTATTCTATCAATTTATAGGCAATACCCAACCCATTGAACAGCTAACAGCCTGGTTGTTTACTGTTGCACGCAATAAAATCACCGACAAGCAGCGCAAGAAAAAGCCGGAATCAATAGAAGATGTATACGCCACGGCGGAAGAAGATATAGCATTTGACTGGACGGAAATTTTTTTTGATGACACCAATAATCCGGAAACCGCTTACCTGCGGTCTTTGTTCTGGGATGCGCTTGACAATGCGCTGAGCGAATTGCCGCAGGAACAAAGGGATGTTTTTGTAATGAATGAAATAGATGGGATACCTTTTAAGGAAATAGCTGCAAAAACAGGCCAGACCATAAATACATTGCTATCGCGTAAACGTTATGCAGTGCTGCATCTCCGTGACAGGCTCCGTGTATTGAAGGATGAACTATTAAATTATTAACTGACAAACTTAAATATATGAAAAGAGGCTACTGGTTTTTAAAAAAGGCAATTATGATAATGGTGTTTGCCACGGCAACCCTGC
Organism: Ulota crispa; assembly: GCA_963920765.1. Lineage (NCBI taxonomy): Eukaryota > Viridiplantae > Streptophyta > Bryopsida > Orthotrichales > Orthotrichaceae > Ulota > Ulota crispa. Next base: position 13,109,780 of record OY987246.1, read on the forward strand.
TGCTGTTTGGATTTATTGTAATGAATATATGGAATGCTATATTACCTGCGGTAATACATGTTGGCACCATTAATTTTGGGCAGGCCCTGGGCATATTGATCTTAAGTAAAATATTATTTGGCGGTTTCCATGGCAGGTGGGGCGGCCGGGGACCACGGCGCTGGGCGCAAAATATGGAAGGCGGAATGAGAGAGAAATGGATGAACATGAGCCCTGAAGAAAGGGAAAAATTCAAACAGGACTGGAAGAGCCGTTGTAGCGGATGGAAAAGACCTGCTGCTTCGCCGGCACCAGGTGCCGCTGAATAAATAACAGGTTTGCTGTATTTTTACAGCGAACCTTTTTCATACGGTTGCCTGTTCATTACAAATTTATATTCGTCATAGATAATCTTTCATCAGCAACCTTTTACGTATGGAAATCCTTGTTTTTAAAACCGACGTGCGCAGCAGGAAGCGCATCTCCAGTTTAGCGCCGCATTTGGAAAACATGGAAGGCATCGTTAAATGGAATGTAGACCTGCACGACATTGACAACATATTGCGTGTTGAATGTATACGCGTTTCTGCGCGGGCAATAGAAAAAAACCTGCAGCAGGCAGGTTATTTTTGTGAAGAGCTGCAAGACTAAGCGTTGTTTCTGGAATCTCTAGTTGTAAGCTACAGAATTTTTTATCTTACGCCTGCGAATCACAAAATCCCGCAATCAAAAAATCAGCAATGCATTCTATTTTAAGGTGCTGTTGCCGGTTGCTTTATTTTTCCCACTGCATTTTTTGTATTGCCATATTCACTGATTAACTCTGCTACCAGTGCCGTCCACCCCGTCTGGTGACTGGCACCCAGACCCTTGCCGCTATCGCCATGGAAATACTCATAAAATAAAACCAAATGTTCATTACCGGGTTGACGATAAAACCAATTGTATTCTCCGTATAAACGACGGTTGCCAGCGGCATCTTTTTCAAATAAACTGATAACGCGTTTAGTTAGTTCATCTGCTACCGCTTCTAAATTCATTTTAACACCAGAATTTACGGGATATTCCACCTGGAGATTGTCACCATAAAACTCCCCGTATTTGCGTATGGACTGGATAATTAAAAAATTGATGGGCATCCAAACGGGCCCACGCCAGTTGCTATTGCCACCAAACATATCGGAAGTGGCATCACCGGGGTCGTAATGAATACTGTACAGAATGCCATCCACTGTTACTGAATAAGGGTGGTCTTCGTGGTATTTGGATAATGCGCGGATTCCGCCATCTGATAAAAAACCTTTTTCATCCAGCAATCGCAGCAGTAAAGCTTCCAGTTTTTCTTTTGGCACCAGCGATAAAAGCAGTTCCTCTCCATCGCCTCTTTCTTCGTTAGGCCAGAATTTTTTATTTTTTTTACGGTACTGCTCGAACCAGTTGATGCGTTTTTTAAAATCCTGTAGTTTGTTCAGCACTTTTTTACTAATGGTAGATACCGCATACAAAGAAGTGAGCCCTACAATAGAGCGTATGCGTAATGGCATTGGATCCGCGCCGGTTACACACAATACATCGTAGAAAAATTGATCTTCGTCGTTCCACAAACCATGTTCATTTAATGCCTCGGCCACTAATACAAAATGTTCAAAAAATTTGGTAGCGGTATCTTCAAATGCTTCGTCGTGCATGGCAATTTCGAGTGCAATGTCCATCATATCCAAAGCATAGGTGCCCATCCAACTGGTACCATCGGCCTGTTCCAGTTGCATCTCCCCGGAAAAATGGAAGCTGCGGTTAAATACGCCAATATTATCAAGCCCCAGGAACCCGCCTTCAAATATATTATTGCCATTTACGTCTTTACGGTTTATCCACCAGGTAAAATTAATAAGCAATTTCTGAAAAACTTTTTTCAGAAAAACAATATCCCCGCTGCCATTTTGTTTCTTGTCGATATTATACACCTGCATGGCTGCCCAGGCTTGTACAGGCGGGTTTACATCACTGAAATTCCATTCGTAGGCCGGCAACTGCCCATCTGGTTTCATGTACCATTCTCGCATCACCAGCAATAACTGGTGTTTGGCAAAAGTAGGATCTGCTACGGCCATAGATATACATTGAAATGCAAGGTCCCATGCAGCATACCAGGGATATTCCCATTTGTCGGGCATTGAAATAATATCCTGGTTTTTCAAATGTTTCCAGTCGTTGTTACGGCCGGTCATTTTTCCTACGCTCACGGGCGTAATACCGTCGTCGGTAGCCAGCCAGCGCTCTACGTCAAAATGATAATATTGTTTGCTCCACAACAAACCAGCCAGCGCCTGGCGCTGGATATTGGCCATATCGCTGCTCACACCTTTAGGTAAAATAGCGGCGTAATAATCATTGGCTTCTTCTTTTCTGGTGCCGAATATTTTTTCAAAACCACTTACAAAGGCATTGTCCATGTCTTTATTGCTAAGGCGGCAATACACGGTTCTGGTTTCACCGGCAGGAATTCTCATTTTATATACGGCGGCAAATTTTGTCCCGGACTTTTTATTGCGCAAAGCCGCTGTATTTTGTCCTTTAATGATGGCATCGTGAAAAGCGTCTTTTACAAAAATGGTTTCATTTGGTATACCGGTTATTTTTTCTGTATTGGTCTCGTTTTCGGTGAACAAACGGTCGCTGGATGGCTGAAAATAAAAAAAATAATTTTCCAGCCTTTCGTGCTCAGCCCGTACTGATGTTTTTCCAATGGCGGTGAGCAAAGGCTTTTTGTCAAGACCGCCGTAGTTCCAGCGGTTGTAGAACCATAGTGTAGGCAATACCGTTATGTCAGCAGCCTTTGTGTAGCGGTTGATAATATCTATTTTTATAAAAATATCCTGTACGCCCTGTTTGGCATACGTAACCAGCACATCAAAATACTGGCTGTTGTCAAATACGCCGGTATCAAGTATCTCATATTCAGGATCATTTCTGCCACGCCTGCGATTTTCATCTTTTAATTTATCGTACGGGAAAGCCTGTTGCGGATATTTGTACAAAAATTCCATGTAAGAATGCGTGGGAATATTGTCTAAATAATAATACAATTCCTTTACATCTTCGCCGTGGTTACCCTGGCTGTTGCCCAACCCAAACAGCCGCTCTTTTAGAATAGGATCTTTACCGTTCCAGAGGCCGACGGAAAAGCAAAGATTTTGAAAATAATCTGATATGCCTGCCAATCCATCTTCCCCCCAGCGGTATACGCGGCTGTGAGAATGGTCAAAAGGAAAATAGTGCCAGGCGTCGCCATTAGGACTATAATCTTCGCGTACAGTACCCCACTGCCGTTCACTGAGGTAAGGACCCCATTGTACAAGTGGTATTTCGCGTGTAGCGTTTACTGCAAGGCGTTGGTGTTCTGCTGTCATGCTGTTGATTTAATACAAACTCTGCTGCAAAAGCAATCCTTGTTATCAAACGCAGATGGGTATGATATTCGTAATAAAAGGAGACAAATATATAACGATTAAAAATAATGCCATAACGGGATTGCTGTTTCATAACAATTCACTCTTAATGATTATACCTCTAACAAACCCTACAATCAAAGACATTTGCAATTTTAGGGTAATGCCCAAAAACTTTTTCCTCAACTTTGAATGCAATTATCTTCCAATCCGTATTATCAAACTTGATGAATTTTTTTTACCACATAATCTTAGAAAAATGAAGCACGAGATCCTATGGTTGGATTTTGAAAGAAATATTCATGTTGTTTCTTGGATGAATGCAACAAAAGTGACAATTATAAGTGATTTTTGACAGAAAAGTGGCCTTGGGACTTTAACTGTCAACACCGGTAGTTTATGAGTACATAACTCTTCTTATTTTCATTTTTTTCTTACTTAGAGAACATGGCATTTTAAATTTTTGGTTTGAATCGAGGTTTGAAAAAAAAATTGGTGAAAGCTTGATCAAGTTCCATACAATGAGAATTTCAAGACAATGAAAATAAATACTACTAAATACTGCATATTAAGAAGCGTTGGATTATATAAGATTAATCGTTAAAACACCTCTAAGACATTTCAGGAACAAAGTCATCAGATGCAATAGTTTAAACCAAAATTAGAAATGTATAATTCAATGCCTCATAGAAGTCACAATAGATTGCAGATACTTGTAGCCCCCTATTTCTTATGCAATGTTTTGGGGGAAAGAAACGCAATTTAGTTGAATGTTCTAGTGAAGGTTCAAGAGTAAAAATGAAAAATAACAAATATGTCATTTTTGGAAAGATTTATTAACAATAATCAGTAATAAAAGGCAATACTGTGATTGCAAATTTGCCTTGTTTACTTTATTTCCATTCGAGTAGTAGAGAAATTGTTTATATTATAAATATTAATATGTTCAATACATACACAAACCAAAAGTGTTCATTTCTATAACAATAACAGTCAAATTTAAATAATCTTGATAGTTCCCCAAAGATGACAATATGCCCTTAGAAAGCTTATAATCATCTCTATATCATGGTAGGATCCATTTGCGCCAACACAAATCTTAGCTTCTAAAAAGGTTTAAAGATAAACATGTCCAATGTTGTCTTTAGGTAAGTTTCAAATGTAAACAAAAAAATTACCACAAAGCATTGAACTTGTTATTTGTTAAATTGAGAAAAACAGAGGTACCATTTTGTATTCCACCTTAAACCCAAAAAGTCACATTAAATTAGATTCAAAGGTATCAAATTTAGTTTGAGCCACTAAGATTTTTTCCTTTGCAAATTCCTCCTCTCAGGTGAGGACATGTGTACCAAAACAACACTGTGAGCTTGGTTTCAGGTGGTCACCTAAATTTTTCAAAAGTCCCAAAATGTAATAATTTTCCCAATTTAACAAATAATGCATTATTGGCTACCCCAAATTTTGAATGCAAAACTTAAGTAAGCACAATATAAGGAGGGTAATTTATTTTTGATATTTTAATAACCTTGACTTTTAATCCCTTTGTACTTAGGGGACAAGTGAGAGAACAAATCCTTTATACAATGGCTTCAGTTTTTAACCCTTACTGAGTGATTTCTTTGCTTACATTCTTTTCTTTGTATTAAAAAAATTTGTACTTAGAGGACAAGTGAGAGAAAAAATTCTTTATATAACGACTTCAATTTTTTACCCTTAATGAGTGATTTGTTTGCTTACATTTTTTTCTTTGTATTTAAACTGACACATTGTTATGAAGAGATTTGGGTTTAAAATGTAATTTTTTTACCACTTTATTTTTACCAGACTAGTGTTTCAAATATTTCTCAATATGCAATGGGGGGCGCACTCTAAGTCTATTTTGAGAATCCTGTGTAGCAAGTTTTTTTTGGGCTATTTAGCTCGTAGGCAAGAATTAAAGGATCCATATTATTATTTAAAATTGAAAAAATAATCTATTGGATGGAATTATATCATTGTTTATCCTTTCTATTTCACTATAATTTATTCTAGGTTATATTCTTCATAAAGAAAAACCTAGAATTGAAAAGGGAGTTGAAAGAAGAAGGATTAGACAAAAAAGTATACAACTTACAAGAGTGGATTTTTGCCTATTTTTATGGGTTTTCAAAGGATTAGGGTGACGGAAGTTCACCAATGTCATGTGTATTATAACCAAGCAATTTCTCATCCACTGTATGCCTATATCAACTGTGCACCTAGCAATACACATAAGTTATACTAAATTAGTCTAGAGGGTCTAATATATATCACACTAAATTACATGTACAAAAAACTAATGACCCACATTTGGAGGCTCCCTAAATGATTTTTGGCTTTCAATGGCCCCTACCTTATTTGTAAGTTTGTTATCAATTTTACTGAAAGTGAATAAAAGGCTATCTATATTAAGCTGCCCATTGTTTCTAAAATGTGGTAAGTTTCCTTTGAGAGGCAACCACATTAATTGCAAATTTAGATAAATAAAAATTAAGTACAAACAAAGATACCAATCTCCTAAAATAGAAAATAAACAAACCCCAAAGTTCTATCTTTCTTCATCACTAAGCTTCATTTTGGAATAAAGATGGCTAACATATGTTTTAAATTACGCATGAATAATACATGCAATTATGAATTTTGATGTCTTTAAATATCTAGAGATCTTCCCACATTTTGAATGCATCTTCTCATTTAGATAAGCCTCCCATTCATATGCACATATCTTCCAATGTTTTGCAAACCAAAGTAGTTTATGAATTCTTAGTATTGAACCCTTGATAGTCAATAAGTAGGTAACAATGGCGTTTATTGATTTTAGAAATTATCTATATTTGTGCTTCAATTTTGGTATTTTACTTGTTCTATCAAAAACCATCCATTAAAAGGGAAGTATTTGACATACTTTGAATGCAATTAACTCAAGGCATAATTTATTCTTTGACGCAGTCTAGTTCCAGTGATTTCTTACTTGTCTACTGATAATAATCAAAATATTTTTAGTAGTCATTAATTGCACCATCTTTTTCACCATCTTCTTATTTGTCTACCAGTTCAATATTTGAGTTGTATTTCTTTCTTGATATTTTTTAGAACTTTTGATTTGAAGATGGAGAACACGGCTTGTGGTAAGCTTAGAGGATAGGAGCATGACAAAACTTTCTAAATGTTTTATGTTGTTTTGTAATATTGTACGACTAACATTAACCTTGTCTTGGGGGGAAGATCCTTCATTCATTACATTCAATCTTTGTTATGTTTGTCTTCTTAAAAAATATAGTGCCTTACTGGAAAAAAATTGAATTTGTGTGTATTATTTTATGATTTTGACAAACACTTTGGGAGTACTTTATGGAATTCTTTTAAAATCTTATTCATTTTTTGATATTCTTTTAAGTGGTTTCCACATAGGAATTTTTGAACCCTCATTTGGAACTTTTTACTTGTTTTTTTAGCTTAGTCTTTTACTTTTGGGGAAACTACAAATAGGGCATGAAAACATAAAATTTACAGATGGGGGCGCAATTTCAAAATAATTACAAATAGGGGCACCATTTCAAAAAAAATGTATACATTTTTTGATTTGGACATTGGTTGATTTACATACATCACATTAATTGTTAGCTAACTTCCAAAAAATTTAAAAGTTTCAAAAATTGCCATCTCCTTTAATAAAAATGAAGAAATGAGGTGAAATCAAGGAATACGATTGGCTCTTGCAATAGAATGCACTTTTTCTTTTTTCACTTGAAAAGGTCCATTTAAGGACCACTAGAGTACTATTCATGATAACCTATGAGACTATTTACAAGACATGGGTTGCAATTCAATTTACTACCTTGGCCGGCCGTGACTTCAACTAAGGTAGGAGACTCTAATATGGAGCACCTCATCAAATTTACTTGGTTTGTACATTTTTTTTTCATAACTCTTCAACAATGTACATGCAATGTACAAATTGAGGAGGTGCTCCATTTTAGAGCCCTATGACCTTTCCACTTCAAATTTTCATAACTAATTCCACAAAGTTCCAAAAAATATGAACCAACTTGAGTTAGATGCTAATTCTTCTTTTCTTTCAAGAAAATTTTACTGAAAATTTATTTCAAGAAGTTTTACCTACCCAAAATTTAGTTTCGGCCCTTAGATGCTCCATTCATGGGCCTCCTACCTTACCGCCAGTTCTATCAATATTCCACCCTGTATAAATCCTTTATGCCCTTTGCATTTTCATTGCAATCAAATAATTACACCCCAATAATTAAAATTAAATATGAATATATTTGATAAACGACTGGTGTATCTCACAGAATATCACCTATTTTGTGAACTAAATAATTTACGGACATAGGAATATTTGAGAATGAGATGAGTGGTTGTTTTTTTGTAAATATCATTAAAATTTTAGATTATTGAAAAATTAGAAATAAAAACATGGAAAATGAAAAATGTTCAATGTTTCAAAACATTTATATCGATTTCTAATTAAGCTTCTTTTCCTATAACTATTTGTTCTACCTCAATTTGGAGTAACGAAATGGTAAAGGGTAAAATTAGAAGGAATACAAGCCAATCTTTTTAAACTATGAAGTTATTCCAATGATAATGGGGAATATCTAAGATTGTGAAATTTTCATAAAAATTTCTTAATCTTTTCCAAATAAATCAAAAAGGAAACAAAAAAGAAGAGTGGGATAGCAATAATACAAAAAGAATGCAGAATGGGTAGTGGGATAGGGATAAGAAAAGAAACAATAGTGGTGGGATAGGGATAAGAAAAGAAACAATAGTGAAGTAGGTGAAAAATAAATTAAAAAATCCTTTCTTTGGCTAAGAGGTTGTACTTCACGTCGTTCAAATATTTCTGCATAACAAAATTGATTTTGTAGGTATGAAAAATATCATAAACTTATCAGTGATTTGCCAATAAAGGTCATTACAATACTAAGTCTTAGACTTTATGTATCAAATATATTTCTTTAGATTCCTTCCCATGCTGTAAAGCACTTTTGGTTTCTATTTGTTTTACGGGCTAATTAAATTTTCTTCATTACATTCTTACTCAATTCCCTTATTCAATGCTCAATGTTCTTGTTCACCGTATCTCAGTAAGATAAACTAAGGTGTTGGTATACTTCCCTCCTAGTAGTATATCATTCTAATATTTCCACAAATCAAGTACTATGAACTTGTTAATTTCAAAATTTTACTTGAATTTCAACATAATGACCCTTCATGAAATCATCAAAATACATTAATAAAATATACAATAAACAAAGTTCTATAAATGTTATATACATATAGAGATGAAGTCAAAAAGATTCATTCCTCCCTCAAACCTTTCCATGTAATCAAATTTTCACCAAATCTAAAACTGTTTACATGTTTTGAAAGCTTAGAAATGAAGATAGTATGTGTTAAAATTTGAAGAGTAAACTATTTCAACTCCATGCCTTTTACCCATGCCAAGTGCAATTCTGCACTATCAATTTATACACTATATTCATAAACTTTTAGTCTTCCACACACAACTTTATGAGTTCTTCACCATCATTTTGAGCTTGAAAATGTCTCAACTTAATCAAACCTCTTGTAGATAGAAAGAGGAACATAATGAACTAATATTTGACATGAATCAAATTAGAAGAAGTGTTGTTAATTAAAAAAAAAAAATCAATTTATGATTTAAATGGTTTTGAAATCACTACAAGTCCCCCATCAATCTATCATTCTCAATCTATTTTGAGAGCATTGGAGATATGTAATTTTAAAATTTACATTTAGTGAAGTATTCATTAAGTGACATGGGTTTGAGTGCGGAATGGGTATTTGTGTCCCCATCTCTACATATGTATGAGTGCTCTTTTGTACTTTGATAATTGGATATTCATCAAGCATTTCTCTACAAATTTTTGATACTTGTGCATATTATAGATTTCAATGAATTAAAGGCTAAAAAGTGCAAGGCTAGATATACAACTCTGTTGTTTAAAACTGCAACAACACTTCACTTGGAGACAAAAAAAAAGAAGAGAACTTCTACATAATAGAGTGATATTAGTGAACATTTTCCACACTGGATTATCATAAAAGATATAATTGTTCAAAGCATACAAAAAATCTAAAAAATTACATGAATAAAATATATGAATGAAAAAAACTAAATAAATATATCCATGTAGAAAATAAAATTAGAGAACAAAAGTAGGAAAAAAACAACATGTACAAAGTCAAAGAAATTCAAATGCCAAAAGTAGAGAGATCAAAGTAAAATCTTTCAAATATGAGTATATAAGTACCCACAGTAAGAGAAAAATACATATATTCATTATTATAAATTACCATCTACAAACCATTATTTTTAGGGTTTCAACATTGTTGCAATGGCCCAACGCCTACAAGGCATATATTAGTAACATGCATGCACTTGTTGGTTTTACTATTTTGGAAGAAAATATGTTTGGAAGACCATATTTGACACTAGAAGAAAACTGTGTTTTTCTGAACGGATTTTATTAGACGTCCTTTTTTTGTTAACAATAACATCAAATATAACATTAAGATATTAGTCTTAACATCAATTGTAACATTAAAAAGTGAACTTTCAAAAAAATCAGTTAAGGAAAACATGGGTTTCTTCTAGTGTGACAGGTATAAAATTGAGGCTCATAGACGTGCACATGTTCATGAAAACATGCTTGATGACAATACTAGATATGATGCACCATCTACTCATGATGAAATTGGTGAAGGTAATCACAATACAGATGTTTGGAAAGCCTTAATTATAACTGCTATTGCAAATGAAATTACAAATGCAATAGTAAGTGACAACGTGGATGACGTGCCTGTAGAAATGACAGGTGACGTGGCTAATGACATGCCCGAGGACATGGCTGATGACATGGCTGATGACACAGTTGGTGATGCGACAGTCCATTTGGTAAATGATGTGGGAGGAAGCGAAGTAGATAGCATGGTACAGAAAAAACATGATAACATGTTCTTAAATGCTCTAAGACATGCTTTTATAAAAATGCAAATTGATTTGGACTCTTTAATTGTCCAATCTCCTGCCAAGGCTCCATTATACATCATTTATTTGAGGGATTATCACCTACCGATGCTACTGTGGAGGAGCCAAAATTTGGAGTAATTTTTAGACAAATGAATCAACAATGGAAAGGCAAATTATGTGAAGGACAAATTATGTGAAGGATGAACTATCAACACACGCAAAAAAATTAATGAAGGTGTATAGAAAGAGAGGAATGGCATGGTCACCCCTAGGATGTAAATCACACCTATCCACAAACTAAAATTTCTCATGACTTTCATCTCATTTATCAAAATTGAATAATTCAAAGCTCCCCACGTCTATATAAGTCTAAAGAACCTATTTTAGACTTTTATTTGAAAAAAACACAATTTTTTAAAAAGTTTTTTGGCTGCCCGGAGTCCCTTGTTTTTCAATTATTCATTTTTAATGTCTTTAATAAATGTTGGAATGAAGAAAAAATTACATTCCTACGTAGATTTTTGAATTCCTCACCTTCAATAAAAGTTTCAAAAAATCACGCAAAGTAATTTAGCCATAGGTACATGCCCAAAATTCCATTTGTCCCCCAAAAGGACAATGGGCCTTTAGGGGTTAGGAAATGTATGCTAAGCAAAGTGTTATACAAAATTGGAAACAGTGGTGTTGTTAAGGTAGTAGCATCCATAAGCGTTGCGTCCCCATGCCCGTCACTTGACAATGGTAGGGCTAACCAACAAAGAAACAAATGGTTGTGGGTGATTGAGGGATGGTTATGGGTGATGAAGTGATAGTTGTGGGTGATTAGCATGAGGTTTTTAGTACTTATCTCACTATTTAAGAACCAACAAGCCTTGTGATTAGCATCTCTTACACATGGTTCTTACAATTTTAGTGATTTTAGACTTTGAAAAATCTTTTTGAACAAATGCTTGCAATTGGAACCTTGAATTTGATGCCAATATTTTTGATTTCCATTTCCTAACTTACAGTATTTTCAAAGTTAGTCAATTGTTTTACCTACTCCAAAACCCTTATTTCCACGCTTATGGGTGCGCCTACCTTATGCCCAACAATGAAGAGGCATGTTCCAATGAAAGCGCAAATTTCTCAATTCATTTATTTCTGGTTTAAAAGAGAAACACATGTATTTTTTGGTGCAGCTTATTACTATTTTTATCAAAAAAGGACATTGGACGGCCAAAGGCATCAATGTACAACACATGTCATGGTAGGGAGAGATCATATTGAACCAATTCTATAAATGAATGTGATTTGTACAAATCGGATGGCTTCGTTTCATGAAAATTGTCTTAGACCTCTAAACAATTTACAACATAAATTCATGAAAATTGGACCTATTCACAACGGAACTAAAAAACAAGTGTTGAAAATTGTTAACAAAATGTGTGATACCCTAAAACGTAAACGTGTAGTGGAATTTCATAATAGAGTGCTTGTGCAATAGCCTTATCATGTAAAGCACTTTGTATACAATTTGTTCTACTCAAATAAGAATTCCTAAAAACAAAAACAAAATTGATTTTACAGCATTGTCCAAATTTTTTTTTTGTGAATGATTGTTTATCCTTCCTTATTTGTAGTGTCTAGAATATTTCTGGGATTGACATATATCATTAACATTTTCTCTAAGTCTGGAACGTATCATTGACCTATTCTGTGGGACTAGTGGTACGTACAATAAAAGAGTAAATTTGGGCAGAAGCGTTACATGGTACGTGGATGCAGGTTGCGAGGGATGAAGGCCGGACCTCATCCTTCCAAGCACTGGACTATTGCCTCTATGAATGTGATGGTGTAAAGTCTAGAGGCATCGAGAATTCTTGGTCAAAAAAACCACTAAAATGGGGGAGCAAGAACTCTTGGTATTACAACATGTGCCCATTGCATTTATTGGAACATATGCCTTGCCGACGCCCGGCTAGCAAGCCGGCTATACTAACAAAAAATCAAAAGAAAACCCTGCTTGAATAGTCTACTCCTAGCCCAGATTCTTGTGGCACTTCACGCCTCTAGTGATTTCTTACAACCAGTGGCTCTCCACCAAAGATTTTTTGGTTTTGTCAAGGTAGATTAACTTGCACCCTAAAATGCATGCAAGTAAAGGAAAAAGTGCCTAAAATTAGAATGAACGAATTATTCGTGCACTTCCATCCAGTAAGTTTGCTAAATATAAATTACTTTCATCCAAAATCTGGCACACATGGTGTTTGGGTTCATTTATTTGGAATATATTACTACAAAAGGTTATAAGTAGCCCTAATGAGGGTGTAGTTAAATACGTAACTGCAGTGAGGTCATCATGATTGTCTTGTTAGGAAACTAATCCTGTGAACTACGGTAGCTTGCAATTTGGGTGAAGATCTAGAAATCTTGTTGGAGATTCTATTTTCTGGTGGTTTTCTTATCTCTAAGAAGTTCTTCTAAGGTCAATGAAAAATGCTTGCTTCATGTGCAATGCTCAAAAGCATTCATGCATACTTTTTTTTTTCGTTGAGTGTCACACAAGTAGCTGCTCATTTGTCTCGTCATTTGTGTAAATTAATGGTAGATATTTCTATTCCAATTCCGTTGATGTTCATTTCCAGGCACTGGAAAAAGCGAAGCTGGAAGTTGAAAAGCAGAAGAAAACTGCTCAAGGTCGAAGTTTTAGGCGGCAAGTGTAAACGAGGTCATTCTGTATGAGTAGTTTATTCGATCGTTGTCCAACTGGGTGTTCCGTGGTATATATATATATATGGATCAGTTCAGAACTGAAGATCCCAAGTTCTGGTGTTGTGCGATTCTTCGATCCTTGAGATTTTAAGAGCCAAGCAGCTGTAGGTGCAATCATTTACGATTGAAATTTTGATTAGTACATGTACCTAGGATGGGGTTGTTATTTTCCAACCCTATAATCACGAGCACTTCTAGAAGTAGAACAGCATGTCCCATTTATTTGGATATGCAAAACTTGTGGGTAATATCCAGTTTCTGACTGCAAGTTCAGTTTCTCTTTTGTTTGATTCTTTTTTCAGTTTGGGGGGGATTAACTTGGATATTCAGTAGGAATGTAAGGACATAACTCTTGAACGCCGTAAAAAATTTGTGGAGACACCAGTGTTGCTGCAACTTTTTATTTGCACATGGTCATATACTGAAGCGTTGGAGACGAACGTATTACACGTGAAGTTTAGCGGTCGGAGCCTTGGCCCTTGGTGGTGCTTCGAGATTTTCGGAACAATAGACTGACCCATTTTGAGGCCCTTGATAACCTCTCAGGACAGCTTTCCTAACCTTTCATCTCTCCACACTCCTACTTCTGTAAACGCAGTATTATTCTACTTCCCATGGTCATTCTTTCAATGCTTTTTTATTTTCAGTATTTAACGCAAATTTCTTTGTTGCTGAGTTAAGCCCTGTTCTGGAATCCAAGTTTGGCGAGCAAGGTGCAGGAAGTGCAGAGGCAACGTGAGCGTTTGGCACATATATCAGGAGACAGGTTGGTCTTAGGCATAAGAACTGATCTGTTGATCGGGAAGAAGGAAACAAAAGTGGGGTACCAGAGCGCAAGCTTTTTGATTCCAATTGCAGAGGCGATTATGTTCTGACACTTGGGACTTCAAAATTCTTCAAAGGGACAAGTATTTTGGAGACGAGATTTGGGCTTAGAATGGTATGGAACCATACTCCGAAAGAAAAGACGTTACGGGCTCTTGGTTCCAAGAACGTTAAGGCAATTAATTTCTGAGACTGGAAAATTCCTGTACACGGGCAGTTACTCTGGTGAAGATTTTGGGCTTTGAATTTCACAGGGCAGAATTTAGAAAGAACAGGAAAGTTTTGCAGGAGAAATCACAAGCACTGACGCCCCTTTGAAGGATTATGAAAGATTTAGCAAGCAGATGAAGGGTGTAGAAGACTAACATCAGTATAGAGATTAGAAGTTGCTTCAAGTTACCAGGGCTGTTGAGCTTCAGCAAAAGTAAGTAACTCATATATGGCCGAGGAGGAGGAGGAAGTAGAGGGAGAGGAAGGAGAGCCGAAGCCACCAGCAAGTGAAGAACCACTCCCTCCTACAGAAACTCATGTAAATCTGACCGAGAATGGCGCTTATGTTGCTGCCAAACTGGACTCCTTGTTTGCTACCACTGCCAAAATCCAGGTGAACTTATAGTCTGTCCTCAAGCAGGTTTGAATTACAGTACATTCTTTGACTGAGTTCATGCGACTCAAGGCTAAGACTACGAGGTTTAGGTTGGTTAATTTTATTTAGCGAGTGTTCATGTGTTTAGGTGGACATGGCTGAAATGGAAACGCGGCTGCGGACTGAGTTTGACGAGAAAATTCGGGTGCACCACGAGCATGCTATGAAACGGATTGTGGCTCTTGAGGATCTTTGCACCATTTACGGTCTCCGGCTGGATGACCAAAAGAGGACACAAAACCAGCAAGCTATGCAGCTCGATGACCTCCAAAACCAAGTTGGCATCCTCTTCTTCAGATTTCACTGAGTTGGAGCTAGTGGCTTTGGTGCACAAAAAAGTGCCATAATATGAATCCATTGAAGCACTGCTAGAGTTACATGTCATTGAATCTATGCCAAAAACATAACAACTAGTTTCTTTTCTTTGAACTCTAGGATTTTGTGTAAGTTGTGCCAATCACTACTCAAGTTTAGAGCTGTTATGGTAACTGTACTGTAATTTATCCTATCCGGTAACTCAGTTTTATTCTCATTTGAGTTGACGATTAGTGTTTATGTTAGATAGTACTTTTGTGCCTAGTGAACTCTCTAGGTACTAATTTGGGTTTTTGGCAAAAATCTTGTTGACATTTAGTGTTGGTAATATTAGTAGTGTTGTTGACACGTTCAAAACTATTGTTGCCAGCACTAAATATCATTGTCAATGTAGTTGTTGCTCATTAAATCCTAAATGAGACATTTACTCTAAGTAAACAACTAACACTACGTACAAAGTAGAGCACTATTTTTTCACTTAACCCCTGAACGGCCCATCAGCCATCTCTGGTTGTATGTATAGCTATATGTATAGCCATATTTGAGCTACTTTGAGGGCTTTCAAAAAAAATTATGCACCCACCATCGTACAACCCTTCAATATGTATGGTTATAACACTTAATTTCTAGCTAATTCAAATTTCTGAATATTGGTTGCAACCATATTTGATACCGTATCTCTAGAGCCCAAGGGCCCTTCAAGGGTTAAAGTATCATTTGAAATTTCGTTTTGAAGTAAATACTCTGAGCTTACTTCGGAGTGAACAGTCTGGACCCACATTCCGGATAACATACGGAGCTCCACTTAGAAACAGTTCAAAGAACTAAAAGCATGGTAATGACATATACTCTACAATTCACATAAAATTCCAACAACAAAACAATCCCAGGTGTCGTAACTCTCCACAAACCAAGTTCATTGAAATCCAATCTCCAAAAATGTAAAGTCAATATACCCAGAGCATGTACAACTACTTCAAGGAGGGCGTTTTGCTCCATTAAAAGCCATCTCCCAGCTGAGAAAATCACTAAAAAACAAACCCTTGACAAGAGACCAGCTTCCAAAGAGAAGTGCTCTATAAATTACAAAGCAGACGTATAAAAATAAAAATAAGAAAACCTACCTACACATAAAAAAAATAGAATACAAATTTGAGAGCCTGACTCAACAACTTTGGTACACTTCAATGAGCTCACCGTCCTCCATGTCATGTTCATCCGGTGTGCTGTTGGGAGAGAGCTGGTCTCCATCAAAACGAAAGCTCAGATTTGCAAGGGAGACCTTGGCTATCTCCGCATACACCTTCAACAGCTTCTCAAATCTGTCGGTCTGCTCATCAATGGCAAGAAGATTTTTTTTATCAAGCTTAGCTTTTGAAACCCAAATTCTTTAACCCTTGAGAGTACATGGGGGGTGAAGCATGTAAATCTAAAGGAAAAATTTAATTTTGGCTACAAAGATTCCAAGACTAAGATCGTCGTTTTTGCAAGTTCTTTCTTGTTCTTCCATCTCACCATCACATAGAATCATGAAGCACCTGATGATCATACTAGTCATATAGTTAATCAATAGACAAAAACAGTTCTAATGATACTTGGATCTACTTCATCCAACTCTTCAAGTACACGTTTAATTTTCTTTCGTCAACCACATAATGAAAACCTGCACAGCAGCATCCATTGATGGTTCGTTGATTGAATATTGACAAAAAAACCAGCATTTTGTTCTTCAAAACATTCTTCAGCTAAAACCGTCAAAATTTGAATGGGGTTTGGATTTTTACGATTGTGAAAAAAAAGGTTACAAGAGAAAACCAAGATCAGCTCGATTTTTGATGGGGCACTCTCAGTTTGAATTATAGAATAGAAATGACAAAAAGTGATCCTTTTAAAAATATGAAAATTTATAAATAAGGCCACAAAAGCACAAAATGATTACAAATAAGGGCACCTAAGACCTCTAATGCTCCCATTGTTCAACAAGCCAACAGACTAAAGAAGGTATATCTTTGCATCTTGCAGAGAAGTATAGTGGTTGATAAAACTACGGTGAGGAAAGTGTAGCAAAAAAAGATACAACACTTGCACATATGATGTGAGAAACACTATTGATGAGGGGTTTTTGGAAGTGTCAAAGGTTGGACAATGAGTTCAAGAGCTATTGAAGGGCAATAGCCAGTGGGGAACAACAGCGGAGAGACAAGTGGTGAGTTAAGGTTTCAACAGTATTGTGAACAAAGGGCAAGAAGTATTGTGAGTATGCCCCATTTTTTTTGTACCCGTATTTGTAGTAATTATTTTGTGACTTTCTGCCCTTGTTTATGGTATCTCATTAAAAAAATAGCAACCCTATCATGAACACGCGATTATGTAAAGAAGGAGATGCGATTGGCTTACCTTGTACATCCGAATAGGTAGAAAATCCCCACATTTATCCTGCACTTTAATCAATATTTTCTCCTGAAATTCAGCTTCACTCATGGGCGACTTTCCATGAGCCTTGGAACAGTTCGGAGTTTTCACCGGCAACGGCCACTGATCCGCCTCTCGACGTCTCTTAGCTTGCATCACGGCCTTCTCTTCAACTTTTCTTAATGCCTCTGGAGATGCACTTTGTTGCAGCATCATTAGCTCCAATCTCTTTAACCCAAAAACAGAGGTTTAGGGCTCAAGGGTGAGTGCCTAAATTCCCAGGTAGCTAATATCATTCCAACTTGCAAGCCTCTTCTACTGGAGAACACATATCTTTGTCATGAAATATAGCTAACTTTGTATAATATCTTGCTCGTTTCCCCATCCAATTTTTCTCTATTTGTCATAAAAATTGTGTGACTAAAATTATATGATTGGTTGGGAGTTTTTGCAAGTAGGTTTTTGCAATCTATTACTGAAGAAGCTACTAAAATACTTAAGTTAAGGCGAGATATTGTGCTCAGAATAAATACCCCAATGCTTGTATAGTAGGATTTCCAGGGGACTGCAGATTTGAAGGCACTCTTGCAGGCAAAGGCATCAGCCAATGCTCATTATCATCGTCGTCATCATCTTCCACGGTTGCTTTCCAGGCTGGATCATTCTGAGGCGTTGGTGTCAGTGGTTCCTGATCATAAACAAATGTGGAAATCAGGTTTACACCCTATTTAGTAGGCAAGAGTCTAAACTATTTGGATTTAGCTTACTCAAGTTACTTAACCCCCAAACTCATCACAACTTTGTTTTTTTATGAGTATGAAAAGATGTGAGCATGTGGATTCTTTCACACAAAGGCTGTCTATATTATATTAAATGATGAAAAATGAAACATCAAAGTCACAGTAGTCAATGCAGAACATAGTCTAGTATGAATCTAGCTGAAATGTAAAACCTTTTCCATGGTAATCTCTGGTTGTGACAGAAAAAGAATTTGTCTACAAACCTTAGCTGGCGAAATCTTGGGCTTCAGCTGAGGTGGTCCTGATGTGATAATAATGTCATCGTCACTATTGACATCTACTTCCAAATCAACAGCAAAAAAAAAGTTAAAAACTAAAAGAGAGTAACACTCAAACACCGCACAAATTGCTTTGACTAACGGTTGTGTTGCTTCCAAAGGTCATTAACCTTTTAGTGTCCAAAAGAACAATAGCAGCTGCTTCTAAAACTACAGAGGTTGAAATAAGCGTAAAGGTTCCAAAATATACCAAAAGACAGAAGGAATCATATATATAGTTCTTAACCCCGAAGACTCCAGGTAGGAGGGAAAACGTAGATTTTGGAGCTTTTCAGACAGAATGAAATTAGACTTGTAAAGAATCTGGACAGATGATCTTCATTTCTTCAAGTTATTCATTTCCTCCAGTTGCTAAATACGTTTATTCATAATCTTATACAAAAATATCATGAATCTAATATTCAGGCATTGCAGAATAGTACACAAAAGCTACGAGACATATAGATGAATGACGTTTGGTCACCACAACAACAACAACAAGCTTGCAAATCTGTTCACAATCCAGGTAATTGGACAGTGGCACCAGGTATTGAAAATGTCCATAATAATTTATCTTCTGCAGCATAAATTCTATACTTAGCTTGGGCACTTGAAAGTTACAAATATGCTACTTCAGATGCAATTCCTTAACAGCATGTAACAAATAAGTTTAGAATAGAATAGCATTGACTAACCACTTGAAAATGCTGGAGCTGGACCCATAGTTTGGCTGTAATCGAAAAGAGGTTGGAACTCGTCCTCATCATCCTCGAAGTCCAACTAGGTCATCCACATATCAACAAAACATAAGTACATAAAATCACCGCTACCTTGCACAAATTGTATAAAAACTTCCTTTCGTAAAAGCCTCCCCGGACCAGAAGCTTGTCAATCAAAACCCTAATTCTCTGGACGCAGGTAAGCAACCGAAGTTGAAAACTCTCAATAATCCAGAGAATGGAAGAATCAAAAGGAGAAAGGGCGGTTAACCCTTAAACGACTGAGAGGCCCTTTGCGACCAGGACAATACGGGGTATTTTTCTTGTATTTGGAATGGATTCACACCTCTACTATATTTGAGACCAACAAAGAAGTTGGAGAATAGATCAATGCAGTTCTAGTGAGCTACTTGAGATCCCAAATTAAAATTTCTTACTGGTAGCAAATGACAATTATACGTCAGCGTATATACTATGCCTTATGGTCGTTTAAGAGTTAAGCAACTTCTAATACACAATTCAAAGAAGTTCTTTCTGCTGCATCGAGTGTTGCTCCGGAACGCATGAAATGTACAGCACATGTACATTCTCGCCACAGACTACAGAAGGGTGTGCACTTCACTCTTCTTCCTAAACACGACGGAACATCCCTTCCGAGGCGGCATACGAGGGTTGACTTAAGAGCACTAGATTTTTAAACAAAAAACTCGTACATCTTCAAAGCGAATAGAAAAAAACATAAAGCAAGAAAAAGCTGATCCAATTCAATTGTTTCCATGACTTCGCATTTAAAAACGAGAAGAGAAAAAAGAAAAACACACACTCTTCGGAGCATGCATGCAGACATCCTTTCACTTACAACCGGATTCTCAAATGCAAACATTCGCAAATTCTTCAGCGGAATTTACAATGCAAAAAGGACCTGCGAAAAAACATGCGCAGAAATCGCAATTCTTATTCCACTTGGACGATGAACCGATGAAGCAACCTGCATGCTCCGTTGTCTGTCGGACTATCCAAGGCGGTCCTTGAACTGTTGTTGTAGCACTCGCATGAAGCTCAAGCCAAAATGCGGATAACTGCAAACAATTGCGGACAATTGCGGACAAATGCGAACAACTGCGGACAATTTGCGGACAATTTGTGGACAATTCCCGACAAGTGGAGGATGGGAATGGCAGAGGCGGAGTTATTAGTACCTCGAGTGCGGGAGGGCGTTGGCGCTTCATGATCGGAAGAGAATTCACTTGATTGATTGATTGATTGATTGAGTTGTTCACAGCTTTGGCGACGGAATTGAATTTGTCCTGGCACAACGAAAGCATGAATTCTGGAAACAGTGAGAGTGGTACACGATTGTTGTTGCGGCGGAGAGCGGGAATTCAAGGGGGGAGTGTGCGTGGAGTTCGTGAAGGCGACGAGGCAACTGGCGATGCGTCAAGCTAAAGCCCTGTCGAGGGTCTTAGACTGGCGGCGAGCCTCGTTCGTCGCTTTGGGGACGACTTTTGCGTATCGTCCGTCGAGGTTCCGATTCGTTCGTCGATGCATTTGTGGTCACTTGGATAACTTGTTGGACTAGTGGTAGTCACGGTTGAGTTTCCGTTTTCTTAATGTTCATGGAAAGCTGACGTGCTGAGCTGTCTACGATTGGCGCGAGGTTGGTTCCGAGAAGATTGAGAAAAAAAATCTCAGTCTCCAAAGCGTGAAGAAATGGTTTGAGAATTTATTTTGTGTGAGAACTCTTACCATTTACTTCCTCATGAACTACTTTTTACCTTTGCTTTTTCTGCTCCTCCAATCGGTGGCCGTGTTGCCTTCCTCTAAGTAAAATATTCTCCATTCTTTCATTCTTCATCCTCCATCACCCACAAAAGGGGTGTCAAACCTCCTTCCATGAAGAAGCTTCCATTGGCTCCTACAATTGCTCAGCCATTTCTCAATCTTCACGGAAATCTCAATCTCACACCAACCGTGACTACGTACATAATTGTAGATTGAGGGCACAGTCTAGGAAGCTTTTTTTAGCTTAACCGGCCAATATCCGACATTCTCTTGGGCCACTAGCATGCAGCCTTATTGGCCCTGGAATGGAGCACCGCATCGGCAGAAATGGTGTTATTGGAATGTGCAACTACTTGACTAAATTGCCATCTACCGTGGGTACTTTCAAAATCTAAAGAGCATTTAGAGGGTAGCTATGAAGTCTTGAGAATGAAATGGCATACGGATATTAAATGCAGAACCCGTATAATTGTACACCCCGGTACCCTGTTCATTGCAATCACTAACCCTGTGTACAATGAGAGCATATACAGTGAGAGTATTGATCAATAGTAGTCAAGCAATGATAAACTAGTTTGCAATTAAGGCTTCCTACTTTATTGTGCATAGTAATTTTTTGGCTTTAACATTGATTAGTTGCTTTGATGTTGGTGAAATGTATGCCAGAAAATCAGAAGGTGAGATCTAGTCTAGTCCAAAGGTAACGGAGATGTATTTCACTCACGGTTTATGTAGTACATACTCTAAGTTGAACCGACTATCTTAAATGCTTTCATATACAACGCAATTTTATGTTCAAATCAAACCAATTGCTAAGCAATTGTCATTGTCACGTTTGTAGTGGAACTGGATTAAGGGGGGATTTTTGGATAGAGGTGAAAAACAATTGGGACCAATGGTTTTCCCAATTTAACGTATATGACGTTGCTTCTATTTTCAAATTTTCAAATCTGGTGAACTTTGTAAAAACACTAAATATTTTCTTTTTTTCAAAAGATTAGTTACTAAAGTATCCAAAACAAATCTTGAGAACAAACTGACCAAAGATTCTATATAAGCTTAGATTACTTTCACATTAAGATTACAATTAGTTGAAACTATCTTTGTCAATTACAATTTGTATCCACTTCTTTTTTGGGGGTTTTTTTTTCACGAGGATCAAAACTAGATGAAGTTATGCTAGTCTCTATTCTATAAAATAACTCAAGGTTTGACCTATCCGTTAAGTTAATACTACCAGACTTACGGGTGCGTATGGGGGACATGGGTGCATGGGGGCATGTGTGCATGGGGACATGGGCGCATGGGACATGGGCACACGGGCACATGGGTGCATGGGGCGCATGTGTGCATGGGGACATGGGTGCATGGGGGGCATGTGATGAATAGAAAGATATTTAAAAATTATGCTCAGGCTTGCATTTACCTTGGTAAATGGGTTTACATGACTTGTCTACTATCTATAAAAAAAACTCGTGTTGTGACCTGTTTGTTCGGTAGTTAACATACCGGTTTACCTCATCGGCATGGGGCATGGGAATAACATGGGGTGGGATGGGGTGGGAGACTAAAACACAAGTAAAAAATTACATGTCATTTGCTCTACATTTAGCTTGCTAAATAAGTTTACTAAGTAGTCAACTATAATGAACTTGCATCTTGAACTAAAATTTTATTTTAAATCTCACAAGCGTAATGAAATTCACGGTATTCACCCCGTCAAATTTTTCATCTATTTTAGTACATATATTCATCACTTATGCATTATCCATCACCAAATGGTTTCCTATAAGTGAACTTCATTCAATATTTCAAATTATATTCCATTACTTCATTGAGACAATCTTGACACATTTTATTTGTTGAGATAAAATTTCATATTACAAAAAGAAAAGTAAGGCAAAGACACCCATAAGTGTTAGTTAACCCTTAACTCCTAAAGGACCACTTGTCTGTTCAATGGACAAATGGGATTTTGGGCAGGTACCTACGGCCTCAATTTTTGTCTTGATTTTTTGAAACTTTTTTTTGAAAATAGAAAAACACATTAGCTTTTGGAGAATCTAAGTTTTATTCCAATTGATGCTAGGGAGCAAAAGTTATGCCCAAATAAGCACAAATTTGGACACTCCGGGCAGCAAAAAAAATTCATATAAAAACTTGAAAAAGAAATTTAACTTTTTTTTCTCATAGATTATATCTTTGTCTACATCTAAAGCTTTGGTTCATTCCATTTTTGGACTAGTTATGAGAAAGATATGGACAATCTTGTTTTTTGGGCAACTTAAGCATCTTTTTGAAAAAATAACTTATAAACTTCATTTTTGAATGTAAGTTTTTGAAAAAGCAGGGGTATCTATGAAAATATGGCACACTTCACGGGTATCCATGAAAATTTCCCTTAATTTTATTTAGTGGAGTGTTTATGTGTTTAGGTGGACATGGCTGAAATGGAAACGTGGCTGCGGAGAGAGTTTGACAAGAAAATTTGGGTGCACCATAAGCTTGCTATGAATTGAATTGTAGCTCTTGAGGATCTTTGCGCCATTTATGGTCTCCGGTTGGATGACCAAAAGAGGACACAAAACCATCAAGCTATGCAACTCAATGACCTCCAGAACCAAGTTGGCATCTTCTCCTTCAAATTTCACTAAGTTAGTGCTAGTGGCTCTGGTGCACAAAAAAAAGTGCCATAACATGAACTCTTGCTAAATTTAGATGTCACTAAATCTGTGCCAAAATCCTATCAACTAACTTCATTATGTAACTTTAGGATTCTCTATAGACTATAAGTTGTGGTGATCATTATACTAATAATGAAATTTAGAGTTGTGGGAGTATCTAATTAGTGTTCATTCTCATGTAGGTGACAATTAGTGTTCATGTCGGATAGCACTTTATTGCTAAGGTAAACTATCTAGGTATTAATTCTAGGTGTTTGGTGAAATTTAGTTGATCGTTCACGTTTACAAGTATGCCTTGCCCACACTTTGCGTTGTCTCACTTATATTATAATTCTTTTTCACTCCATGCCTTATCCATCCTTTCCATTTCTTTGCCTTCCTTTTTCACCCTCACTTTCCCTCTCTTGATCTCCCTTTTGCCCCTCAAAAGATAAATAACTTTTCACCTTCCATTTTCCTATCTTTTTCTCTCCCTACCCTTGTCAAATTTTTGGTGACATTTCACTCTCCATTTCCCTCTCTTTTCCTCTCTCTACCTTTTTGAATTTCAAATTTTTGGTGATGAATACACAGCCAATGCTTTATGATTCATAATAGAGAATTGCAACTTGCTGGTGTTCATGGAGGATTTCAATATCCTGCAATAGACACACTTATGCTTTATAATAGAGACGTTGACAATTAGAGTTGGTAATATTAGTAGTGTTGTTGATGTTTAGCGTTAACAGTTCAATATTGTTTTTGTTACCAATAGCCCAACACTGAGTATTGATATCAATGTAGCTGTTGCTCATTAAATCCTAAAGAACAAGTTTTGTCTTAGTAAGCAGCTAGCACTAGGTAAAAAGTAATTGTCTTTTTCACTTAAGTATCATTTAAAGTTTTGTTTTGGAGTAAACACTTTAAGGTAGAAGGCTCAAGAACCGTCCAAGCTCTAAAATCACTCACCCTCCAAAATGTTCTCATTTTGTACATGTATTTTTTCATAGATTTCTAAAATGTATAAGTGGTGTACATTTGAGGAGGTGAGCGGTTATAGAGCCCTATGCCACTTCAACTTCAAAATTTCATAACTAATTTTACAAAACTTCAAAAAATATGAAACAACTTGGGTTAGATGTCAATTCTTCTTGTCTTTCAAGGAAATTTTACTGAAAAATATTTCAAGAAGTTCTACCTCCCCAAAATTCAGTTTCAGCCCTTAGATGGTCGGTTTTCGAGCCTTCTACCTTTGAGCCTACTTCAGAGTCAACAGTCTGGATCCCACATTCTGACATGCAGAAGCCCCACTTAGAAACAGTTCAAAGAACTGAAAGCATAGTAACGACAAATACACTACAATTCACATAAAATTCCAACAAGAAGGCAATCCCAGGCATGGTAACTCTCTAAAAACCAAGTTCATTCGAGTCCAATCTCCAAAAATGTAAACTTAACGTACCCAAAGTATGTACAACTGCTTCAAGGAGGGCACTTTGCTACGTCCAAAGCCATCTCTCAGCTGAGAAAATCTCTAAAATAAACCTTTGAGAAGAGACCAGCTTCCAAAGAGAAGTGCTCTATAAATTACAAAGCAGACGTATAAAAATAGGAAAACCTACCTACACATAAAAAATTAAATACAATACAAATTTGAGAGCCTGACTCAACTACAGTATAATTGTAGGGTACACTTCAATGATCTCACCGTCCTCCATGTCATGTTCATCGGGTGTGCTGTTGGGAGAGAGCTGGTCTCCATGAAAACGAAAGATCAGATTTTTATGGTAAACCTTAGCCACCCTCTCCGCATACACCTTAAACAGCAATTCAAATGTGTCGGTCTGTTCATCAATGGCAAGAAAAAAGAAAACCAAACTGTAATTATCAAGCTGAGCTTTTGAAACCATAGTTCTTTAACCCCTGGGAATACATGGGGGTGACGTACGTAGATCTAGAGGAAATATAAATTATGGCCTACAAAGATTCCAAAACGAAGATCTACAGTTTTGCAAGTTCTTTCTTGTTCTTCCATCTCACCATGGAATCATGAAGCACCTAACGATCAAACTAGTCATATAATTAATCCATAGATAAAAACAGTTCGAATGATACTTGGATCTACTTCATCCATATTATATAATCCATGAAGTAAGCGTTTGATATCATTCATCAACCACAAAACGAACGCCTGCACTGCAGCATACATTGATGGGCCCGTTGACTGAATATCGACAGAAAAACCAACATTTCGTTCTTCAAAACATTCTTTAGCTAAAACCGTTAAAATTTGGATGGGGTCAGGATTTTAACGATAGTGAAAAAAAAGGTAAGCTTACTGGAGAAAACCAGGATGAGTTCAACTTTTGACGGGGCCTCTCAGTTTGGACTATAGAATGGAAATGACAAAAAGTGAAAAATATCAACCATATCATGAACACGCGATTATGTAAAGAAGGGGATGCGATTGGCTTACCTTGAACATCCGAAAAGGTTGAACATCCCCATATTCCTCTTGCACGTTGATCAATATTGTCTCCTTCAATTCAGCTTCACTCATGGGCGACTTTCCGTGAGGCTTGGAACAGTTTGGAGTTTCCACCGGCAACGGCCTCTGATCTGCCTCTGGTTGTGTCTTCGCTTCCATCACGGCCTTCTCTTCATCTTTTCTTAATTCCTCTGGTGACGCACTCTGTTGCAGGACCAGTCTCTTTGACCTAAAAACAGAGGTTTAGGTTTACGGGTGAGTGCCTGAATTCCCAGGTAGCTAATATCATTCCAATTTGTAAGCCTCTATCTACTGGAGAACACATATCTTTGTCATAAAATATAGCTAACTTGATATATAATCTAGCTCCTTTCCCCGCCCAATTTTTTCTCTCTTTGTCATGTGACTGAAATTATATGATAGGTCGGGAGTTTCTACAAGCAAGCTTTTGCAATCTGTTACCTCAGAGCTAACATAAAAACTTAAGTTAAGGCGAGATTTTGTACTTAGAATAAATACCTCAATGCGTGTAAAGTAGGATCTCCAGGGGACGGCAAACTTGAAGGCACTCTTGCAGGCGAAGGCCCCAGGCTGAGCCATAGCTTATCATCATCGTCGTCATCACCTTGCACAATCGCTTTCCGGGCTGGATCATTCTGAGGCGTTGGTGTCAGTGGTTCCTGATCATAAATAAATGTGGAAATCAGGTCTAAACTCTATTTAGTAGGCAAGGGTCTGAAATAATCGGATTTAGCTTACTCAAGTTACTTAACCCCCAAACTCACCACAACTTTGTTTTTTATGAGTATTAAAAGATGTGAGCGTGTGGATTCTTTCACACAAAGGCTGTCTATATTATATTAAATGATGAAAAATGAACATCAAAGTCACAGTAGTCAATGCAAAACATAGTCGAGTATGAATCTAACTGAGAATTTAAACCTCCTCCACCCTAATCTCTGGTTGTGTCAGAAAAGGAATTGTGTACAAACCTGAGCTGGCGAAACCTTGGGCTTGAGCTGGGGTGGTTCTGATGTGATAATAATGTCATCGTCACTATTGACATCTACTTCCAAACCAACATAAAAAAAAGTTAAAAACTAACAGAGACAAATACTCTAGCATCGCACGAATTGCTTTGACTAACGATTATATTGCCATCCACAGTCATGAACCTCTTAGTGCCCAAAGGAACAACAGTGGTTGCTTACAAATCTATAGAGGTTGAAATAAGCGTAAAGGTAACAAGATACACCAAAAGATAGAAGAGATCATATGTTACAGTTCTTAACCCCGAAGAGTGCCAGGTAGGAGGGTAAACGTAGATTTTAGAGCTTTTCAGACAAAATGAAGTTAGACTTGTAAAGAATCTCAACAGAAAATCTTCATTTCTTCAAGCTATTCATTTCTTCCAGTTGCTAAATAAACCAATTCACAACCTTATACAAAAAACATCATGCATCTAGTATACAGGCATTGCTGAATAGTAGACAGTACTCAAAAGCTAGAAGACATTTGGATGAATGAAGTTTGGTCACCACAACGACCAGCAACAAGCTTGCAAATCTGTTCACAATCCAGGTAATTGGACAGTGGCACCAGGTATTGAAAATGACCATAATAATTTATCTTCTGCAGCGGAATTTCTATATTTAGCTTGGGCACTTGAAGGTTATAAACAAATATGCTACTTCAGATGCAATCCCTTAACAGCATGTAAGAAGCAAGTTTAGAATAGAATAATAGCATTGACTAACCACTTGAAAATGTTGGAGCTGGACCCATAGTTTGGCTGTAATCGAAAAGAGGTTGGATCTCGTCCTCTTTATCCTCCAAGTCCACCTAGGTCATCCACATAACAAAACATAAGTACATAAAAACACCGCCATCTTGCACAAATGGTTTAAAAACTTCCTCTTGTAAAAGCCTTCTCAGACCAGAAGCTCGTCAATCGAAACCCTCATTTTCTGGACGAAGGTAAGCAACCCGAGGTTGAACACTCTCAACAAGCCAGAGAATCGAGGAATCAAAAGGAGAAAGGGCAGTTAATCAACTTCCAATACAAAAAAATTCAAAGAAGTTCATTCTTTCTGCATCGAGTGTTGCTCCGGAACACCTGAAAAATGTACAGCACAGGTACATTCCATTCTCGCCACAGACTACAGAAGGGTGTGCACTTCACTCTTCTTCCTAAACACAACGGAACATCCCTTCCGAGGCGAGATTCACTAACACCACTAGACTTTTGAACTGAAAACTCGCACAAATTCAAAGCGAATAGAGCTGAAACAGAAAGCAAGAAAAAGCTGATCCAAATGTTTCCCCATGACTTCGCATTTAAAAACGAGAAGACAGAAAAAAGAAAAACACACTCATGCAGACATCCTTTCACTTGCAATCGAATTCTCACATGCAAACATTCGAAAATTCTTCAGCGGAATTTACAATGCAATGAGACCAGAGAAAAATAAGATAGCCAACGTGCGGAAAAACATGCGCGTATTCGCAATTCTTATTCCACTTGGACAATGAACCGATGAAGCAACCTGCATGCTCAGTTGTTGTCGGACTATCCAAGGCGGTCCTTGAACTGTTGTTGCAGCACCCGCGCGAAGCTCAAACCAAAATGCGGACAACTGCAAACAATTGCGGACATATGCGGACAAATGCGAACAAATGCTTACGATTGTGGACAGTTTGCGGACAATTTGCGGACATTCTGCGGACAATGCATGCCAAGTGGAGGATGGGAATGGCAGAGGCGGAGTTAGTTAGTACCTCGAGTGCGGGAGGGCGTTGGAGCTTCATGATCGGAAGAGAGTTCACTTGATTGATTGATTGATTGAGTTGTTCACAGCTTTGCCGGCGGAATTGGATTCGTCCTGGCACAATGACAACATGAATTCTGGAAACAATGAGAGTGGTACACGATTGTTGTTGCGGCGGAGAGCGGGAATTAAGTTAAGTCAAGAGGAGGGGGGGGGAGTTCGTGATGGCGACGAGGCAACTGGCGATGCGTGGAGCTAAAGCCCTGTCGAGGGTTTTAGACTGTCGGTGAGCCTCGTTTGTTGCTTTTGGGGACGACTTTTGCATATCGTCCGTCGAGGTTCCGATTCGTTCGTCGAGGTTCTGATTGGTTCGTAGAGGTTTCTTTTCGTTAGTCGATGCGTTTGTGGTCACTTGGATAACTCGTTGGATACACTAAATAATGCATTTGGTTTGTCAACCCTTAACCCCCGAGCGTCTCAACGACAGGATCCTGTGACTCCAAATTGGTAAAAACGGGTTCTTAGTCGTGGATGGACTTGTCCTCTACCGTAGAGTGTACCTGATTGCAGGAGAGTGGGGTACTCATCAAAATCAAGTGGGGTTACAGGAAGCAAAAGTCTTTGTACCTTGACTTTGGCCAATTGTCACATGAATGTTATGTTTTGAGTTTAGGAATCTGATCGAGACAACTGGGGAGAACCAGTTGTGTACCTTGGGGCCATTTTGGCGCAAGTTGGGAGACACCTGCATTACTATTGGACTATTACCAACTAGCTCCAGTTCAATATCAGTAGCTCGCATGGAAGTTGTGTTGGATTACCTGTATGAGGGGAAGGACCACACACGCCATGTAGTTGAATTTAAACCGATGCGTTAGTGACATGAGGAGATCAAGACTGCATCAGGCACCTGGAGCAGGACATGAAAGAATTTGGTAAGATTGAACTTGGCCTTGATTTGGGACATGGAGGAGCAAGACCAAGAGAGATTGAACCAACAAACAAACTTGGACAAAGCTTGCTTATTTTGTAAAACAAGAGGTGGCTTAGTTTGAGCATTGCTAAGGAGGAGATAACTCCAGATTTCGGAGCCAAGAACCCAACCTTGCAGAGTCCAAGTAAGGTGAGGTGTGGATTGTATGATTGCAGGTTTGCAATCTCAACTGGTGGAGATCAAAGAAAATCAAAATACAAACAAGCCTTAGAAAAGAATACAAGATATGTGATGAGATCAGAGAAGGTCAAATTTTATGTTCAAAAAGCAAGAGAGAGATGGGGTGATCAAACCATGACATACAGTAATCTAGATGAAATGGAAGCAACTGAAGCATTGTAGCAGTGTGCCGCACGGAGGCCATCTAGAGCTTTAGTCAAGTCGAGGTGGTATTGCACGCAGTGAAGGTGGTGCAACCTATTGAGTTGACGACTATGAAGATAATGTGAGCTGATTGTCTCTGGCACGGAAGAAGTTTGCTGGCAGGCAGTACAAAGGCAAAGGACTGGGAGGGGGACAACGTGTCAGTGGGACCTGAACTTTGTAACTAGTTTGCACCTTCATCACAGCTAAATTCATGGGCATTCATGGTCAAAGCAAGTGGTCCATCTCTCATCAGAATAAGCTGGAATTTTGAAACATGTCAATTAACCAAGTTGCGAAGACCTTGCCAAAAATTTGTGCTCATATTCCTCTTTTGCAATCCACAATGATCTATGAAAGCTCATGACCCCACTAATTTCATAACCCTCTAGAAAGGTCAACCAATGCTTGACTATTATAACTTTCTTTTTCATACAATGAATCCTTTTTTTTTTTGACTAATTGATCCACACCCTAAACACCTACCAATTTCTATGGTGAATTTATCTTGATTTGAGCCTTCTATCTCCTGCCTCTAGTTCAGTGGCAGTACCTCCTCCAGGTCCCTCCTACTGCGTTCATGGGTTGGGCGCTCAAGGGTTAACCCCTGAGCGCCCTAGGGGCAATTATATTGCCTCTGGTTTTTGAAAAATGTCCAAGTTTGACTCTTATCCTCTTCTTAATCGTACAGTCAAAGGACATGTACTTTTTCATGTACCTCCAGGTATGTGTCTACTACCACTCAAACAAAATTCAAGCTATTTGATTGTACTTAGGAAGTAGTTTTATTGGACTAAGTACAAAAGGGTATGGATTTGAGTGAATATGGCATGGGCGCTCAGGGGTTAACCACTAAAGGACCAAGCCCTTTTTCTAGTGAAAATCGCTAAAAACTACCACTTCTAGGAGGTTTAGTAAAAAGGGATTTTATGTTTTGTTTTCAGTAAATCCAACCATAGTATCTTGCCCTAGACTAGAAGAGGTACTTGTGGGAAAAAAATCAGCTCATTCCAAATATAAAAAAGTGAGATATCTATGTCTAAAGTGAAAAAAAGTTCTTTTCCATGCTATCCAAATTTTTTAAAAGCCTTTGACCACTCTTATAGCAAAAAAATTGCTCTACCCAAACTTGCACTTTATTTTCTCCATGTAGGAGATCAAGTTAGGTATATGTGGGAGAATTTTCAAATCAATTGGAACTATACAACACATGGGATAAAGTAGTAAGTAAAAAGAAGTAGAGAATGAGTCAAACACTATATTGTTAAGAATTTAATAATTGAAATGAAAAATGCAAATCCCAACAGTGATAATGTAGTGATAAACAATCTACATCTTTTGGTTTTATATTTTTTCCAAAATGTTGAAAATTGAGTAAAATGAATGACTTCAAAGTTTATTTTAGAGTAGAGAATCCATAACTACCCGCAAACAAAAGCTCCTCATAACTTTCATCTCATTGATTGAAATTGAATGATTCCAAGCTTCTCACGTATAAAAAAATCTAAAGAACCAATTTCAAATTTTCATTTTAAAAAAATGTAAATTTTGAAGAAGTTCTTGGGCTGCTTGAATGGGCAGTCCTCCCCAAAATTTCATAAATTCATGCATAACTTCTTCATCAAATGTCAATATGAAGAAAAAATTAGATGCACACATAGATCTTTGAATTCCCCACCTTTAATAAAAAATTTAAAAAATTACACAAAGTAGTTTTGCCATTGGTACATGCCCGATGTCCAACCTGTCCTCCGAAGGGACAATGGTCTTTTAGGGGTTAAAAGACAAGGCTACTATAATACATAGTATGTACGCTGCTGTATAACTGGAATTTGCTACCAACAAAAAGTTTTAATTTAAGATATTAACTACCTCACTAGAATAGCATTGATCTATATTCTAACTTCTTTGTTGACCTCAAATGTAATAAAGGTGTGGATGCACTCCAAATACAAAAAAAATATAACATATTGTATTGGTTGCAAAGGGCTGTCTTGTCCTTTAGGGGTTAATAATTAAATTGTCTTGTCTTAGAAAGTTACTTCATAACTCATGGCCAGGCCACTTGGAGGCACATGCAATTCCTTAATTATTAGGATGGTTTACAAACTTGATCTTCTTGGTTTGTTTTTTTGCAACATTATTGTAGTTGCTAAGTTTTTGTTGTTATCAAAAATGCTTTATTGTAATAATTACTGATAATATTTGTTGTAGTATCAATAAATATTAATATAATGTAACTTGTCAAGGTAATAGTCTAAGGCAACGTATTTAGAATAGGTATTTTGTAACTTGTGAGATATGGCCTATAAAAATGTAGGAGAGTCTTCTAATATTTTTTCCTCTTAAAAAATATAGAAAAAGGACATCCATTACTTCTATATAACATATAAAACCTTGATTCAACTTGTTTGTAATGATATCCGTCTATAATAATTGATCATATCCCAAAAGCACAATTTACATTGAGGAAATTTTAAACCGTCGCACTATCAATATTAATATTTAGATGCAAGAAGAAGCCCTTTATTGTAACTGGTATGAGAAGATTCCATTGTTCCCCACAAATCCAACTCTACAATTAACTCATAAAAGACCAATTGTCCCTACGTGGGACAAATGGAATTTTGGACATGTACTTATGGCTAAAACATTGTGTAATTTTTTGAAACTTTTATGGAAGATGGGGAATTCAATGATTTATGTGAGCATCTAATTTTCTCTTCATTCAAACATTTATTGAAGAAGTTAAAAATGAATTTATGAGAATTTTTGTTCGACGGGCAACCCAAAAGCTTTTTTTAAAATCACATTTTTTAAAAATAAAAATTTGAGATTAGTTCTTTAGACTTATGTATATGTGAGAAGTTTTTAATCATTCAATTCTAATTGATGAGATGAAAGTTATGAGAAGTTTTAGTTTGCAAGTAGGTGTGAAAAATCTTAAAATTATGCCTACATACAAACTATAACTTCTCATAACTTTCATCTCATCAATTAGAATTGAATGATTCAAAGCTTCCCACATATAGATAAATCTAAAGAACTAACATCAAATATATTTATTTTTTAAAAATGCAATTTAAAAAAAAGTTTTGAGCTGCCTGCTGAACAAAAATTCTCATTAATTCATTTTTAACTTCTTCAATAAATGTTGGAATGAGAAAAAAGTTAGATGCCCACACAAATCATTGAATTCCCCATCTTCCATAAAAGTTTCAAAAAATTATGCAAAATAGTTTAGCCATAAGTACATGCCCAAAATCCCATTTGTCCCCCGTAGGTACAAGTGGTCCTTTAGGGGTTAAAGAGGCCCTAAACCAAGAAATGAAATCTACTTAGAAATATCATTGCAGGTTTCATGTTGGCAAGTTAAAAAAAATCCGCACATACAGCTTGACTTCAAAGGCTTCTAATTTCAGTATTTCAAATCTGGTGAACTTTGTAAGCACACTAAATATTTTCCTTTTTTCAAAAGATTAGTTATTGATGTATCCAAAACATATCCTGAAAACGAAGTGACCAAGAATCTATATAGATTACTTTTACATTAAGATTACAATGAACTGAAACTATCTTCGTCAATTACAATTTGTATCCACATCTATTTTGGGTTTTTTTAACAAGGATCAGAACTAGATGAAGTTATGCTAGTCAATTGTAGTCAATTTGCATCTCGAATTAACTTTTTTTTAAAGTCTCACAAGCATATAGACATTCACGGTATTCACCCCGTCAAAATGTTCATCTATTTAAATACATAAATCCATCACTTATGCATTATCAATCACCACATGGTTTCCTGTAAGCGAATTGCATTCAATTTTTATCAAATCACATTCCAGTACTTCATTGAGGCAATCTTAACCCCTAAAGGCCCAAACAGTATTTTATGGCAACATAGCAATTTTGGGTAGCACATTACAAATGGATTTTTCATTTTTTTTCTTTGAAATTTTCACACGTGATGTGTCCAAGGAGTAGCTTTAAGGTTCAACAATTTTCATAACTTTGGACTTCATGATTCAAACGTTATTGCATGATATGTAATTTTCTTTATTCAAGGGGCAGTCTAGGCAGCTCTAAAAACTTCTTTAAAAATTACATTTTTTGAATTTTGTTTTTTGATATTGGTTCTTTAGATATACACATCTTTGGGAAGCTTTGAATCATTCAATTTTCATCAATGAGATGAAAGTTATGAGGAGATTCTGGATTCCCTACTCTAAAAAAAACTTTTTAGTCCTATGTTTTACTCAATTTTTAATATTTTGGAAAAAAAATAAAGCCAAAGTATGTAGATTGTTTATTACAACATTTCGACCATTGGGATTGGAATTTTTGTTTTTCATAATTAAATTCTTAACAATTTAGTGTTTTGTATCATTCTCTACTTCTTTTTACTTACTATTTTTTTCCTATGTGTTCTACATTTCCAAATGATTTGAAATTTTTCAAGTGTGTCCCTGACTTGCCTTGAAGAATGAATACAAAAAATTACAACCATTTTGAAACTTTCTTCATACAAATATGACCTTGTGAAGTGCAGCTGCCCGGATTTTTGTAAGGACAAAAATCGACTTTTTGTCAATTCAGACTCAATCACCTAACAATCCACATGGCAAAAATTTATGAATTTTTTTCCACATCTTTGGATACTAGTATACTACAAAATCTTACGGTTAGATGTGTCCAAAATAACTTTTATCTAAAATTTGATACTTGCACTACAAATGGAAGTTTTGAGGCAGTTTTGATGAAAACATAGTCAAAAGCCTCTTTAGGGGTTAACACAGTCATATGTTGAGACAAAATTTCATTTTACAAAAAAACAAGTTAAGCCTAATGAAAACTTGTCAAAAAAACATATATAGCTATAAATATCTTCGAGTGAAGTTGATTACTTCTAGTCAAGATTTGATGGGCTAAAGTACTTAACTCCTATATATTCCAAGGAATTTTGTACAAGTAAAAAGATTTCACACACGTGTCAGTTTATACAAACTGACAACACCAAGGCAAAGAACACCTCATTCATTTCATACAAGATTTAATTGTACATAATCCATTTCAACAAAAGACACATTGCTTTAAACTATTCATTCGTGAGCTCTGTTACCCCTGTCGTCTACCAAATGTGTTGTCTATATTCATATGAGGACCATTTAGTACTTGAAGAAATGAGTTTATGACAAATGTCAAAAATTTCTCATAAATCTTAGTTGACCAACCATGTGTCTATGACTTGACTTGAAATTTACAACTCCAATGGGATTCATGTGCTACCCACATGACCCATCCGTATACAACATGATAGTCCATATACAAAACAACATCCTTTAGGGGTTAATAATCAACTATCAATAGCCAATACATCATAATTGTTAGGTGCAATAGTCAAGAGTCCAAAGAATTATATTACATTCAATACACTTGTTTTTAGCATTTTGTTGGGCCGCAAAATCAAATATACTCTTTGACAATTGCCTCAGTCAACAAAAATTAGCTCTCAGAGGTTAACTTCTGATAACCAGTCCTAAATTGTTTGGTAAAGTGATCTAAGATTCTCTCATGAATCCATAGATAGAATCATGATATACTTGGTAAGCTTTTCTCCCCATACCTCTGGGGTGACGAAACGTTACACTCTCAAGGAATTGCCACTGCCACCCACCCCGCCTCTCCATAGCCAAATAAACATTAGGGGTAGTCACAGCTTCTCCGAGATTAAAAATTCAGTGAAGATAGGAATCGGTTGGAAAATAGGAGCCCAGTGGGAGCACTTCGCCATGAAGAAGGTGTGACATCCCTCCATGGGTAATAAAGAAAGGAGAATGGAGACTGGTGAAAAAGCAAGAAGAGAAGTTGGTAGACAGAAAAGCAAAGAGCTAAAAAGAAAGAAAAACGACGGTAGATCAGAACTACATTAGTGGGGTGAAAACAAGACGGAATACGGTGAAAAGTTTGCACGCTAAATTTCTCCAGCCCATTCTCCACCCGGAGACAAGAAAGAAAAAAAAAAAAAAAAAAAAAAAAAAAAAAAACCTGCCACGACTGCATTCTACAAAGATTGAGAATGGATTCGAGAAGGTGTAACTACCCCTATTGCTGATATAACGCAGTCCAAGCATACCAGAAAAACCTGAGTAGAATGCAAAGTTTGCGAAGAATGCTAGTAAAGTTGGAATAGAGGGGAGTAGCAGCAGCAAGGCGAGCAAACTGTACAAGAGAGAGGAGGAGAGGAAGAGGGAGGAGCAAAAGCTAGGGATTCACAGAAAACACAACGCCATTCTACAAAGATTGAGAATGGATTTGAGAAGGTGTGACTACCCGTATTGTTGATAAAGCGCAGTTCAAGCATGCCAGAAACCTGAGTAGAATGCAAAGGATGCGAAGAATGCTAGCAAAGTTGGAATAGAGGGGAGTAGCAGCAGCAAGGCGAGCAAACTGTACAAGAGAGAGAGGGGGAGCCAGAGAGAGACAGACGAGGAGGGGAGGAGAGAGGAGCAAAAGCAAGGTATTCACAGAAAACACTCGGTGAATTCAAGCCAGCGATCAGCCTCCAAGCAATCCACAGCCCCCCCATCCTCCTGCAAGCTGCTGCTCGGGTGCGACCCTGGCATGGAGTTGTGACAAAGCTCATGCCACAAGGGTCGCCCAGGCTCTACCCCGCCGCTACTCTCCCAGAGCTCGCTTTCCAAGTGGTCGTGCGAGCGTTTCTTCGACCCCATGCGGCACGCCGAGAAGGCTTTGCGCATGGGGCTGATGCCGTGGTGATTGCCTGCTGCTGCTCCTGCTCCTGATGAGTGGTGGTGGCTGTTGTCGTGGTACTCTGGTGGACTTCGGATTCCCCAGGGACTGTTGGACGCGGCTGCGTCGTCGTTCTTGTTGCTCGTGTGCCCGTCACGCATCGCATGTGGGTCCACGCCTGGCCGCTCCCCGACCTGGAACCAACACCACACCAGCGCCCAGTACCAGTGGTTACAGTTTTAGCAAACCTTTTAACTTACCAAACTATTATTATTGTGGGAAATTTTTTATGGGCATCCCTGAAGTTTGCCATATTTTAATAGATACCTCTGCTTTTTCAGAAATTTCACATATACCCTTGGACCAAAACTTTTAGGTGTTTGTTTTGTTGTGCATGCTAATTTCCTTTTTCCTTTGTGCGCACGCATAACAAGAAAGAAGTACTGTGCTCACAAAGGGAGAAGGAAGTGACATGCACAACAAAACAAACACTTGAAAATTTTGGTCCAAGGGTATTTGTGAAATTTCTGAAAAAGCAGGGGTATCTATGAAAATATGGCAAACTTCAGGGGTATCCATGAAATTTTCCCTATATTCAATCCTCTCTTAGCATTCAGCTAAGGTGGGAAGTTTGTGCTACAATAGCCTTGTTTTCTGGAAAGAGGACCCCTTTCGGAGCTACATCAAAATTGTTTTGTTTTATGTAGGCAATTGCAGTGAGTTTGAAATAGGTCTGCACGAGAGTAACGTTAACCCGTGAAACCTCGGTTCGGAGTCTAGTCGGCAGTTAAAGGACAGAAAAATCATCCAAGGCTACAAATGCAAGCAAAATACACCTTCACGTTTTTGTTGGAAGAAAAGTTAAAAGGGCATGTAGGATGGGCATGCGTTTCTGTCATGGGGTAACGACAGGCACATAATTCAAAGTTGAGAAACCTCTGGTGATCTAACAACCTCCTGCTTCTTCTAAACCACATACAGCAGATGGGATTTAGGGTTTAGAGTTGAGGACGCTTACCATTTCGCAAGAGCTTGCATACGCAGTTTGCTGGCTACTAGCACAGTCGTTGAACTTCGAAGCAGGGAATTTTCTGGCCCTCTTGCCACCATTTTCCAGCTCGTTGCTCAGCCTATCAACTTTCTTCACCAAGTCCTTGTTCTGATCCTCAAATTTCCTGGCCAGTTGAATGGCAGTGACCAGCTTCTTCTGCAACGTGGAGTTCTCTACCCGGAGCTTCGCTGTCTGTCACGTCACCGCTCCCAACCAACGGGATACACTGTTAGCATTTTGCATTAAGGTAGGAGGCTCATGAATGGACCATCTAAGGGCTGAAACTGAATTTTGGGGAGGTGGAACTTTTTGAAATACTTTTCAGCAAATTTTCCTTGAAAAACAAGAGGAATTGACATCTAACCCAAGTTGTTTCATATGTTTTTTTACTTCGTGGAATTAGTTATGAAATTTTGAAGTTGAAATGGCATAGGGCTCTAAAATGGTGGTGCACCTCCTCAAATATACATTGCATGTACATTGTTGAAGAGTTATGAAAAAAACATGTACAAATAGAGTACATTTGAGGAGGTGCACCACCATTTTAGAGCCTGCATGCTTTTAGAACCTTCTACCTTACAATGAAGGTCACATTCTTTTGTGCAAAGTCATAGAAAATCAAGCAAAAGCACTAAGTAGTTCATTTTGCTTACGTACACACTCGTGTACTCATTTTTCGTTCAAAGATTCAAATGTAAAAACTGGGAGCCATTACCAAAGTGGCAATGTTTTTTATCAAAGTTGTCGTGCCCCAGGTTACGGGTTTTACCAGAACTTCTAACTGGTCGAGGCGCTCTTGCCGCCTTTGCCGAGAGCGTTGCGCGGAGGCTCTATTTGACAGCATCCTGCTCGCCCATTCCAAACCCCCCCAATAGTCGTAAGCAAAACTCTCTTAAAAGCTTTTGCCGAAACGAAAGTGCACATTATTCAAAAATTGCCTGACTTGAAACACCAGCTCAAAAGCACATAGACTTAAGGGAAAATTTCAAGGATACCCCTGAAGTTTGCAGTATTTTCATAGATACCCTTGTTTTTTCAGAAACATCACAAAATACCCTTTGGACCTAAAAAAATTTGGCATTCGTTTTGTCATGCATGTCACTTCCTTCTCCTTTTGTGGGCACACTACTTTCTTGTTATGCTATGCGTGCGCACAAAAGAAAAAAAGGGAAGTGCCATGCACAACAAAACAAAAGCCTGGTTTTTTTGATCCAAGGGTATTTGGGATATTTCTGAAAAAGTAGGGAAATCTATGTAAATATTGCAAACTTCAGGAGTATCCATGAAATTTTCCCTTCAATCTTTTGCCAAAATGAAAGTGCACATGTTTTTCAAAGATTGCATGATTTCGAAACACCAGCTCAAAAGCACATGGAATTTGAAGAGGAGGTTTATGTACCTTTTTTTCCGCTTCACGTCCAGGGGACGAGTAGTGTCCAGGTCGTCGTCATCGGTGCACACGTCCGCCGAGAGCTCCACGGTGGAATCATGATATGGCTCGCTACTGAAAGCACTGAGCATGGATTGCGCCTGCCTGTCGCTGCTGTGGCACGACTGCAGGTCGATCGTCTGGCTCAGCACGCAGCTCACGTCCCCCGCCGTTCGTTGGCTTGCAGTTATGGAGGGGCACAGGTTGATGGGACTCGGCGTCGGTGTCAAATCAGCCTGCATCGTACGCTCAATCCACGGCGAGCACGACTGCATGGAATCCACTTGTGCGTCCGCCTCGAAGCCCTGCACAATTCCAGAACGACGGTTTTCTTAAGCAAAATCTGCCTTTTTTTTTTTGCTTTCAGTAGATAGATCACCCATGACAGCACATTCGTACGTACTCCCTCTGTCCCTCTAAAAAAAGCTCCAAACCAGACACATTTCTTCTTGCACCACTACAAAGCTCCGGAAGCGTTCGCCATGTTCAATGGTCTCAAGGAGCAAGTTAAGTTAAGCCATTAGAGAACATTCCACTCCTGGCAAGTTTGGTTTTGCCCACATGATGTACCATTGTTGCAACTACTCTTTGTATTTCACTCCCAACAAGCTTGGCTTTGCCCATATGAGGTACCATTGTTGCAACTACTCTTTAAATCTTCAATAGCGAGGAGCTGTGGCAGCATGCATGCACAAATATGGGTGCTTTCTAGGTGGAATTTGGGTGCCAAAAAACGGTTACATCAAAGCTGGAGGTTTAGCATACATTTGGTAAATGGTATGTTGATTCTAAAATGCATGTGTGTCACTAGCACAAAGACTAGACTAAAATAATGAGGAGGAGCTGACAGCAGCATAATTCACAAACTATGCACACAAACATGGGACTTTCTGCGTGGAATTTGGGTGCCGACATCAAAATTGGAGATTCTACGTACAATTTGGTGAATGGTGTATTGATTCTAGGATGCATGTATGTGTCGCTAGCACAAAGACTAAAAAAACAAAGTTAATCCTTCACAAGGAAGCTTTCTTTTTGGAACGTTTTTAGAGGGGAGTGTGTGGTAGAATGCTTGAAATGCTAGACTGGATCAAGAGCTTCGATGAGAAGCGTGAGTATTATTACCTGCTCGGAGGGGTGTGACGGTGCAAACTCAGTAGTAGACGTGCTAGATCCGGAGTAGAACCCTTGGCGGGCGCTGCGGAACGACTCCGTCTCCGGAGTAAACTCAAACCTGGTTGGCAAGTGATGCAGAGCAGGTGGAAAACCTTCTTCAAAGCGAGGAATGTAGTGCGGAATGCTTTGCTGCGGCAGAGCAAATCCGTAAGGAACAGGCAGGCCAGTGCTGTTGCTATCAAATGCCGATGCATGGTTGAGACTTCCACTCAATTGCTGCTGCTGATGTGGCGGCGGGTGACTCGATGGCGCCCAGACCGGATGGCTGTTTAAGCGTCGCAGCTCGTGCTGAATGGCAGACGTCAAGTCCAGCGGGTTCACACCCCGTATGGCCATTCGGGGCTGCGTCAGTATCGAGCGCTGCGGTATCGCCGCATGCTGATCCATCATCGGCATGTCCATCCTACCCGAATCCAAACCCAAACAAAGGATTTAGCAAACATGAAAGATTCCCTGCAGAACGCCGAGAGCTTGTTCAAATCGTGCACCTCGCACTGATCAATATACACGAGCAACCTGGTTACTACTAACACTCTCTAATTGCAACAGGTGGGCATCTGCACCAGATAGAGAGCAAGTAAAAAAGCCGCACCACCCGCTTCAACTGCATGTACAGGAAAGCTTGCACTCGCATTCAACAGGATCCCCTCTCTTCCGAAATCGGAGATCTTTTCACAAGCGCAAGAGCTCTGACTTTCTGTTCAAATTTCCACGGAGAGCTACCACTACGTCTGCTCTACAACTCATGGGCCATTGCAAGGGGAGACTACGACAGAGCTCTCGATCGAGCAGCGATGGTGTCACATGAAGGGAGTGATGTCCACGCACCATGTTGGCAGAAGGAACAGCATTGAGCGAACTACGTACGAGGCAAGCAAGCGTACCTGGAACCTGAAGGCTCCCCGCCATAGCTGAACAGGCTGTCGCTCCCCATGCCAGCACACCACCTCGTTAACCTCGGAGTAACTTACTCCGCTCAAGACCTAGGAATGGAGAAGCGGCACCATGAGGAGCATGTATCTGGAGGAGCAGAGGCAAGATAGATGCGTGGAAGAAAAGCAGCAGCAGCAGCAGGAGCAAGGCGTTCCGATGTGCTTTCAGTAGTGTTGTCTTTCTTCCTCTTCCATGGCTGGCTTTGGTGACTTGTCCTGTTGCAGCCTCCACTCCAAAACTGGCCTGTCGTGGTGCCTGCACGAATATAAGTTAAATGCAACGATATCAAAAGGAAAGTGAAGCTGACTAGCTGAGGGCTGGGAAGTGGCTGATCAAATCAGGAGTCGCGCAGTCGCGGACCGCTCATGCCTCTCAAAAAAGGACAAACCATCCTCAGCCACAAGAATCTCCTGGCTGCGAAAGGAGCTGCTTTGCTTTTGCAACATCCAGTTCGCCCACGCTGGGCTATAATTGGGAGAGTCAGAAGCGACCACATTCGCGTGGCCAGAATTCTCCCACGTCGGATGCGAGCGCCGTCGTACCATCACCGACGGCCCTTGTCCACCCTGGCAATTCCGACGTGGGTTCCGCCACTATGGAGCCCACACGTCAGCCTCCAGCTCGGATCCACAATGGATTCCTTGGAGCGGACCTAATTAGTTGCTGCTGGCCTCACATGATGCTCGAAAGTCGAAGCCTCACATTTCTCCCGCCCTGTGCTGAGTACGACGATTGTGTTGGTCGGACTCGGAATATTTACACCCAACCCTGGCGTTTCTGTTTCGTAAAATCGTTGTCGCCTTCTCAGCTATGGATGGGTTGGTTGCATCGCAGGTACACTCGTGTGTGCTATTTTCCGTTGCATTCACGGCACACAAGTCCTCTCGGAAGAGTTTTGTTTATTGATTCTTCCCATCAATCGCGAGAGGTCGAAGCACTCATTGTTCGGGGTCGGCAACAAAACTACTTACTTACATTGAATGCCAGTTCAGCTGGCTGTCATCACGGACGCCGCATTGAAAATATCGAAAACGCATTTGTCTACTACTGTTTAGGGTTTTGCATTTGGAGTTACGGGTGTGCGTGCTCGGAGACTGCAAGCTTAATGAGACTCTGGTAGACATTTTATTTCTT
Organism: Ulota crispa; assembly: GCA_963920765.1. NCBI lineage: Eukaryota > Viridiplantae > Streptophyta > Bryopsida > Orthotrichales > Orthotrichaceae > Ulota > Ulota crispa. Next base: position 13,152,506 of record OY987246.1, read on the forward strand.
GCGCATCAGGAGCTGGTTTTTAGGGTTTCCATGGCCGGTGGTGTTCTTTTCATCACGTGTGCAGATTTATTCCGGAGTCTTTATATTATGTTCGAAAATTATCTGCTGTGTGAGATTCTCATAATGCTTGCGTAATGCACAACCCTGAACCCGCTCGCCAAGTTTGATCGTGTGCGTGCGGAGAGTGCCACTTTGGCGGATATCGTTCGGCGGTATGACCGTTAACGATGCAGGAAAAGTTTCGAATCTTTTTACTCCCAAATTCTAGGGTTTACTTCTTCGTATTCACTCTGGCATTGCCCGCATTCAGCCTCATAGAAGCCTTCGCGGAGTTTGCTATGACGCCGACACCAAATTCTTTGCACAAAGCGGTTTATTATTAGGGTTTAATTGCCGTACAAAATCTTTGTAAAGATCGCAATTAATGACGACGATGCTTTCAAATAAAGGGGTACGTAAAAGAGCGTAATGTACTCTGTTCTATTTGTGTACATTCAAGGCTTTCTCGCTCTTCCGGAATCAGAATGATCCGGATTTTAGGGTTCCGTCGTTCCGCGCATTGACAGAATTAGGGTTACTGATTGAGAATGGAAATATAAACCCTAAGCCGCCTTTTCTTCTAAACCCTAGACACCGTTCTGATCACCCAAATAATGAAACTCTTGTCGTCACAATGCGACTAACTTAGCAACATACGCATCCGTAGCGGTTTAGGGTTTGATATCGCGAGGGTTGCAGATTTGTGAAAGCCGAACCAGTGAGAGATCTCCAGCTGGTTGTCATTAGGGTTAGGGTTTACCTGCTCTGGTGTAAATAATCTCGAAACTTTCTGCGTTGTTTGCGAGCGAGGTTTTCAGTTGCTCCTGCTGTGGGTTTGCTTTGCAGGTTACTCCTCCCAATGCTTATGGAGACTTAGCCGCCACGAAGTCTCAGGATGCGGTGATTGCGGAAATCAGCGAGCAATACGTGGAGGAGGCGAGTACTGCCGAAGTAGGCACTCGACCGGCGGCAGCGAAGTCTTCAGCGCAAGAAGAAGCCTCTCCAGTGGAGCCTGCAACAACAAAGTTGCACATCACTGGAGGTGTCGGACACGTCCCTACCGCTCGGCGTCGAGACTTGCCTTTGGAAAGGTTCAGCAGCTTAGGCCAAAGAGACGGGTACGAGAGCAGGGAAGCGTCCAATGGCACTGGCCTTTTCGGCTTCGATGAGAAAGTTGAAGCAGGTACCCCAAATCTCTAACGGGCACTCTCCTTTCCTTTTCCTTTCCTTTCCTCTCCTCAACCTTCTTGCTTATCCTCTTTTGCCTTTTTTCCTTGCAATACTCGAGTTTTCGGATTAGTCTTTGTTCTCTTCCCTCGAGTTGTTTTGTCGGTGTTGATGTTTTGAGGTCGTGTCCAATGGAACTGGTCTTTACGGCTTCCATGAGAAAACTGAAGCAGGTGCCAAAGTCTCCAATTGGCTCATTCCTTTCCTTCCCTTACCTTTCCTCAACATGCTTGCTCATCCTCTTTTGCGTTTTCCTTGCAAAACTCAAGGTTTTGGATTCGTCTGTTTTCTCTCTTTGATTTGTAGGTATTGATGTTTTGAGGTCGTGTTGGAAATGTGAACTAGGTCCATCAGCAGAAACCACGCACGTGAAGGAAGACGAATCACACGTGGAGGTGTCGGGCTGTGGAGAGAAGAACGGCAACTCATCAGACATGACGCTGCAAGTGGAGGTGGAATCGAAGGGACCGAAGAAAGCCGAGCAGCGTCCGGCGATGTCCGGGAACGGGGACGGTCAGAAGCCGCCGTTGCCAGAGGAAGGGAAAGGAGGCATGTCCAAAAACGCTCAGAAGGTGTTGGCGAAGCAGGAGAGGTACCAGCAGGCGAAGCAGCAACGCAAAGCGCAGGAGAAGGAGGCCAGGCATCAGGAGACAGCCCGGAAACGCCGGGAGTGGCAGGAGAAGCTGGCTCATCTCTCGGAGGACGAGGTCAAGAAGGCCCAGCAGGAGAGAATGGGCCTGCGCGCTCAACGCAAAGAAGAGCACAAAGATCGCAAGGAGAAGCTCGTCCAAGCCATGGCTGATGGGCAGAACATCGTCATCGACCTTGAATTTGGGGAGAAGATGAAACCCAATGAGATCTCCAGCTTGGTTCAACAGGTTTCCACAACACGTTGCCTTTTTTTTTTTTTGCCACGTACCCTTCCTTGCAAAACCTGATCATCTGTCTATTTATCTAAGGTAGGAGGCTCATGAATGGAACAATCAAAGGGCTGAAACTGAATTTTGGGGAGGTGAAACTTCTTGAAATATTTTTCAGTAAATTTTCCTTGAAAGGCAAGAGGAATTGGCATCTAACCCAAGTTGTTTCATATTTTTTGGAGCTTCGTGGAATTAGTTATGAAATTTTGAAGTTGAAATGGCAGAGGGCTCTAAAATGGTGCACCTCCTCAAATGTACGTTGCCTGTACATTGTTGAAGGGCTATAAAAAACAACTTGTACAAACAAATCACATTTGAGGAGGTGCACCATTTTAGAGCCTGCACGCTTTTAGAACCTCCTACCTTATCTATCTATACTACTAAGTGGGAGCCTAACCCTAACTAACTCCGTGCCCCTTTCTAGAATTGAACTGTTTGGTGAAAGTTGAAGCATTCAGAGATGCCTTAGACATAGAACACTAAGCACCCTCCAACCATGTCCTTTTCCAAAATCTTTTTAACATCTTTTGGTGGAAGTTGAAATAAGAAAGGATGCCCCAAATGTATTATGCCAAATGCCTTCCAACCATGTGCTAGAAAACCAACCAAACACCAATTGCCCCGTAGCAAAGTCTATAAAAGTAGCATTGTGATGAAAGGCAATTCACTATTTTTGGTTTAATAAAAGGACCAAAATGACAGTCTATGTGAAGGTTAGATTTTGAACAAGTTATGAGATTTTCTATGTAGTACATTAGGATTAGATTCTAGACCAATTGATTTGTAAGATGTTGTTTTTTTTGTAAAGTTGAATGTTGCATTACCCATACATGTCCAACTCGCCTGTATTCTAGTATTTTACGAAGTTTTAGTTTGCTTTTGGTTTGTGGACTGTGTGCTCTCTGCTTACTCTGAGGGGGGCTGTGGTTGTTGCAGGTGATGTTCTCGTATTCTGCAAATGGGAAAGCAGGAGTGCCTTGTCGGCTGTCGTTAACAGGCTGCCATGGCGACATTCGGAAACAGTTGGAGAGGCATGCTGGGTTCAACAACTGGCTTTTGCACAAAGAGGAGAAATCCTACGTGGAAGTGTTTAAGAATCGGAAGCAGGATCTTGTGTACTTGACTGCCGATGCCGACACCGTTCTGGAGTCTTTGGATTCTTCAAAGATCTACATCGTTGGGGGCTTGGTGGACCGTAATCGGTGGAAAGGGATTACGGCGGAGAAAGCTGCGCAGCAAGGCATTGCCACCGCAAAACTTCCCATTGCAGGGCACATGAAAATGTTGAGCTCTCAGGTGACAGAGCCTCATCCTTCCCTGCTTTAGGAACCTATTACCGTGGCTTTGAATGGATTATTTTATTGTTAGAATGGGATTTCTGGGGTGGTGAGAATCTCCTTTTTTGAGAGCATTCAAAGAGACCTTCACGTGTAATATTTGGATATAAATGTATGAATTGCTGTAGTAAGGTCCCAATCAACAATCGTAGACTCCCCTTGAACGATGAGTATTGCATCTGCAAACTGATAACTGTTTCATGCAAGTCCGAACAATTAGTAGACTCAAGAAACTGTCTTTTTTTAAGTATTTCTTATTGCCCTTTGCAACACAACAAAAGTTGAGATCTGGCATTGAGCTAAGACTCCGGCCATACCATACTGTATCGCTTTTTGCGACACTCAATATACTAGAACTCCCTCCTTCAATATTCTCAGAGACTGATTTTGATTTAAGTTTCCATTAACACCTCACTAGCAGATTTCTACATTTCCATGAGAGACAAAGAAATTCCTTCTAGAGCCGGTTAATAGTTGGTTTTTTAGTCTACTGACAATAGTGTCCTGTAACGCAGGTGCTCACGGTAAATCAGGTGGTGGACATCCTGCTACAATACATGGACTTGGGAGACTGGAGCAAAGCCTTGCTCAGAGCAATACCTCCCCGGAAACGGGGTCCTGCAGAGCCTTTGGAGGGCCCGGCAAAGCAGACCCGGCACGACTCGGACCAGACTCCATCACAGAAAGGAGAGTCCGTCATGGACGCCATGTCTGAAGCGGGAGACGACCCTATGCCCGTGGAACTTTCAAGAGATTTAAGCACTGTTGAGTCCCAGTCGGCCAGAATTTCACGATCTTCTGTCAAGACGAAAGTTAAGCTTCGCCATTAGAGCTCAGGTTATCGTCCAATAGGTTTTTCTTGACCTTACCTTTTTCTTTTCTTTTCTTTTCCTGTAAGTTTTACATTTATTCTCTACTTTTGTGGTGACCTAGAATTGGTTTGCATCTATGAGTTCAACAGAGATAACCATCTTGACATGTAGTGTGCTTAGAGGAAAGGTTTAGACTTCTTGTTTTAAATTTGTTAACAGCTTAGGATCATGAGCGTTGAGCTGGCCATCGCGCAACTTTGTATTCAAATTCCCTGTAATATTTTCTCAGTGTTCATTAGATTTAGATCAGAGTTTTACTTTTCCTTATATTAGAGTTTTCTTTTCGTTTCTCTCTTGAATTTTTACCTTCTAGAGTTAGTTTGTTATGCTACTTAGGGTTTAGCTGATCAAATCAACTAGTTTAGCGATTTTATTTAGCTTAGCTGACCTTTTCTGACCCTGAGCGCTGAGCGCTGAGCTGGCCAATTCAATTTTGTAATCAAACTATCCATGGATTTTTTTTTCTCAATTCCATTCTGAGGTTGCAGTTACAGTATATTGATGGTTGTTGACTGTATTAGTAAAAATAGTTTTGGTGTAAACTGAATCATTCTTCAAGGTTTATAGGATGGTAGAGGATAGTATAATCTATAGGGACCTGTACATTGTTGGTACATGTACATGTTGGAGTTACTAGCAAGTTATTTAATCCCTGAGCGCTCAGGCCATTTTCACCAAAATCAGGGTTTTTGGAGACCTGCAACTCTGATATAGTGTATCTCAATCAATCCGATGATCCACAAAAACTGACATTGAAAATAGTGGAACACCTACTTACAAAATGGCTTGCAAATTTTGGGAACAATTGATCATGAGAGATGGAAGATTATAACATTTAATCAAACATGTGATGGCAAAATCTTGTATTTTGGCAATTAATTGCTATTTGATGATTTTTACAAAATTCTGTAAGCACTTAATTCATCTCAAATTTTGTGAGTAGCAAGATTAGATGTGAATGCACACACTTGTAAATTATTGAAGATTGCACTTTTTTTTATGTCAAGTTTTAGGGCTTCAAATTGCTATAGCACAGAAAACAATGATCAGCACAATTAGTGAGTGTTGCCACAATAAGGGTTTAGAACATGCTTGAACCCTTGTTGACAAATTTTCCACTACCACAAAGCACACACAAGGAAGCTTGCAAGGAATATTAACCAGTTGCAACTTGTAAAACATTGTTTGCCAGCATGCCCCATATGATGTTTCACCCAATCAAATCTCTTTAGACATACAACATTTGTCTTGCCTCGCCATTACTTCATTGACATGGACAACTTGAATGCCTTGATAACTATAGTTTATAGCAAGATCAAAGAACTAGATCCACTGCTTGTTTATCCTCTGGGGCGTTTAGGGGTTAACCCCTAAAGGACCATTGTCCCTTTGCGGGACAGGTTGGACTTCGGGCATGTACCTATGGCTAAACTACTTTGTGTGATTTTCTAAAACTTTTATTGAATGGGGGGAATTCAAAGATCTTCGTGGGCATCTAATTTCTTCTTCATTCTGACATTTGACAAAGAAGTTATGCATGAATTTTAGAGAATTTGGGGAGGACTGCCCATCTGGGCAGCCCAAAAACTTCTTTAAAATTTACTTTTTTTTAAAACTCAAATTTGAAATTGGTTCTTTAGATTTTTTTTATTCATGAGAAGCTTTGAATCATTCAATCTCAATCAATAACATGAAAGTTATGAGGAGTTATTGTTTGCAAGCAGTTATGGATTCCCTATTCTAAAATGAACTTTGAAGTCCTTTATTTTACTCAATTTTCAATATTTTGGAAAAAAAAATACACCCAAGGAAGTCAATTGTTTATCACAACATTATCACCATGGGGATTTGCATTATTCATTTCCATAATTAAATTCTTGACAATTTAGTGTTTTGACTCATTCTCTACTTCTCCCACACATACCTAACTTGATCTCCTACATGGAAAAAATAAAGTGCAACTTTGGGTAGAGCAATTTTTTTGTTATAAGAGTGGTCAAAGGCTTCTGAAATTTTTAGGCAGCATGGAAAAAACCTTTTCTTTTTTTCACTTTAGATGTAGATATCTCACTCCTCTCCATTGTAATGAGCTAATTTTTTTTCCACAAGTATCTCTTCTAGTCTGGGGCAAGATCCTATGGTTGGATTTCCCAAAAACAAAATATAAAATTCCTTATTTCTAAACCTCCAAGAAATGGCAATTTTCAATGATTTTGGCAGAAAAAAGGGCTTGGTCCTTTAGGGGTTAAGCAACATTGGCTACATGTGTTTGATTGCTAGTCTTTGAATGGTCTATAACTTCCCAATTTAAAAAGTGCATATGAAATTCACGTAGTTGCTTTCAACTCAAAGCGTTGAGGGCAACTTCAAGCCATTTTTTTATGGGAAAATTTCATGGATACCCTTGAAGTTTGCAATATTTACATGGATACCCCTGCTTTTCAGAAATTACACAAATACCCTTGGATCATAATTTTTAGGCATTTTTTTGTTGTGCTTGTACTTTCCTTCATGATCAATGTTGAAGAACAAAATGTAATGAATCAAAGGAGAAGGAACTTGTGCCCAAAGGAAGAAGGGAAGTGGCATGCCTAACAAAATAAACTCCTAAAATTATGGTCCAAGGGTATTTGTGTAATTTCTGAAAATGCAAAAGTATTTGTAGTGACTTACCAAAATTGTCTCAATGTTTGCTTAGACACCAAGTTTTTTTTAATATCTTCACTATATATAAGTGGCATTTTATCCTCAAATTTTTTGTGTGTGATCCTTGTGCAATCATGATCAAGCATACCAAATTTCAGTTACTAAAAACCAAAATCCTATTTTTGGTAAATTACTTTGTGTCAAAATCAAGAAAGTTGATTAAAAAGCATTGGTGATGAATTTTTGAGATATGATTGCATGGATATGTTGGAGACATCCATACGCACATCTTTGCCTCAAACAAATATTTCCAAAAAAATTTTAGAAAAATTCTAAAAATATTTTAATTTGAGGCCAAATTTAGTAAACTTGATAGTTCTTCATGGAATCTATTTTTTGGCAAAATAACTCACATGTACTGATTAAGTTTGTACCTTTAAACAAGATGATATATTTATTTTGCCAAAAAAATAGATTCCATGAAGAACTATCAAGTTTACTAAATTTGGCCTCAAATTAAAATATTTTTAGAATTTTTTTAGAATTTTTTTGGAAATATTTGTTTGAGGCAAAGATGTGCGTATGGATGTCTCCAACATATCCATGCAATCATATCTCAAAAATTCATCACCAATGCTTTTTAATCAACTTTCTTGATTTTGACACAAAGTAATTTACCAAAAATAGGATTTTGGTTTTTAGTAACTGAAATTTGGTATGCTTGATCATGATTGCACGAGGATCACACACAAAAAATTTGAGGATAAAATGCCACTTGTATATAGTGGAGATATTGAAAAAAACTTAGTTTCTTTATTGTCGGACAAGTCTTGTAAACCCATTTATCAAGGTAAATGAATACTGGTGAGATATTAAATGGGGACTCAACATATATGTCTTTTCATGTCGATCTATACCTCTTCTAGTTTGAAATTTCAGATTTAAATTTACAAAATATTCAAAGGAGTTCATTTCAATTGTCTTTTTGTCTCCCTTTCCACCCCTTTGTATTCAATTTAAAATACAAATTAAGAGTTATTTAATAAGGTTTGTTGAAAATGTCCTTTCACCTTCCAAATATCAAGTAAAACATCAATCACAATAGACCAAACGTTTTTTGTTTTTTCGTTTATGTATTAGGTGACCCGGTTGTCATTTACCCAACGGACATGTAAAAGGGGGCATTCTTTTATAAGGATAGATAGACTCTTTGTAGTTTAGTATTTGTTATATTCTTTTAACCCTTGAATGCCTAAGCCCATTTTTCCTCATAAAACACTCAAAATTGTCGTTTGTAGACTTTTGGTACCAAGAAAAATGATTTTCTTTTTTCTACAAATCAAACCATAGAATCTTGCATAAGTTTGATGCAAGAAGACATGGTGAACTGGTGAAAGTTATTGTTTGACTGTACGGAGTGAGAGATATGATCATATAAACTTAAGAAATAAGTTTTTTTTGCCCAAAATTTTCAAGTCATTTTGGCCTTACGTTGTGGACATTTTTACAACATGGGTGTTGTAGAGATTGTCCAACATGATCTAAATCATGCTATGCATATCTCTACAACTTTTCAAGGACAACAAGACATGGAACACATTGTACACTCAAGTACCGACTAGTTACAAATTCCTTGTATGAACCAGTTAGCTTTTTTGTTTAACCCCTAAAGGACCAATTGTCCCCTCTGGGGACAAATGGACCTCGGGCATGTACCTATGACTAAATCATTTTTGCAAATTTTTGAAATTTTTGAGGTTGGTGGGTCCAAGATGTAAGTGCACAGCTAATTTTTTCTTCATTTCCACATTTATTAAAGAAGTTCTGCATGAATTTCTGAAAAATGGGGGAGGGCAAGCAATCCGGGCAACCTAAATTATTATTTTTAATTGCATTTTTTTAAAATAAAAATCAGAAATTGGTTCTTTACATTTTATATATGTGGGAAGCTTTGAGTCATTCAATTCTGATTGATGAGTGAGAAGTTTTAGTTTGCGGGCAGGTATGGGACTCCCAAACTTCCATTCTGTTTGCCCCTTGTAAAATTTGGTGCTTAAATTATTTTTTTGAATTATTTTTTTCTAAGTTGTAGTACACTAAGATACCTTTCTTTTCACCATTTGGATCAAAGTAACTCATATTTCTCAATTTTACAAAAATCCTCCAATCTTGCCTAGTGTATATGCAAATTTCATGGCCTTACAGCATTACAAGATTTTACAAAGTATGATCCACACCTCCAATTCATTTGAAAATTCTCCCACATATAGCTAACTTGGTTTTCTACATGGGAAAAATAAACCTCAACTTTGTGGAGAGCAATTTTTTTGATATTGGAGCAATCAAAGGCTTCTGAATTTTTTGGGTAGCAGCAAAAAAAACTTTTTTTTTCACTTCAAATGTCCATATCTTACTCCTCTACATCTAGAATGAGCTGGTTTTTTTCCACAAGTACCTCCCATAGTCTAGGGCAAGATCCTATGGTTGAATTTTCAAAACAAAACAAAATTCCTACCTTTGTACTCATTCCCCAAAATTGGCAATTTTCAGTGGTTTTCACAAAAAAATGTGCTTGGTCTTTTAGAGGTTAAACATGATGTATAATTGATCCATTTTGGGGGGGAAAATTATCATTGCATCCTTATGCAATATGAAGCAAGTATACTAAATTTTAGTTCTTAAAAATCAAAACTCCGTTTTTGGTGAATTGTTTTGTAAGAAATTCCTGGATTTACACAATGATCATGTGATGATGATTTATTGAAAAATATTGGTGATAAAGTTTTGAGATTTGATTCCATGGATATGTAGGAAACATCCATATGCACATTTTCCATGCTAAAAAACACCCCCTTAAGTAACAAAAATTTTACTAGCAAAAGATCCAATGAAACTCATGATAGGCCCAAATTTTGTAAAATATATATTTTTGTTTTTTAACTAGCTTTTCATCAAGTAAACAAAACATGATGTTTAGAGATACAAACTTTGTTACAATATTTGAGTCAAACAACAAAATTTTATTTTCATAGAAAAATATGTATTTTACAAAATTTGAGCCTATCTCAAGTTTCATTGAATCTTTTGTTGGTAAAGTTTTTGTTACTTAAGGGGGTGTTTTTTAACAAGGAAATTGTGCATATGGATGTTTACTACTTTATCACCAATATTTTTCAATAAATCATCATGTAAAACCATGAATTTTTTACAAAATAGTTCACCAAAAATGGAGTTTTGATTTTTAAGAACTAAAATTTAGTGTACTTGCTTTATATTGCATAAGGATGCAATGATAAATTTTCCCACCAAAGTGGATCAATTATACACCATGTTTAAACAAAAAAGCTGACTGGCTCAAACTAGGAATTTGTAACTAGTCGGTACCTGACTATACATGGCCTTGCATTGTAAACACGTGCTTGAAATTCACACTATATTGGAGTTTTTTACAAACTTGGTATTTGAAGTTACTTTTGAAATATACAAATCTAAAAGAACTAAAAGACTTTACCTTTATTGACGATCACAAAAAAAGGTTGGAAAAAAACTAATAACAATTGCATTTCAAAAGCTTATCTATCTATTATATAAAACAATAATTTTGGATATACTCCAATGAAAGGTCATGCCTTCAGTGGTTGCCCTTGAGAGAAGAAATGGCATGCTCAGCTTGCCTCTTAAACAAGAAGACCCATAAAACACTAATTACTTTAAATCATAAATTTGATTTCAAGAAAAAATATATCCCTAAGTAGCCTTTGCAAATTTCTTGTTTAGAAAAAAAATCATAAAACTTGATCAAAATTCCTAATAGAATAAGCTTGCCCAAAAAACCATTTTGTGCCTAGTAGGGACAATCGGCGTTCAGGGCACTTGTTGGAATTTTATAGTTTTTTACTAATTTGCGTTCTAGTACTTGATGCTTCTGTGAATGCTTGTGTATATTTTACACTAAGTTGGATTGTAATTCAAAAGCTCAAAACATACACCTCAAAATGACTTTGTTTTTTAACTAGAGGCTGTTTGAGGTAATCTAAGGTAATTACAGAAGATAGGTCCAATTGTTCCAAAATAATTTACACATGCTTTTAATACATTAAACCAACACAATTCAACATAATTCTAATACTTACAAAGCTCACCAGACTTGAATTTTTGAAATCAGAAACCTTTGAACTCCAGCTTTACGTGGGGAATTTACTGAAAACCTGCCAACATAAATCCTGTAATCATATGTCTAATTAGCTTTAAGTTGGTTTAGGGCCTCTTTCATTGTAGACTTGAATTTTTGGCGGACATTGGAATCCTCTCACACCAGTTACAACAAAGGGCTTCTTCCTGCATCTAAATATTAATATCGCTAGTGCAACTGGTTTAAAAGTTTCCTTCATGTAAATTGTGCTTTTGGGATTTGATCAATTATCATAGATGGATATCACTACAGATAAGTTGAACCAAGGTTTTATTTATTTTATTTAACCCCTAAGAGTCTTGCTAAGAAAATTTAGCATACCTCCAATATGAAACTTTCAGCACATTCCCTCAATTTTTAGAAAGTTGAACAAGTATTCACACAATCCAGACCAATTATTCTATACCCACCTATAAATCAAAAATATAAGGCTACTTTGATTTCAAATCCAAGTATATTTGCAAAATCCCTACCGTTGAGAATATCATATTTTTGTTAATTTGGGTAGCAATTCACAATATGGATTTTGGACTCTGATGTGATTATTTCCCCAAAAAAAATTACCTAATGGTTGATCCCATGAGACTGTGTCTACCTATACTTGATGGAAAAAAAAACTCCTCAAATGGGAAAAAACTCCAAAACTTATGGTCACTCAAAGTGGATCTAGTTAGCTCACTATTTTAGAGCTACAAATACCTTGCCCAATTGAGAGAAAAAAAGTGACACATCACCAACCTTCTCCCCTGTACATGGGAGTGTGGGCTTCCAACCCATCCCATCCAAAATTTGTCCATCCACAAGGCAATGTACAATGCCGATATAAACTCCCACTAATAGTTTTAATATTAAAAATAGTAAATTCAAATGTTTGGGTGCAAAATCTAGAGGTTTCAAGGAACAACAAGCTAATCCAAAAAAATTGTTGCACTTTTAGCTCCATTTGGACTTGAGTGATAGACCAAAACTTGAGCATGTAATGCTTTTTTTGTACTTCACCTCTAAGAATCCCATTTGGCCATATTGGGCTCTTTGGTCCTTTGGGGGTTAAGTCATAGATGTCTTTTTTATTTATAGTTCTTAGAAGAAAAATATTAGAAGGCTCTCCAGGCTCTCCTACAGTTTAGTAGCCGTACCTTACAAGTTACAAAACAACTACACTAAATAGTGATTTTCCAGGATAGAAGACGTGGCGAACGTGAGGAAGATAGAAAGCGGAAGAGGGACAGGGAAGAGCGGTCCCCGTCACCTGCAAAGAAACCAATATCTCGTAGAAGAGTTGTTGTTAGTGATAGCGACGATGAATGACTTATTTATTTTAGACTTTACCGTACTCCTTCGTCCTTGAGGTGATTGTATCTTGGGAAAATTTCATGAATACCCTGAAGTTTGCAATATTTTCGTAGATACCCCTGCTTTTTCAGAAATTTCATAGACACCCTTGGGCCAAAATTTTCAGGTGTTTTTTTGTTGTGCATGCCACTTCCCTTCTTCCTTTGTGCGTATACATAACAACAAAGAAGTATTGTGTGCACAAAGGGAGAAGGGAAGTGGCATGCACAACAAAAAAACGCTTGAGAATTTTGGCCCGAGGGTATTTGTGATATTTCTGAAAAAACAAGGGTATCTATGAAGTTATCGCAAATTTCAGGGGTATCCATTAAATTTTCCCTCGTATCTTATGGAGTGCAAAACAGAAGTAAACTTGAGTGTATCAACCTTTTCGCTTGCTTCCTGCGGTTTGCCTTGTTTCACTCTCCAGGGGCAGGGGCAGGTCAGAACGTCCAAAATTCTTCTTCTTAGTCGGGACCCAGCTCTAACGCTCTTCCGGGCTGCCCCTGAACCTCCCCGGGTGCCCAATCATCCTTCATCGTAGACGTGAAGCTACATTTTTGACGAAGCGACTTAATTTAATAACCAGGACAGGAAGTGCCATGGCTACATTCTGGTAAATTGGGTTTGCATGTAAAAACTGCTAAGGGATGTGTCGAGGGGAGATCCGAAAAGTTAACAACCATCATCATTAGATCACTAACTCGTAGTTTAGCACAATTCCACGAGGAAAGCACCGCTGAGAAGCTGGAACTATATCCATGGTAAGAGAACACATGGAAGAAAGGAAACAGCACCTACCGGGCAAGCGAAAGGAGGACGGAATGAAAAGAAGGAACTATATCAAGCAGGTTCTTTATACATTTCATCACGCTAAGAATGAACCCCAGGTGATGCTGCAACTGTAACGTGCACTCTCTTTTACTCGGACTTTCTGGAAGTAGATATTCCTTGATCTCAGCAACAGTCACTAGAAGATTTCTTCAGGAAATGTGGCTAGTCTGGCGATTCACATAAGCACAATGCTCAGTAAATGAAAGGGAGAATGGCTCTTCTGAGTGGAGGATAATCCTCAAACTTACTCTTGTACCATCCATGCGTGTCCCTGGCTGCCAACGTGAGATTTAGAATCTGCGCAAGACAGTCGACAGTCACCTCCTGTTGCATACAACTCCTAAAGCCACCTACCACATACATTCTCATGCACAACTGTAGAGCACCTGTAACCTTGATAAAAATTTCCTCTATCTAGACCCGATTTCACTCTACGTCATGCTGTTCGTTCTTATGAGTCCAGGTTTATACACAAGTACAAGAGATGAAACTAAATTCAAAAATCACATATATGCAGCAAAGTTACATACCACCCAAAAGAAGAGCAACCAGATATTGAGGTTGCGTCCATCGCTGGCTATCACAATCCCAGCATACAACACCTGCTCCCACAGGTACCAAAGAACACTTCACATGGGAACATGTGCAAGAGGCGACGGCACAACATCATCAATAACTGTAACAGTAGCATGAAGCTTAAGAATGCAAAATAAGGCGTTTTGGTATTAATTGATGCTTAATTTCGTCTGAAAGTTTTAGTAAAAAGTAACATAACTGAAAGGGCACAGAAAACTCACGATTTCAGCTAAGTAATGTGCACTGGAGACCCATTCGAACCAACTCCCATGTGGAATCTCATATCGATCAGCTCTTTTTTTATCTACGGAGGAGGGTGTCAACATGGCTTCAACACCAGTGAGCACTTTCTTCGCTCGCAATGAGGCCTGCCAAAATACCAGAATTCAACACTTCAATCATGTTCCTTACCTCCAACGACAACTCAAGGAAAGACCTTATCACCTCGAAACCACAAAAAAAAAGTAGAGATATTTTGTTGTTGATGTCATCCGTTTTCTATCACCAGTTAGCCTACCTCGCAAAAAAGAGTCCTATGCCGTCACACGATAAAATCCAAACCATCACAAACAAGTTCAGAGGATCCATCAACAGTATTTGAAGACCTTGAATTGAAATCATTCTTAGCTGGCTGACAAAAGACGACTAATGTCGCATCTCTCAAACGTGAGTAGGAGATCTTCAATTGAAAATCTCACCACGCAAGTCCGTTAAAAATCCTAACCTCCACTCTAGAAATCGTAAGAACAGAGATATATCCTGAGACAACTAATACCCACCAATCAATGAAAGGACACTATTCTCAGGAAAAAAATAAAATAAATGCTCAAAATCTTAGGAGTGGGGACGAGGTGCTTTGCAGAAGAAACCAGATACTAGAGCACCTACCAGTATAGAATGCAATCGATGCTGCTGGATCCAACCCAATAAAAAAACGCTCAAGCCGACCCACTGAGACGGTTCCAAGCCTTTGAAATACATCGCATAATCCTTCAGTCCAAGTTGAAAATTGAAGAGAGGCGGACCTGTGTGCAGGATCCAAGCACGTCCAAGTCTTTTAACAACAAAAGCGCTGAACAAAGAAAATAATTCTTCATCCTGAAAATGTTGAGAGAAGAGGGTAAATGATGCTGCTGGGTAATACCTGCAATTAACACCCAACCAACAACACAAAGTTTGTCTCTTCAATTCAAATTTCTCTTGCTTCCCATTTACCTTACTCCCATGGTGACAAGGTCCTTGCGCTTTAAACCTCTCCTAGATCAAAGAACTAAGTACCAGAACGAGACCTTGTATTAGCAAATTCAAGGATAAGAGCATTATAATGATCAGATTCACAACAATCATGCTAGACCTCAAGAAATGAGGATCCACGACTGCATCTTGTCAGCATTAGGCACGCCGAATTCGGTGTGAGGCATATTCGTGATGTACACCCTAAACAGCACGCTGGTCAGCCATGAACAAGCAATCGGCTAGGAAAACGAACTTCAGACAAGATCGATTGGAGAAGTAAGATGAAGATACCCTAATCCAACAAGATAGCCGAAGATATGCATTCTGGCTAACGGATTGTAGTGAAAAACGTGCAGGCTTTCGAATAGTCTTCGGAGGAGTTGAAGCTCCAGCATTGCAAGCAACAAACAGGAACCCCATGCACGCCCTTTGTAGCTGGCAAGGAGCCCAACATTGCCTATCCCTCCACTGGAATCTCTCGTGCCCGAACCTGCCAAAACCAGAATATGCAGCACGTTGGTACCCAAACCTCATCTACAAAGCTACTTGTAATCATAAGGTCTTCTTGATACATGGACATCCATCTCGATATAAGCATTATCTGCAAAAAGAAAGGCAAAAGAAGAACTGTTTGCTACCTCCCAACTGAGCAACGAAGGCGGACACTTGGGATTCGTGCGACTGCATGGGAAACGTGCAGGAATAGGCAAACAGGAAAGTGATAACAAGCAGTAGCGTGTTCACAAGACATCCCAGCACATAAAAATGGGCAAACCAACGCTGGGGAACCGTAAATCTCTGCTCAGAAGCACACACGATGATGGTTAGCAATCGGCCAACTGTATTTGGCCACCTCCATTGAGCAATGCATCTTTTCAGATGCACATAAGCGCTCAAATACAATACGCATCTTGTGAATACATCTTCAATCCTGTAGTCCAAAAAGCAGCATATAAAGTTCAGATGGAGCTAGGGTCACCAAGAAACGTGTGCTAGGAGCTTCCTTTAGGGTTTCCAAAACAGGGAAAAGCGCATGGAAGAGTTTCAATGCACGCGAGGCTCACTCGCTGTGCTCATTGTCATAACGGTTGCAGCGTCACTGCTCACGGCATCAAAGGCGCGGACTTCACGGCAACAAACGTCTTTACTCTAAGGGTGGTTCAGACTATGTCCCACGTCCCAAGTCCCACTGAAATCTGATGAAATCTGAGAATCTGATTGCTGGAGAGGCAAAAGATGGGACTTCGCGTTTCAGACTATGTCCCAAGTGCCACATCCCACTCGCTTACATGGAACCTACATGGCAGCACTTTTCCAAGTTTTGGCGCCAAAAAAAGTGGGACTTCACTCCAAGATTGAGTCTAGCATTTTGGAAAACCCATCTTTTAGCCCAAGTCCCATCTTTTTCCATCTTCTCTAGCCCAAAAAGATGGGATTTCGCACTCCCGTGGGACTTCGTCACATGGGACGTGGGACGTAGTCTGAACCGCCCAAGTCTGCATCTTGTGCCCCTACAAGAGTTCCTAAGTTGCAAACTGGAAAAAAAAAAGGGGGAACGAATCAAACCCACCGGTAGATTGTTGGCACTCGTGGCCAATTTGAGCTTCCCTCGACGAGAACAATCACGCACAAACTCGCTGACAGTTCCCAGAGACAACAACCCCAGCAACGTTGCCCCGATCGCCACACTCCAGAACATGCGAAGGGCCACCACGATGCCCATCCCCAACTCCATTGCAACTTTTCAAACGTCAAATCCAAAGTACAATTCAGAGTAAGCACTCCTCGCGTTCTGTTCGTTCAGTTTGAGAGCCACGTTTTGCCCTCAAATACTTCGCGTCAAGGTCTGCACTGCCAGCGTCGCTCCAAAAAACCCCCTTCCCAGACGAGAATGTCAATATTGCGAGCGCTGTAACCAGGCTACAATAGCTGCGTGTTTTGTAAGTACGACACCTCCAAATCGTGAAGGAAATTTAAAAGGATGACTGCGGGATCCCCGAACAAAGTTTGCTGCCAAACTACAAAACGAGCAAGTGGGGATTAAATAAATATCTGATGAGGAAACATGGACCCCCCCCCCCCCCCCCCCCCCGAACAAAGTGTGCTGCCAAACTACAAAACCAGCAAGTAAGTGGGGATCAAACAAATATCTGATGAGGAAACATGGACCCCCCAACAAAGTGTGCTGCCAAACTACAAAACGAGCAAGTGGGGATCAAACGAATATCTGATGAGGAAACATGGACCCCCAGTGCGGCTCCTGAAGCAGAAGTGCAAGCAAATAATATCCAGACTGGACAGAGCGGGAGCTGACCGATAAGCATGACGGAATCACAAAGTACAAAAAATCTCGAAAGCTGCGTCCCGGCCTCTTGTGGGATGGTACGACTCGAATACGGTAAGCTCAAATTCTCACATCGAACCATCAATTACCGATAAAGTCGGGGAGAAGGGCGAATCTTACCCGCAATAGCGGACCTGGTCAGGTGCCAGATAGTAGTGCAGTCCACTTGGCACACACCGGTGATGCCAGCTGTCACCCTGATGGTGCGTCCATTACCCACCAACTCGCTCCTCCGAGCCTGCGCGCAAATAAGAGCATCTCCACTCTTTCTCTGTAAATGGAACACGCCAAACATGCTGTCCAGTGCCGCAAGTCGTTTCTAGGGAGCGGCTCCTGGCTGAAGAACCACCCTCATTGTCAAAGAGGGACGCTAATGGCTGAGGGTGGGGCCCGCTGTCCGTGAAAATCGAGATCCTTATGCACTGTTACTGGTCTTCGGCGGCGGCGTTTGAACTGTCCTGCAATGGTTTCGGAGCGAACGAACTTTGGAAATTTGCTCTATGATCCATAGAATTGGCCTTCAACAACTGCGCTTTCCAATTTTTCATTGTTACAATCTACCTCGAGGACCTCAAAATCTGCTTCATTCTTTGCAGCTTGGAATCTGAAATCCAACGTCGCGCCTAGTGTGGGGTTCTCTTTGCAGTTTGGCCTTGTTGCAAACAACCTCAAAATCCGCTTCCTGTAGTTGAACAATCTGCTTCCTTGAACCAACTGAACTTCTACATTGAAATGTTTGGTTCATGGATTCTAGTTTGGTTTATCAGCCACTTTGAGAAAGCAAGCGAAGACCTTGTTAAGTTCATCAATGCCATGTAGTGCTATGTCAAAAATGATGAAGTTCTATATCTTTTTGTACCATTTTGCACTCCTCCGCATGTGAAAATGTTCATAACATGAAATAATCCAATTCAACTTATCATATTGTGAACAATAAAAATTCGAATTAGGCCAAAATTTATTTTAACAAGGACCGTTGCATGAGTAGGTTCAAAAATAAAAGTGGAGGCGAGTATGACTATGGACAGCACCCCACGACTTCAAAGACAAGCCTTGCTATTCACAACTGCTGATCCAAACTTTCGTAAGAATTGGTAGAACCAACCCCTGGATCATCTAGATTCATTGGCTGATGCTAGCTTTTGTAACCAGATCAGCCATACTACTACATACTTCTGGCTAGCACTCTGAATTACCATGCATAGAGAGTGACTAACCATCCAAAATTGTAAGCCCAAAACTAGAACACATGATTTCACTATTCACTAACATGTACAAAAGCTCGTTTGACTGACTAACTCCTGCAACCTGCTAATAAGATTTGATCAGAAGGCACAGCACATCAACGTATGCAAGAAGGCAACAAAGACGGGCTTCCACTGACTTTATAGAGGACACCTTGACCGAAAGATGGTACGCCCACGCAACCACTTGACATATATAACTCTGGGCACTCTGGACTTCGTTCCACCATGGCATTGCGGCGGACCAACACACGACACTCACTGGAACAGTACCAGACAGAACACAATCAATAACCATCCAAGCATCATCATCACAATAATAAAGGAGAAATTATTGGTATGCGTTAATAAAGTAAGAAGCTGTTACTGTCATTAGGTACAAGCACTATCAAGACAACTCTGCAGCAAGTTAGAATCATAAAAATAAGGAAAATTTCATGGACACCCGTGAAGTGTGCCATATTTTCATAGATACCCCTGCTTTTTCAGAAATTTCACAAACACCCTTGGACCAAATCAATTTAGGGGTTTGTTTTCTGGTGCATGTCACTTCCTTCTCCCTTTGTGCGCACATTAATTCTTTTTTGTTATGTGTGCACACGAAGGCACAGCAAAACAAATACCTGAAAATTTTGGTCCACCGGTATTTGTGAAATTTCTGAAAAAGCAGGGATATCCATGAAAATATAACAAACTTCACGGGTATCAGTGAAGTTTTCCCTAATAACTAACCAACCTAAACCTCGTAGTCTTAGCCTTGAGTCGCATGAACTCAGTCAAAGAATGTACTGTAATTTAAACCTGCTTGAGGACAGACTATAAGTTCACCTGGATTTTGGCAGTGGTAGCAAACAAGGAGTCCAGTTTGGCAGCAACATAAGCGCCATTCTCGGTCAGATTTACATGAGTTTCTGTAGGAGGGAGTGGTTCTTCACTTGCTGGTGGCTTCGGCTCTCCTTCCTCTCCCTCTACTTCCTCCTCCTCCTCGGCCATATATGAGTTACTTACTTTTGCTGAAGCTCAACAGCCCTGGTAACTTGAAGCAACTTCTAATCTCTATACTGATGTTAGTCTTCTACACCCTTCATCTGCTTGCTAAATCTTTCATAATCCTTCAAAGGGGCGTCAGTGCTTGTGATTTCTCCTGCAAAACTTTCCTGTTCTTTCTAAATTCTGCCCTGTGAAATTCAAAGCCCAAAATCTTCACCAGAGTAACTGCCCGTGTACAGGAATTTTCCAGTCTCAGAAATTAATTGCCTTAACGTTCTTGGAACCAAGAGCCCGTAACGTCTTTTCTTTCGGAGTATGGTTCCATACCATTCTAAGCCCAAATCTCGTCTCCAAAATACTTGTCCCTTTGAAGAATTTTGAAGTCCCAAGTGTCAGAACATAATCGCCTCTGCAATTGGAATCAAAAAGCTTGCGCTCTGGTACCCCACTTTTGTTTCCTTCTTCCCGATCAACAGATCAGTTCTTATGCCTAAGACCAACCTGTCTCCTGATATATGTGCCAAACGCTCACGTTGCCTCTGCACTTCCTGCACCTTGCTCGCCAAACTTGGATTCCAGAACAGGGCTTAACTCAGCAACAAAGAAATTTGCGTTAAATACTGAAAATAAAAAAGCATTGAAAGAATGACCATGGGAAGTAGAATAATACTGCGTTTACAGAAGTAGGAGTGTGGAGAGATGAAAGGTTAGGAAAGCTGTCCTGAGAGGTTATCAAGGGCCTCAAAATGGGTCAGTCTATTGTTCCGAAAATCTCGAAGCACCACCAAGGGCCAAGGCTCCGACCGCTAAACTTCACGTGTAATACGTTCGTCTCCAACGCTTCAGTATATGACCATGTGCAAATAAAAAGTTGCAGCAACACTGGTGTCTCCACAAATTTTTTACGGCGTTCAAGAGTTATGTCCTTACATTCCTACTGAATATCCAAGTTAATCCCCCCCAAACTGAAAAAAGAATCAAACAAAAGAGAAACTGAACTTGCAGTCAGAAACTGGATATTACCCACAAGTTTTGCATATCCAAATAAATGGGACATGCTGTTCTACTTCTAGAAGTGCTCGTGATTATAGGGTTGGAAAATAACAACCCCATCCTAGGTACATGTACTAATCAAAATTTCAATCGTAAATGATTGCACCTACAGCTGCTTGGCTCTTAAAATCTCAAGGATCGAAGAATCGCACAACACCAGAACTTGGGATCTTCAGTTCTGAACTGATCCATATATATATATATACCACGGAACACCCAGTTGGACAACGATCGAATAAACTACTCATACAGAATGACCTCGTTTACACTTGCCGCCTAAAACTTCGACCTTGAGCAGTTTTCTTCTGCTTTTCAACTTCCAGCTTCGCTTTTTCCAGTGCCTGGAAATGAACATCAACGGAATTGGAATAGAAATATCTACCATTAATTTACACAAATGACGAGACAAATGAGCAGCTACTTGTGTGACACTCAACGAAAAAAAAAAGGGCAAGTTGTTCGCCGAAATAATTTTACCATTTTTCATGAAGCCAAGATCATAAGCCGCCTACTTTCTATGTCCTACATCTTCGCAATAGATGGAAAAATAAATTACATAACGTAGAATGCGAAACTCGCAACCGTACCTGAATAAGTGTGTCCACTCGTCTCCTCATTCGAGTATGCATGAATGCTTTCGAGCACTGCACAAGAAGCAAGCATTTCAATGACCTTAGAAGATCTTCTCAGAGACAAGAAAAACTACCAGGAAATAAATCTCCAATACGATTTGTAGATCTTCACCTAAATTGCAAGCTACCGTAGTTCACAGGAATAGTTTCCTAACAAGACAATCATGATGACCTCACTGAAGTTACGTATTTAAGTACACCCTCATTAAGGTTCTTATAACCTTTTGTAGAAATCTCTTCCAAATAAATGAACCCCTGTAACAGCTCTTCATACACGTACCTTGATATGATAACTCACGTATGCATAGAAGGTTGATAGATTCCATACAATTCTATCCAGCTTCTCACCCTCAACGTGACGCGGAAATATCACTGCATCAACATGTGAAACAGGTTGAAAAGATTATGCAAATACCCTAGCAGAAAAAGGTGATCGGTACAAATTGATGAGAACTACACAATCTGCAGTCCACAACAAGCTGCCTGGCTTGAAACCAATGTCATAAGGTCGTACCAAAAGAGACAAATCCAGAATTGGCATCCAAAGCATGTGCAGGAGCTCCTTTCAGCTCAAGGGGTGGGGTGGGTGCCCACAAGCAAGGTGGCGCTGTGCTCAATCCTGCTGAACGTCTAGCCTCCATAAACTCCTGTCACCAACACCCTGTGCACATGTAAGATGATTGGATCGTAGCCTCATAGTTTCCTGCTTGAAAGCACACTGCTGCCTCACAATGAACACATTTTCCAGGCATCTCAATATGGCATAACTACTGTAAGAAGCCAGGAACATATTGCTAATCAAGAATCTGACAGTCACCTGCAAGAATGACGTGGCAAGGACCACGTCATTAGCGTCCTTATATCGCATAGGAAACACAACCGTCACCTTCTCGGGCTGCAAAGCGCAGCAAAAAAGTTACTTCCACAGGACAAGGTACAAAGAGTTTATACAACGGCCTTCAAAAAAAAATCAACTGGATCAGCTGCATAGACTGCAACCAGCACATCCTTACCTGTGGAATCAAAAAGTAGGACTGTCTCGGTCGGTGCATTAAAGCAACCAGATTATCAGCATCTGGAGCTACCGATCTAGTGCCCAAATGCTTGAGGATGACACGAAGTGGTGCCCCGAGCACAACAGCCCGCAGAGAAGCTATCTTCGTCAGCTGCTGCACTCTTTCCGCTGCCAAATGCCCAAGAATGAGAAAACATAAGAACGATGCTGCATAACAACCACTCGTCCTCATAACATAGCGATGAACTTCGATCACAAGATGGCGACAGAATCAGACTAACCTGAACTTAACCAAACAACTCAAAAACAATAAGGTTGCGAGATAGAACAGCTAATGAACTGCCAGTTTCGATAGAAATGGTTATTTCTTGGGCTAAGGAAATCAAGGTCTTATGAATCGCAAGCAAGTGGTAATTCACAAGCTGTACAACTTAAGCTCCATGCATGAGGTTCACCATCTCAAATACTGATATGTCAAAGTTAAGGCGTAAGCACCTTCAGATGCTCCCAGTTTCGTAAGATTTACTTGAATAGTGAGGTGAAACCCGGATTCTGGGGGCTCTATCACTTCGACGAGAGCTCCATATGCCGATTTCACGGCCTCCAATGCACCAAATGGCAGGCCTCCATCGAAAACAGTTTCAGGTGGAGGGGGAGGTACTGCTATTGAGAGGAGCATGTGCTGAGGATCCTTTGCTGAGGCCTATATACAAATAACCTCCAGCATCATTACAAGAAATAGACATAACAGCATAGGAAGTTCCAAAAATATAAGAATAGGTGACATCGAATCAATATCCAACTCACCACTAACAAGTTACACCAAGATTCGCAAAAAGCGTCAGAAAAGCAAAAAAAATTCATACCTCCAACCGACCTTCTGAAGACACTAAATTGTGTCTAAGATACATTGAATTTTCTATACCTCTATATTAATAGTCACAACATTTGCAATTTTGGCGACTCAAATCCAAAGGCGTTCAAATTTCCAACCTGAACGTGAAATCGAATGTCATCGAATTCTACGAGATGGAAGTCAATCTCTCCCGGCTTCTCAATACTACAAGAAAACAACATACGATGTCAGTAAACATTATTTTAAGTGCAGAGCTCACTAAACCAGATATACCAAGGAACATCTTCACACGGCCAAAGCCTCCAAGAAATGTCAAACGCTTCAGTACAGCTCTCGAATTGCTCTGATTGCCTGCTCAAAAGTCCGGCAACATACTACAAGTGCTTTGCGCATCTTCACTTTCTGAGGCTAATCGATTGACCAAAAGTCATAGAAATTCCAGTAATCTTGATTTTCTCTAAAGCTCATTGAATAAGATATAGCCAGAAATTTCTTCAGACAACCAAAATCGCTAAAGGAAAGTGACATTCAAATACTTCAATACAGCTCTCGAATTGCTCGAATAGCCTGCTTATTAGTCAGAAATTTTATTACATGTGCTCTTGTCTACTAATTGATTGATCAAAGATCATAGAAATTCCAGTAATCTTGATTTTCTCTTAAGCTCATTGAATAAGACATAGCCAGAAATTTCTAAAGATAACCTAAACCGCTAAAAAAATGACAATTACTTCAATACAGATCTCGAATTGCTCTAACAGCCTGCTTATTAGTCAGACAATTTATTACATGTGCTCTTCTTGTCTAATAATTGATTGGTCAGAGATCATAGAAATCCTGGTAATCTATACTTGGAAATGTCAGACAGCATCCACGGAACACAATCGATTGACATCGTACTAGAATCGGAACAGAAAACCTAGAATCGATCCGCAGTTCGAATGTCTCCGATCAAGCCCTAAAGCGGAAATCGCAAAAAAGGAGATCAAGAGAAATAAACGGCGCTCACGTGCGAAGGCGATTCTGAAATATTTGTTGCAGGACACGAGAGGGCCCTTCCAGAAGAATCATTCTTGCTTGTCTTCACAGAATGCTTCGTTCGGATCCTCCTGCCAGCCAAACCGCGCTGACCACGACGAGCTCCTAAACCGTAGCTCCTCTTTACCGCGATTGATACGATTAGAAACGCTCCGAGAGAATTTTTCTTGAAGGAAATCTGAAGCAAAAATGCTCTTCGGTTTGCTACAACGCATTCTGGCGTTGCAGCAGCCCTGCTTGAGCTTCTTCTCGGCTCCTAAGCTCGTCATTGGTGTTCCCACTCTGTTCCCCAGCTTCGTTGAGGAGAGAGCCCGTTCCCGTCGAGCCCCTTTGCCTATGTCGTCCTCCCCGTGGGACCCCTTTGCGTGGGCCCCTTTCCCGTGGGACCCTTTCCCGTGGGACCCCTTCTTCTGGGTTCTTTTTCCGTGGGTCCCTTTTGCGTGGGTCCCTTTTGCGTGGGTCCCTTTTGCGTGGGTCCCTTTTGCTTGGATCCCTTTTGCGTGGGTCCCTTTCTCGTGGGTCCCTTTCTTGTGGGTCCCTTTCTCGTGGGTCCATTTCTCGTGGGTCCCTCTCCCGTGGGTCCCTTTCTCGTGAATCCCTTTCCCATGGGTCCCTTTCCCATGTGCTAAGGTATGTACACCCATAAGCACCATTGTTCCAGTAACCGTCATCTCTGAAATCTTGGAAACGCCATCTTTGAAATCTTGGAAAATCTATGGAAGTGAATAGATGTAATGACAAGGATGTACAACATGTGAACATGAAATCTTAATAGTGGTTATGGGTGCAATGGCAGTTTGCTCTTTAAAAATTTATATCTTATTCTCACGGTATCCAAATAATACATTCAAAAGCGTAAACTCGTTATTTTTCCTAATAGGATCTTATAATTTGCTAGCTGTTTATTGATACTCATCATGTTCAAAACCCTTAATTTGATGCTTATGGGTGTACATACCTTAGAAAATATCAAACATTAGATATTGTTGTTGCTTCTTTCATTGAGATGCTAAATGAATTTTTTTTTTTAAAAGTGTTCAATTTGTATTATTTCTGGAAAAGTACCTGAAAATTTTTACTTTCAAAAAAATAGGTTGATTTGATAGATAATTAAGCAAGATACAAGGCTAACATTTGAAAATACGGATGGTAAGATTGAGGTATCCCTCACTTGCCCTTTGTTTGTGCTAATGCTTGAAGATTTTGTAGAACTTTTAGAGCCTGTGAGTGGCTTTCTAAGCTTTTTAATGCTTGTATATAAACTCTCATGAGGTCCTTTACAAGCATTTACAAAAAAAATATAAGGTTTCAGAAGTATAGAAACTTTTGAATGAATTCATCACAAAAATTTCTTCCCTTGATAATTTATTTTTTGTATGTTGTTTTAGTTGATTTAGTGAATTTGTGCAAAAATCAATTCTGACAGTTTTAAACTATCATTGACTAAATTATAATTTTTTTATCTTTTATTACGTTTGTTGTATTCATAAAATAGTAGTATTACACACTCGGTTACACACTTCTAATGTGATTTGTAGTTTGATGCTAAGATTTTCAAATATCAATTTATCTGAAGTTCTGCAACAAAAGCAGTAATATGAGGTATGTTTGGACACTAATTGAACCATTTTTTGCACAAACATATTATTGTCCTGAAAACTACTATGTTAGTATGTAAGTATTAAAAACACTCATACTAAAAACATTCACAGTCAATAAAGTACAAGTAAATATGTGATGTATGTAAGATTCTTGGAATGCTGCAGAAAAGTTTTTTGGGATGACCATATAAGCTTTCAAAAGACTACTTGATATTACAAAGTAGCTATTAAGCTTATAGTGAGAATAACGGACTTCTTGATTTTGCAAAAAAAATATTTTAGGAACATTTGACAATGATGTTCTTTTTCCTTTTTTTTTGCTTTGCTACTTCTCGATTGTCAATGAGATTCCTTGTCGAACATATAAAAATCATGTATACAATATATATGTGTGTACATGAAATCTCCAATATTTATAGAATCAATAAACCATTTAGCTTGCAAACATTTAAACAAGCATGATTATATCCATAATTTGCAAAAAAATCTTAAGAAAAATGGAGGGTATTTCAATATTTTACAAAAACTAGTGCATACAAGAGGTTCTTTTGAAGTTTTATATAGGATGGAAAATTCACTCATTTTGTATGCTCCTGATAGTATAGGTGAATATAATAGAAAATCAATTTCTAACAATTTAGATAAAGATTGATGATCTGTTGATGATTGTCAATGGTCAAAGTTACTTTTGACCATAAAAATCTAAATTTGATGAACTATAAAAATCTTTTTCATGAATAGATTAATAGTTTAATTACAAAAATATACATCATGTACATTTTTTGTGTTGGTTTGTTTACACTATGAGTTTTGGCAATATTGTATTGACTCTCTAAATATTATACTTGAATGGAGTGAAGGTGCTATTTTTGTAATGTCAAAATAGTATGAGTGTTTCTTGCAATTTTTGTTGTACATTCAAATAGTTACTAATTCAACCTTTTACAAATGTAACACACAAATATTAAATTGATATTTAAGTAAGTTTATCCACATTTGGCCATATAAGAATTTTGTAATTAACGTTTGAACTTATCAAATCACTATCACATTAAATTTTCCAATTTATAAATCTATATTTGAAGTTGGAATCACCAAATTTTAATTCTAATGTAAAACTAGATCTTACTTACCTAAAATGCAAAAAAATACCTTTAAAGTACGTAATTGTGACTGCATTGAACAATTAATTTATAGGAAAATTTCATAGACACCCCTGAAGTTTGTAATATTTTCATAGATACCTTGAAGTTTGTAATATTTTCATAGATACCTTGAAGTTTGTAATATTTTCATAGATACCTTGAAGTTTGTAATATTTTCATAGATACCTCTGAAGTTTGTAATATTTTCATAGATACCCCTGCTTTTTCAAAAATATCACAAATACCCTTGGACCAAAAAAATAGACGTTTGTTATGTTATGCATGTCACTTCCCTTCTTCTTTTGTGTGCATGCATAAGTAGAAAGAAGTAGTGTGCACACAGAGGGAGAAGGAAGTGCCATGCATAACAAAACAAACATCTAATTTTTTGGTCCAAGGGTATTTGTGATATTTTTGAAAAAGTAGGGGTATCTATGAAATTATTACAAATTGCATGGGTATTTGTAAAAAAATTCCTTAATTTATCATGTGCTAATATGCTAAATTTTTAGAGAATGCTATTTGTGATGTTTCAATTCCAATATAGGAAAGTTTAACCTTTTAGGGCTGGGAGTGCCAATTTTGGTTGTTTGAAGCCATTTTTTGAAATAACCTTTGCAAGAATGACGCGATTGCAATTGACATGGGAACAAAGTTGGAGGGCACGGGAATTTCTGATCAAGCAAGCCTATGTACACTGTTATTGGACTTATATTGAATCCAAAAGCTTGGATTGAAGTGAGTCATGCTAAGGAATCATGAGTAAAAACTGTGAAAAGACCCCCTCACTTTGCGATGCTTGAAATTCTTTTCCAAACTTAGATTCAACTAAAATATTTTTCATATGCTTGGTATGAAGGTCACCTACCACATTGCAATTTCTCAAATTCACATTTGGGCTCTAAAAAGACACAAATTTGACCTCACAACACTATATATGATTTTGGAAATTATGACCCCCTCAACTTGGCATGGATGTGTTATAATCTTTTTGGTCAATCGGGTTATGCTTGCAAGATTTGACCAAGTACTAGATTTAGTAGTATGTATTCCATCTATATGGATAGATCTCGACAAGATCAAAGTATTTATTGAGAAAACATGGAAAAAAGTTGCTACCTAGTGATCTCAAATATGATTTTCACTTTTACCTTAAGTGGCTAAAAACACTACTATAAAATAAAAATTTACAAATCTAACATTGTAAAGTTTCATAAAAAATTAGCTACATAATTTTTTGGTAGCAATCTCCCTAATTTAACCACTTTAAACATTGTAGTGCTCATAGTGACCCTGGGCCAGGGGCGCCCTTGGCCCTAAAGGGTTAAAGAATGCAATATTGTTTATCAAAAGAAAATAAATCATTGCTTGTATTTTATCATATATATATATATACATACAAATTTATACATATATATTTAGGGAATTGCTAATGTCACGCCCCTTTAAGCATGTATTTTGCAAATTTAATGCTATTTTTTTCATTCAAGTGGTCCATCATTTGTTCAATCAAGGCATTACTAGCACCTTCTTGAAAGAAAGAAAAACAAATACAATTTTTTGTTGAACTTTTATTGCACTATTGTTATTTTTTGATAAGTTTTTACTTTAAATGTTTCAAAAGTCTTATGTTTTTAGTTTCAAATTCAAGCGCCTCTAATTTGTTTTAAATATAGCATTAGAATGATGATTGTGAAACAATTCTTTTCATCCAAATTTAAAAAATCAACATTTAATTCTCATATTTCATGCTCAAATCACACCTTGAGTGTGGCATTAGCAATTTTGAGTGTGGCTTTAGCAATTCCCTATATTTATATGTATATGTAGTCTATAGAGCTTATTCTCAAAAAAAAAAATCTTCAAGCCCCAAGTTTTTGAATTTTTTCTAAGCTTTCAATATATATTTTAAAAAGATTATAGATCATCTTTTGAAAAAAAAAGAAAAAGCTTGATTCAATTAGAAGGAAATTTTCGTTATAAAAAAGAAGTGAAAGATTTTGTGGCTTCATATCAAAATTTTAAAGCTTGTTTGAAAGGTGTAATTTTTTTGTTACAGAGGATCATATTCAATTACCGGTACTCAATGTCCCTATTTGAATTATGAAAATGAAGACTTTGCGTTGTCTAGGTGAGTGGATGGTATCATATAATATTGCAGCCTTAGATTGTGGAGTGTCGTTCCAATTCCAAAGGTCATGTTAAGCGTCAAAACTTACCTTGATGCCATGTTGCTTATTGACATGGTCAAGTCAAAGCAAATGAAGTCAGTGCATAAAAGAAATTTTATCATTAAAAACTAGTGTACAATTTTCTCTTTCTGATGATGTCTTTTGCAATTCTTGAATCTCCCCAGGTGAATAATTTCAACATCTACTACACAAATTTAACTTTTGTTTGCTCTTTTAGCATTTAAAAACTAAAACTAATAACCATGTTAATGAAG
Organism: Ulota crispa; assembly: GCA_963920765.1. NCBI lineage: Eukaryota > Viridiplantae > Streptophyta > Bryopsida > Orthotrichales > Orthotrichaceae > Ulota > Ulota crispa. The sequence continues at coordinate 13,182,081 of OY987246.1, forward strand.
AAAATGGCTATAGAAATCAAATGGTTATAAGGAGATATATATAGTTTTTTTTGCTAATAGTTGTTTCAAAGTATAAAAGAAATCTTAAACCAATATTTTTGTAGGAGGTGATACAGTGGCGGTTCTCAAACATATATTCAATGAAAATTTTGTGCAATTTTTAGTGCAAGAGTTTCAATTAGGATTGTTTTTGGAAGCTAGCTTACAACCTCCAAAAGGATCATTGTGTGCCTATGGCACTCTCTCCAACTAAAAGGAATAGGGGTAGTCACGCCTTCTCCAAGCCGTTCTCCAAGGTCAATGAATGCATATGTGGCAACGAGAGCGTGGTTCACTCAGGTTAGATCCTATGAAGTCGGAGAAGTTTTTTTCTCCATGCTTCAAGACGGAGAATGGGTTGGAGAAGGTTCACTGGAGAAATTTTCACCTAGTTCCCTCCTCTTTCGACCACTCCTTGTTACTATTTTACTCTCTTATTGCTCCTTGCAGTGGTGTGAACGTGATAAATCATTCTCCACTCATCATTCTCCACCACCTAGAAAGGAATATCACACCTTCTTGATGGAGAATTTCTCTCACTGGGTACTATTTTCACTCAACCATTCTCAATCTCCAAGGAAGTTTCAATCTCGCAGAAGGCGTGACTACCCTATAAGTGGCTGCTAGTCCCAATTTACATCGTTGATACCTGGGACACTGAGCAAGGGTATAGAACCGAAACACTTATGATCACCACTATGAAAGATACCCGGGAAGACATTTATATCCGGATACGGGTATTAACGAAAAGAAGACAATGTGTGTGTGTGAGTTTGCTGGAGGCAGGCTTGGAGCTTGCTCGAGTTGGAGCTGGCGATGGCGACTCCGGAGGCAATGGTCGAGGAAATCAGCAAGCTGAGCGTGGAGCAGCTGCGTCAAGTGAAGGAGCAGGTCGATGGCGAAGTTTCCGTCTTGCAGGACAGTCTCAACAACATCCGCACTGCTGCCAATCGCTTCGAGATGGCGTCCAAGGCGCTCAATATGCTCTCGCAACAGCCGCCAGGTAATAATATTGCAGCTCTCTTCCGATGTACTAGCTCTGATTTTCTTAAAAACATTACGGCAGGGGAAAATCAGCACGAACTCCATTCTGATCATTCTTACTTTATGCAATAATTAGGGTTTCTTAACAACTAAAATCTGGACTAAATCAGCAGGACTTTTAATTTAATTAGTTTGTTCTTTTATGCAAGATTTAGAGTTTACGATCTACTAGGTATATGTTTTTTTAAAACATTACGGCGGGGGAAAATCAGCACGAACTCCATTATGATCATTTACCTTTGTGCAAATAATTAGGGTTTCTTAACAACTGAACGGGGAATAAATCAGCAGGACTTTTAATTCCATTATTTTGTTCCTTCATTTAATTTAGAGTCTATGATCTTCATCTTAGGTGCAGAAAACTTGACATCGTCTTACGGATATGAAAACATTTACCGCAGGGGAAAATCAGCACGAACTCCATTCTGATCATTCTTCCTTTGTGCTATAATTAGGATTTCTTAACAACTAAATGTGGAATAAATGAGCAGGACTTTTAATTCAATTATTTTGTTCCTTCATGCAAGATTTAGAGTTGACGATCTTCATCTTAGATGCAGTAAACTTTACATTGGCTTATGAACATGGTGTATCTGCAGGAAAGAAAATGTTAGTTCCCTTGACAGCTTCACTGTATGCTTCGGGAACATTGGCAAATACGAACAACGTATTGGTGGATGTAGGTACCGGCTACTTCATTGAGGTATGCTGAATAAGTGTGAACGCTGTTTCGATTGCTCTTTGAGATTTCACCGTGGAATTGCATATATGTTTGAGTATTATTAGGGTCGGAATAGGAAAGAGAATTGTCTGAAAAGAGCCTTCATGGAAATTGACAGAAGAACCTGCCTGATGGGAAGGACTACTGCGAGCGCAAGATCAAATTCTTGAAAGAAAATCATCAAAAGCTGGTGGAGGTAAACCTTCTTTGCGTTTGTGTACCGTTCCATTTTTACCTCATACTCTATCAGCGTGTCGACACTTTTCAACCTTATATAATGAAACCCGAGTTCTTTTAAATCTATATTCTCTAAAATAGGTCAACTCCATAGATCTCTGCTAAGCTAGAGGATACTATTTGCATCACTCGAAACTTATAGCAGTGTGATTTTCCGGAGATGAATAGAGCTGTGAAGAAGATCGTTGGATACTAGAGCCAAATGTGTTGAGATCAAAACATTATCTACTCTGTACGTTGTATAGTCGGTGTTGCACATAGTTAATTCTAAGCAGTAATGCTTAGTTTTTTTAAGTGACACATTTCATGTTGTTAATGATTGAGAGCGTCATTAAACCCTATGTGGCACCTTTATTATTAGTTTTTTTGTGACACCAGTGTTCAAATCTTGACCTTAGTTATGGTATGTATGATTTTATTCTATAATTTCGGATTGGGAGATAGCATTTTTTTTCATCAACAGTAGATAATCCCATTCCTACTCAATGTCAGGGACCATAAAATTTTAGCCAAGTCAAGTTCCCTAACATGTTAAGTATCCTCTACTTAACTTGTTTTTATTTCCTCTGCAGGTGGCTAGTGGGAAGCAAAATGCGGCAGAACAGGTTAATATGGTTTTGCAAGCTAAGATGCGGTCAGCTGCTCAACCTGCGCGGGCTTGAATTAATTAGGTAGTCTCGTTTTTAACAACAGTTGTAGCCTCTCTTCTGAAGTCTTTGTGCTACAACTTCTTGGTAATGCTACAGGTAGAGTGCATGGCCTTGGTTGGGTGATAGGAAATGCTTCAGCTTGTACAGAAAATTAAGTACACTTATGGACGATTGAGCATAGAAAATGTTACATAGTGCTGATTAGGCCTTCAGCCAACTGATTGGTTGCGAGTAATCATTCTTCCCATCTTCAGACTACTTGTCATCTGCAGTTCCTTTGTAATTCCTTAAGTTCGAGGGTGGCCATTTGATCTGCTTTTGAGAAGTAGGAATCTCCAGTTAGAATTTGAGGTCAGCTAATTTCATAGGCCCATTAAAGATTTTACGAAGATATTTTGACGCATCGGTAATAAAATAAAAAAATGAGATTCTAGGTAGCTGAGGTTAACACATTGTTTCTTAACTTTGGACAATGTACGAAGATGTTGGTCTTATTGGGTTTATGTTCAGGAACTCTTTGGTATGGTATTTAAGTAACCTGTTTTCCCATATTAAACTTTAAGTCGTCTCAAAACATAATGTAAGATGACCAAAGCAGTGGTGCTGTGAATGTTCATTACACAATAAATGATTATGTTAAAGAATGAACTTAAGCTTTGAAAGTTATGGCTGTATGATTTATTAGTTTAATCCTTGATTAGGTTGGTTTCTATTGCGCCTTACTTCCTCATTTGAGAGGTTGGGTTTTGAAATGAACTGTTGGCTTAGCCACAACATTAAGAAGGGCTTGCAGGTTTTCAAGATATAGCATTTTCAGTTTGATCTTAAATTAGGAATAGAAATTATTGAACAAATAGAAGCAACTGGTGATGCGGATATAATGTAGGAATCAACACTATGTGTTCAACCCTTTCTAATTACAAGTTTTCTCATACATCTTGAAATCATTTCATTTTAATACACATTTGATAAGACCACAGCTTGGGATGAAGTTAACATATAAAGTGATAGAAACCTGATAGTCTTTTAAGGATAGTGAGTATGAATTTTAAAATTTCTTACTTTGTTTGCTCTATTTGGTCACCAAAACTGAATGAAATTCTTCATTTTTACTCAAAGATTGTATCATATGTCATCTAGGAGTCACAAAAAAATTCAAGTTGTTTTTGTTGCAATTTTGAAACTATACTAAACGTTTTTATAAAACAGTGATAAAAATCAAGCCGATTGCAAAACATTTTAAAAAATCGAAATTTCACAGGGTGTAAACCACCAAATCTTCACATCGTTCCATATTTAGAAGCATGGATAAAAGCCCTCAAATTCAAGTTGCAATAAAATACTAGTTTTGGGAGTTTGATAAAAATATATAAGTAATGGAGAAACTGAACTCTGAAAGCTTTAATTTGTTGCCTTTTATTTTCTTCTAAAAGCACAAAATAATCACTTGAATGTCAAAATTAAGTCTCTTGTAACAATGTCAAAAGTACTAAAATCCTTAACTTGTATACCTCTTTAAAAGTATAATTTGCACAATTAGAATATAATTAACATGGTTTGAGCTTAATTCAATGATATAAATAGGGGATTGCTAAAGCCATACCCAAAATTGCTAATGCCACACCCCAAGGTGTGATTTGAGCATGAACTATGAAAATTTAATGTTGATTTTTTGAATTTGGATCAAAATATTTGTTTCACCTTTATCATTCTAATGCTATATTCAAAAAAATAAGAGGTGCTTGAATTTCAAGTATTTAAAAAAATATGTGTCAAAAAATTAGCAAATGGTGCAATAAAAGTTCAACAAAAAATTGTATTTGTTTTCTTTCTTTCAAGAAGATGCAACATGGTAATGCCTTATTTGAGTGAATGATGGACCACTTGAATAAATAAAATAGCATCAAATTTGCAAAACACATACTTATAGGGGTATGACATTAGCAATTTTGAGTGTGACTTTAACAATTCCCTATAAATATACCTCTATCATTATTCAACAATAGAAACAATGATTTTTTTGAGAGCATGCAAAGAAAAGAAAAAATAAGCTTTAAGTAACTCCCAGTGTTCATTTTGTGTGATTTTATGGTCCAATTTTTTTTTAAACTTTGTTGCTACTTTATTTTATTTCATTCTTCTTACCTGTATTCGTATCTAAATAACATTCTCGTTCTTCCTTTAGTCATGTTGGTTGAATTTTCAGCTTTTGAATGGTAGAATATATTGGCTCTTGAATTTTGATGTATGGAACTTCTAACCTCAATAAACAACATAACATCGTTAATAAGCACAGGTATTTTGAGAGGCTCTATCCTTATAGCATTGGTTTACTTCTTGAGTTGGGAGTCTAGTCAAACTTTTGTAAGATAACTTCTGTAGGTGCAAAGTTTCCTCCCTTACGGTTCAAAGCCAACAAAATTGCACATATATGTTATAATTGAAAGGTGCAGGAGAGACGAAGCAAAAAGAGCATTAGTGGGTGTCAAACCTTAGATTTTTGGTGGTTTTCGGATTTATCCTGCAATTCATTCAAAGGTACGGGGTGTTACTTATTTGAGAATCCACAAAGTTGTCATCCTTATAAACTTCACAAAATAGTTGATAACTTTAGTTACTTCCCCTCCATAACTCCTTCACGTTGGTTGGTGCAAGTCCTGAGGAGGAAGACGACTACAAGGGGAAGACAATGATGACATTGCATAAATCGCTTTCAGAATAGTCCATAACTCTTTCAATTATCAAGCACCACCAAAGGTGGGTCATAAAGTTATCCAAATTGGTAACTCCTAAAAGTAGTTGAGTTACAGGATAAACCTACCCAAAGTTGCGGGTAAGAAAACAATGAGGTTTGACACCCACTAATTGGCCACAGCAAGAGGCAGTTGGTTAGCATAAGTTTGATGGGACTTTTTTGGAGTTGCTATGAAAAGCTTAGGAGTGAGAAAAAGAAACTAAAGACATTCTTCCTTGAACAATTTTATTGGACAATTATTTGCAATCTTTGGTAGGATTAAGGTAGGAGCACCCATAAATGTCAAACTAAGGGTTTTGAACATGATGACTATTAATAAACAACTAGAAAGCTATAGGATCCTATTAGGAACAGAAAAAAATTAAGTTTGCACTTTCAAAAGTATTATTTGGATACCGTGAGAATAAGTTGTGAATTTTTAAAGAGCAAACTGCCATTGCACCCATAACCAACACTAAGGTTTCATGTTCACAAGTTGTACATTCTTGTAATTACGTCTATTCATTTTCACATATTTTCCAAGATTTCAGAGGTGATTGTTATGGGGACACTGATGCTTATGGGTGTTCCTCCCTTACCTCTTCTCGTTTAGGGTGGATGGAATCAGGGTTTAGGGTTTAAGGTTTCAGGGTTTAGGGTTTAAGGTTTCAGGGTTTCAGGGTGTGGGGGTTTAGCTGGTGAGAGTCTCGGTCGGTCAATTGCGGTGATTAGCTTCATCACGTTGCCGTAATTGTGAAGGAATTCTTCGTTTTAGGGTTTAGGGTTCGTTAAAGCTGTCTCCACGATGCGATGGAGCCGTCGGGCACCCTCCAGGACGCCGATGATCAGGGGTGTTGGAGCAACGTCCCCGAGGAGATCACAGCAAGTATAATGGCTCGTTTGCCAGTGCCAGCGTTCTGCGCATGCCGGGCCGTTTGCAAGGCATGGAGCGAGCTCCTTCGCCGGCCGGCATTCCTCGACCTTTGTGACCGAGACGAGAAGAAGGACGACTCCGCATAAGGTATGTACACCCAAAAGTGACACTTACTTTAGGTAAGGTAATTGGGAGGGTGTTTTGGGAATCTAATGGCATGGGCTTGTTAGGAAATGGGTACACATTCAAGGAAAATTGTCTTTGGAATTTTCTGAAATCATATGAATAAATTATGAATTGTCAAAGGCAACTCCTTAGACTTACTTATTGTTGACACTAGACTCCTGAAATAGCAACAACAAAAAGATCATGTCGTGACACCAAAAAGATCATGTCACACTCAATTATAAATCACCACCTACACAATTTTTGTTTCCTTATGTCAACTTGCGTGTCTGATTTGGGTGCATGTGTGTCTTGTTTGGGTGCAAAAGTGCTTGCTGTTAGGTTTAATTTTAAATGTCACTAAACGGCTAGTGTTACTAATGGGTGTACATACCTTATAGATTAGTCATGTTTGACCCCGTTTCAACAATCACATGCGCCCTCCCAGTCGTAAATGTTCCTGCATCTCGCTTTTTCTATAAGATTCCTCTTGTAATAATAATGGTTGTTCACAGCACCAACTTCAACGTGTTTCTACTAAGGTGAGGAAACCCTAATTGCAACTTGTTTCGTATACTCCCCCTTCGTCCCAAAATGTAAGGTAGCTGCACCCATGGGCGTGACGTCCCCATGGGTGTCACTGACAAAGTCAGGATGGTTAAGGATACTTAAATAGTGAGATGGGTATTCAAAACAGTCATGGAGTCACCCACAGCCATCACTTTGTCACCCATAAATATCACTTAAGAACCAACAAGCCTTGTTTCTAGCATCTCTTACACATGGTTCCTATAATTTCAGTGATTTTGGACTTTGAAAAAATTTTGTGAACAAGTGCTTGCAATTGGAACCTTGAAGTTGATGTTAATATTTTTGGTTTCCATTTCCTAACTTACAATATTTTTTTCAAAGTTAGTCAAATGTTTTACCTACTCCAAAACCCTTATTTCCACGCTTATGAGTGCTCCTACCTTACACCCATAAGCGTCAAACTAAGGGTTTTGAACATGATGAGTATCAATAAACAGCTAGTAGATTATAGGATCCTATTAGGAACAGAAAAATAATGAGTTTGCACTTTCAAATGTATTATTTGAATATTGTGAGAATAAGTTGTGAATTTTTAAAGAGCAAACTGCCATTGCATCCATAACCACTATTAAGATTTCATGTTCACATGTTGTACATCCTTGTCATTACATCTATTCACTTACACAGATTTTCCAAGATTTCAAAGGTGACAGTTATGGGGGCAATTGTGCATATGGGTGTACATACCTTGTTACCCAAAATGTTGTAGATCAAGCTTGAAAAAAACCATCTTTCAAATTTTTTTGACCTATGAATAGAGTTTGATGTCCTCCTATTGTTCTGAAATTTTGAGTTTCAAATTAGTTTTCAAAATGTTTGAAAGTTGAATTTTTGAAGCACTTTTGAAGAGCACCAGTGGCCATGCACTTGATGACATGGGATTGGTTAGCATGCCCATACTTTGGGACTATGTGCAAGTGTCGCTAGCTTCCTTCCTCCTCCAACAAGAAGATCATTTTAAGATCATTTTGGGACACTAATAAAAGGCCAACAGAAAGATCATTTTGGGACGGAGGGAGTATTATTTTTCATATTAAAACACGCATTCTTGTAGGTAGAACTGTGGATTCCTATTCTCCAGAGATTAAAGTATGTTTGCAATTCCAATACACCAGCTGAACATCTGATCAAGTGGCTCTTGTGATTTGGATGATGATTCTACCTTAGTCGTCCAGAGGGGCTTCACACGGGGTTTATTTTATACGAATCATCCAAGGACGCTTGGCGTGACCTAAGAAACCCCATGCTCGGACTTGTAGGAGGAGTGCTCAGAGAAAGGTTTGTGGAATCGGCGATTTATTTCCAAGGCACTTTGTATGCTGCTTTCCGCACGAACACAGGCGTTCTGCTTGGGAGCTACAACCTTCAAGAGAATTCGTGGAAAGAAGTATTCACGGTTAATTCCCAACACCCTGGACATCCTGAGCTCATCGTCTTTAAAAACCGCATGTTCATGCCTGTATGGTTGGACGGTGAGGTATTGGACCCTCCTTTGTTTCAATATAGACATTTCCTGAGGACATCAATCTTTGAGATCAGAGAGATTATGGAGGACTCCAGCAGCAAGTCGGTTGTAAAAATCCCGCATTCGGAGATTGCACGAATATTCTATGGAGAGGAAGATAGAACTGGATTGCAATATGATACTGCATCCAGGCTAATTTCCTTCCACAGGATCCTGTACTTCCACCCAATAGATTTGGGTTCTAGATTTCAGCCTGCAGGAACAGTGGTTGGTGTCCACGATTTCCTTAGTCAATGCAACAAGTGAAGCCTTCCTGTACACAAACTCGGTATCTCCAAGCTGTACTGTACATGTACATGAAGCTTTACAAATGGAGGAGAAAAATGTGGATGGCTTTTCATGACAACGAGAGGAATGTGCTCATCTTCTCGGCCCTGCTAAAGAATCACTATCAGCAAAGTGGTTTCGTGGACGATAGGCCTGCTCGTGAATGTTGCAAGCTCTCAAGGAGGTAAGTTTCTCTTAGTCTTCCTCATCCTTTTTGCTTTTCACACAAATATGTGTAACAAATCATAATAATATATCTCTTATAATAATTACATAATGTGTGCTGTACCATATGGTGATTTGGTTATTTTAAAAAAATTGTAAATGTTTAAGAAGTGAAGTATGCGCCGCATTTTGCATTGACTAGCTATACACATCGCAACGTATTGTGTAGTCTTTGTTTTTGGGATACAAGGTGTTTAATTGTAAGTTTTACATAATTTACTCAAGAATGAAGCTCCTATTGAGGGTAGTTATACTGCAGTTAAGGATTCGAAATGATGAATCATCTGAGGGCGTGCTCTGTATCAAATATATTTGAATTTCTGTTTCGTATTTGAGCATCTGAGTATATTGGTTGTGTGTAGGGTTTGGAGTGGACATGTTGAGTGTGGGCAGAAGCTTTGCTAACAGTCTGAACCAGGGCAGTGTGCTGAACGGAGATGGGTTGGTGCAAAGGATGATGACTTGGTGACTGGGATTAGAGACTGGTAATTTACAGATCACTAACTATGTCACATTTGTACCATATAGAATGCAATTTCTGTCTTGGAGCTGTCTAGCGTAATAGAAAAACTTGTTACGTAGCTGTATAGCTTAATAGGTAAGGCGGGTCTTTTATCCTCCCTATTTTTCCTTGTCCTGGCAAATTTTTCACTGAAATTGGTCAATTTCACCTCAACCATACCTTCACACCTCCTTTTTCTCATGTGAGCAAAGCTACAGGTTCTACTGATTTCTATTGGCAAGTTTTGCATTATGTTCCTTTGAGTGATTGTCGAAGCTTGTTGGACATGTCAAAAGTGGCAGTAATTTGATTAATGAAATTGTCCATGCAATCCATGGGCAATCTTGTGAAGTTGATGAATGTCTTGGGAACGTGAAGTAGTTAAGTCTGATCGTTGCATCTACGAGTGTGGATTATGCTTCACTTTGGATGTTTAGCTTTTGATAATGATCCGCATTACTTCCCATTTGAAATCCATCTCTTCAAAAAAGTCTCAATTCAGCAGATGGATGTTGAATTTGGTAGCAGCTTGGTGTGCCTTATGCAAACTACTAGAAGAACTTGTACTCTTATGCCTCTTTAACCCTTAAAGGACTGAGCTACTATAATACATACTATGTACGCTGCTCTATAACTATACCTAGCATTTGCTTTCAACAAAAGTTTTAATTTGGGATCTTGACTACCTCACTAGAACAGCATTGATCTATATTCTGACTTCTTTGTTGATCTCAAATGTAATAAAAGTGTGGATGCACTCCAAATATAAGAAAATATCTCATATTGTATTGGTCGCAAAGGGTTGCTTCGTCCTTTAGGGGTTAATTTGTAAAGGTCAACTTTATGCTCAATAGACAATTGAAAATTTGGGTGGGTTCATATGAAGTTAATTTTACGTGGATGTTTCTAAAATTTGGAGACAAGGTGCATACAATGAATACCTTTATGTGAAAAAAAAAAAAACCTTCAATTGGATGCCCAAGTAAAAAGTGATGATGCTTGAAATGATGCTGATTGCTTGGGTGGCTTGGTGCAAATAAAGAGTAGTGAAGAAAAAAATTTGTTTAAAATTAGCTTTAATAGTAATCTTGGTGGGGTCTAAGTGAAGGTCATGGCATGGGGTCTTGGCAGGGTTTTGGCTAGAGACTTGGCAAGAGTGTAGTTTTTGTCTATTAGACATGACAATGGTGAACATGTTTGTCCACCAAACTCATCAATAACAATAATAGAAATTTTAAGGGAACATGTCAACCATTCCTAGAAGTGCACCATTTCAAACCCCACTCTATTTTAGAGCCCTCTACCTTACATATCCATACAATCAAATCTCAAAATTTCATCACCAATATTTTTTGATCGTAAAACCATAAATTTTAATTAAAATAATTTACCAAAAATAGGATTTTGATCAACAGTAGCTGAAATTTGGTATGCTTGACTGGTATTGCACAAGGATCAGATACAAAAAATATAATAGAATGCCAAATATATTCTTGTTATACCAACTTCTTTGAATGCAAAAAGAGGACTTACGTAGACTTTCTTTAGGGTAGTGTACTGTACTGTACAGTACAATAAATCGGATGCAATCGAGGAATTCATTCAGGAAGAGGTCAGTTTTGTCTACGACTGTTGAAATTTCCTCACTCCCGGTTTGAATTGGAATGGCCTACCTACGTAAACCTCTCCAGGAGACGATCAAATGGAACCAATGCTATTTAGAAGAGGAATCGTTCTGATCATTCAACACTGCCATCAGGTTTTTGTACACACTAAAAGACAGAAACATCACAAGAACGGAAACAGGATTGCAGGTAAGTCACTTGTACACGATTTCAAAGTCAAACATGATTTCGAAATTGCAATGCAGAGAAAAGTTTCGGAAAAACAACCTTGATTAAATTATACCATGTTAACCAACGCGAACAAAATTCAAGAGTAAAGACATAAACTAGTGGTAAGTGGTAACAGTGTTTTCAGTTAAATATGCCAAAGCACCATCCACCAAACAGGGGGAAAAAAGGTGATAAGGCAACCGAGACCGACGCATGTTACACAGGAAGAGGCAACAAGGAAAATAATGGAAAACACCTTAGTCCAAAAACTACTGGGGCACCAAACCACTGCTTTGATGCATGCTTCCTTTCTCGTTTACCTCGGTGGAAAATTTTACACAGCGCCTAATTACGTCCGCAGCCACTGGGGCACACAAAATGAATCAAGGATTACCATTTCTATGATCAATCCCAGCACTCTTCGCAATGGCAACTAGTGAGACATTATAAGAACTTCGTGAAAAATCCAGACCTAGCTCAGTTGATGGGGGACGACGGCCGAGATTCAGGCGGAGCAACAGCGCCACCTGCAGAGAGAGAGAGAGCGCCACTGTAGTAGTGCGCTGTTTGTAGAGAATTTACACCATCTGCTGGAGACTGAGTTGTTGAGATCCACCCTTCACCATAAAGCGTCTCACATCAAAGGCAACCGATTGTCCTTTACGCTCTTTTGTGTGTCATAAACCGGCTCCATAGATCGTCTGTAACCCAGTGAGGTTGTAGCTGAATCATGGCCCTCCATCACCAAACAAAAAATCCCAACGGTGGACTGAGCATGCAAAAAGATCACCAATCATACAGTCAAGTGGCTTAGACTCGCTCCAGCTCCTGGATATGGATGTTCTTCTGAGCTTCCAGCAGACCTTGCCAATACTGCAAGAGCTTGTTTTGTTTCTCGAGCAACGCATCCTTCAATTTTAGCTCCGTCTCAAGACTTACTATCTCCTGCAATGCATTAACAGATGCGTCACAATCTAACACATTGCTAGTAGGTAGAAAACGTCATGTAAGCGAGATATGACTCAAACACATCTGTCATTAACTTTGTGAGCTGACATAACATCGTATTGAACGTCATAAGTGACACATGGGGAAACCAATCAAGACTAAAAGAATTATATTATTATTATATCCATGGAACGCCATCGCCAGTTACATACAGGGCTTCTTTGGCTTTCTGGTGCCAGATTGCACCCAAAAAAAATAGTGTGGTTAAAACTATCAAAAAAATGCCAAAAAACTTCGATGAAACCGCTGAAAGGCTTAAAATTATTTAAAAAAATCTGGATGAAATCACCAAATTATGGATGGAAACCAAATTATAGACATGTAATATGTACTAATGTAATATTTTCTATCCAATATGTGGATGAATGTTGAAATTTGGAGCATTACTATAACATTTTAAATCGCCACTTTCGCACTTCTTAAAAAATGAAAACAAAAGCCCTGGTTACATATCCAAAGAACTTCAGAGACGTAACAAGGAATATGTTTCAGGCACCTCTCTTAAAGCTTCATCACGAGTGGGTTGGTGTTGATGTTGAGCTCGTATGAAATACAGTTGCAAGGTTTTAGCTGCTTCCATGAAGTCAGCCGCATGCCTTTCCACGTTCACTACACACCAAAGGCCAACAGCAGCAACCTATCCGACTCAGAGAGCAAGTGGATTACCGACTTCCCCGAGTCGCACAGTCAAGCATCAATAGCAAACAGAAAAATAATTCACGCAACAAACAAGAATCCACGTATCTCTGTCGCAAGCCCGGGGCCCAAAGCATTGCTCAACCTGGAAAACTCTCAGCTGCAAGTGAACGAATGTGCAGTCAATACATTACATTAACAAGGGCTTTATAATTGCAAAGCCGATGCCTACACTTGCACACACACTGGCTTCAGCACATGTATGCCCTATGTCCAAGCGTAGTCACATAAAGCGGCGTTCTTGCTCTCTAGCTCAAATTCAACTTCAACCTCTTGCAATTCATCTACAACTCTACAGCTCACAAAACACAAAACATTCAAAAAAATCACAAGAAAAATGCAAATACGCATTAAAAAAGTTAGCGAAAACACAGTCCAGACTCCAGACTGACTCAAATCTTTTATACTCAAGTTTCATCGTAAGAAACGAGTTCTATATCCTTGAAACCCTAAGAAATCACGATTGGCAAATACCAGCTCCGCATGAGCATCAAAGCTCGACTCGGCAAACTCTCAGCGGACTGTGCAATAATTAATTTCACACCGACATGATGGCTAATGGTTGACGCCTACTCTGAGAACTTGCAGCACAGGTATACCGATGTCAAAATGCCAATATCACCGAAACCCTAATAAGCTGATTGCGAAGTATAACATCAAGCAGAAACTCTTCGACAAGAGAAAGAGAAGAAAGACCTGTATTCACCTCAAACAGCACAAAAGCGTGGCGAACAACGATCGGGAGAGCATTTACCTTGATGCGAGGGGTGCGTGGAGCGATCAGCAGCCTGAAGCTCTCGAGCTGGCAAGCAGGGCAGAAGCGCAGCATCCAGGGATGCAACCAGGCTGAGCAAATCCGGACCAGCTGCACCTGGCGTAGTCGCAGCCATGGCGCTCCACCCGACCACTGCTTGCTTGCGGACACTCTTACTAATCTTCCTCCATTCCCAAAGTGTGCTAATAAGCTTGAGCTTTAGTCCGGCGACACTGAGATGCGACGACTCTCTTGAGGAAGACGGAGTGCCGGAGCAAACAAATGAAACTGGCGTCAGAATTCATCGGTGGCCCAGTAATTCATCGGGGATCCAGGAATTCATCCAGCCGTTGAAACGGGCCGAAAGTATAAAGTCCTGTGTGGGCGCTGGGCGGCATATCTTTATTTTTGCAGAAAAGATATTCCTGGGCTGCTCTTAAATGGGCGGTAAGTTGGTAACAGTAACTCTTTGGTGCGGTTTACTCCTGCACATACTTCAATGTGGGGCCGGGTGGAAAAACTGATTTGTCACCCGCCATAAAATGTAAGAACATCTCCACCGGACCAGGCAGATTCAGAGTCCAAATAGATTGTTGCCAGGGTCCGGGGAGTGCTCTTAGGCCAGCCTTGTGCTTCAATCTCCATCGGTGCGACACTGATTGGGGGTTTGAGCTTCCCAATGCGGGTTTTGGGCCCGTGAAGACGTTGTCTTGTTGTCACATAGGCACCATCTATGGTGGACCAGCGTATCTAGATCTCAGACAACCTAAAAAGAGCGAGTTGGAGCCCATTTCTAGAGCACTATGGAAGATGCAAAACCCAAGAGCTCCCTATCCTCGGACCTCTGTTTGGCAAGGCCAGAGGAGCAACTGCCCGAGGCAGATGACCGGTGGAGATCCATTTTAAAGAAACCTTGCTTAGGCTTGGCTATCCCATAAGTTGGAGTCAGCCAATGGAGATGCTCTAAGAATTTAGATATTGACCATAAGCCATAAGGACTTAAATTTGGGAAGCCAATTGTGAAGCCAAAGACCGTGATTTAGATTAAGTTAGTGTAACAAAAGAGGGGTTCAGTGTTCACAAAACTTTTTGGACTCCACTAGCTAAAGTCCGACATTTTCCGTTTTCAACCAGTTTTTTTGCTAGACTATGTCAAATCTATTTCTAAATTTACATTGTAACTTCTTACATTTACTTTTTTAAAAGTAAAATCTAACCAGTTTTTTTACCAGCAATTTCAAAATATAGCTAGTTTCCCAATTCATTGATTAAATTTGAACTAGCCGCTTGTTTTTCCTGCACATTGAAGAGAATTGAGCAACAACAAAATAGGAGGCAAATTATTACCAATACCCTTGTTATAAAAAAAAGTTTAGCTTTTCTTGTGTGGTCCCAGATCAGTGTATGTGCAATAAATTGTGCGGAAAAATCATGTATAATGATAGCCCCTACTGCATTGGAACTTTTAAGTGTGACTCATACAACTGTAGACAATAGTAAATTCTACGTAACCAACCATAACCCTCCATGCAAAGGAGATTGAGACCATCCGACCATCCAATCTTGACAATCTATGATTCTCTCATACTGTGAATGAATAAGAGATTTATGACTCTATACCATTATTGCTCTTTCCAATTGCCTTATGTCATGTGGCAATGAAAGCAACAAGAGAAGGATGTGATGAGATTGACGTTTTGAGAGGAGGGATGGTCAACAAGGTATGGTATACTTCTCACTTGGTTTCTACATTTTTGGGTCCTAATAATTTAGTTTTGCATGTAGAATTGAATGAATTATTCTATGTGATTTTTGTAGTTTTGTTTATTTAAAACTTTAAAGTGTTACAAAGCTCATGCAAGAATTAAAAGAAACAACATAGGAGGCTATTTGTTTTTCTTCTGGTAATTCTAACATTCAGCTTGTGTGCAATGTGAGATACAACTAGTTGCTTATCATGGTTGGCATTGTTCTAGTTCACCAAGTAGGAGAAGGTTACAGAGTAAAAGTTAGTTCTTTGTTCTAAACTTTCTATTTGGTTAAACAAAAGTGAGATTTTCATATTTACATTCTCGTCAATGCCAATCATTTGCATTTAATAACTATCTCAAGCTTGGTATAGTGCATGCCACCATAAACCAACAAAGATGCAACAATAATATTAACTACTTATAGCAACCCTAAAAAATTATATCTCTTAGTAATTACAAACAATGAGATGTTAGGAAAAAAGTTACAAAGAGAAATTGGAATTATTGTTTGCCAAGAAAAAGTTATCATCATTCAAAAATGGTAACTATTGGCCATTTTACACTAAGAGGGCAAAGAATTGGCCACCCTAGCACTCATTGCCTCAATATTAATAATTGATTTGCTTGAAACTGACAAGTTGACTAACTAAATTGATAAAAGTCCAAAGTGAATCATGCTACTTAGTCAACACATTTATGTCCATTGTGACAAGCCCATGAGGTGTCATCATAATAGTGGAGCAGGTCATAGCTAAAAGCAAATAAAATAGACTACGAGCAGGAATTTGGCCACTTACCATAGTTTGTTGATTTATGGTGACACGCACCGTAGTATTTGAATGACTAATTCCTAACAATAAACTATGTTCTTGTATAGAATATTGAAATACTGGTTTAGTGATAAAGCTCATGTGGTTCTAGACTAAATCATGGTCTCTAAGTCCAAATATGAATTCCAAATCCTCAAATTTAGCTTTTTGATGGTAGAAATCTTAAATTTACTCTAGGGTGTGGTACAGTGATTGAAAGGGTGTGGTACACATATCAATTCCCATAAGATTAAGATCACGTAACCTAAGGTAAATTACTACACAAGCTATTTCAATTAATGCAACATTTTAAACCAATGCAAGGCCTCTTTAGATAAATTTGGTTAAATTATATTTAATTAGTGTGAAAATGTGGTACGCAACCTATACATGATTTACTAATGGGGATTTGGCCAAAACTTATTGTTGCCCCTCATGCAGCAACTTATTGGCACAATCTTTATAATGCAACATCTTTCATATTCTACAATTGAGATACATACTAAGGTAACCTTACCTATACCCAAGCGTTTAAGGATTTAGGGTACTTTACCTCGTGAAGGACAAGATCCCTTTTTTAGCAACATAGCAACTTTAGGGAGGTACTTGTTATTGGAGTTTTTCATATTTTAGGCTGAAATTTTAATAGAATGTGGGAACAAGGTTTATTTTTCATATGTGGTAAATTTCATGACATTTGGAATTATGAGTAAAAAGTTATGGCCTCATGTGTTGTTTTTTTCACTTGGCGGGCAACCTAGGGAGATCTTTTAAATTTATTTTTTTCAAAACCAAAAATTATAAATTGATTTAAGAGATTTATGTGAATGTAGGAAGCTTTGAATCATTCCGTTTTCATCAACAAGATGAGAGTTATGAGGAGTTTTTGTTTGCACACAGTTATGGATTTTCTACTCTAAAATAAACTTTGAAGTCTTTTCTTTTACTCAATTTTCATTATTTTGGAAAAGAAACAAAACCAAAGGATGTAGATTGTTTATTACAACATTACAACCATTGGAATTGGCATTTTTCATTTCCATTATTAAATTCTTGACAATTTTGTATTTTGAACCATTCTTTACTTCTTTTTACTTACTAATTTTTTCCATATGATATACAAATCCAAATGATTTGAAACTTTTTTGACATGTACTTTACTTAGGTGGAATAGGGAATTTAGAGAAGCACCACCAACATGGCCTTTTTTCCTTAGGAATTTCACCTGCTGAAGGGTAGCTGCCCAATGTTTCACAAGATGTTTATGAATATTCAAACCATTTTAACTTCCAATCCACGTGCTGGAAAACTTTGAAATTTTTCAACATCTTCTAAAACTATTCTTCTACAAGTTCCTACGATGCACATATGCATAAAAATGTTTTGTTTACAAACATGGTTGATGCTCTAAAAATGGCATTTTTGGAGAGTTTTTGGTGAAAACTTTACTTGGTCCTTTAGGTATTAAGGTCTTGAAGAATTTAGGAAAAAAATCCATAGGGTTAGCCTTTCAACAAGGTAAGGCAAAAATACCATGAACGGTTAAAATAAGCCATTTAGCTTGATAAGATATGGAAATTTCTTGAGAAATTAAGCTCAATCTGTGCAAAAACAAAGATAAGGAAGATTGCAAAAAAAATGCTTTTCTGGTACATCCCAATCAGATTGGGCACCTGTCTATTCTTTTAAAGGCTCAAAAAAGAACTTATCATAGCTTATAGCAAGCATCTAACCATGGTCAGATTCCTTAGACTCTTAGAAAAGAACGAAGCAATGAGATCTACTTTTTTTGCAAGTAGCTTTTAGACCTAAAAGTTCACTTTTAGGCCGAATTTGCTTTTTTGGGAAGGAACATGCAAGTATTCAGTTGTAATCATTGCTTTATGTAAGTAGCTATTGATCAAAACATGAAACTTCGACAGCTATTACTGTTTTTATGAGGTCAAGCAGTGCCCAAGGTATGCTACAGTCTTCATGCATGCATATTATCAATATTTAAAGAGCCATTTGTCAACGACAAAGTCACCTGTTTTAGTTTCTGTGACTTATACTAGTACTCTTTGCATGTACTGGTTTGTAGAGTATACGGTCTTCATGGGTAATCAGACCCTACAACAGTATGCAGAGGATAAAAAAATTATATTTTTTTAGAGGGGAGAAATCACTGAGGAGAATTTTACATAGGAGAGAAGAGAATAAACTCCGAGTCAAAATTCTGTAGTAAGGGAGGGATTTTGTATTAGATCTAGATTCTGGGCACAAATGTAACCTCGTAGCAAAGGGTAGCTCATAAAATGTCAAGCCATATAGACTATGTAGAGCTATGTTATAACTGCTTCTTTGTTTACTAGTTTTGAAGACAGTAGACCATTTATCCAAAAGAAACTGTCTCATATGAAGAATACTAGACATATCCAAGGAAAACAAAGATGCTAATATCCACCACTAATGAATTTTGAAAAAAGCACAAACAGACCTTTTGAAAGGTGCAAAGTAAGTAGCCTGAAAATTTGCCACATTCTCCAAGAGGTTATGGGTCTCACTTCTGCCCATCCCAAAAATAACCACAAGCCAATGTGATGTTAGTGAGGATATAGCACGTGTTTACAACCCATAACGCATGTTATAGCTTTCACAAGGGAATATAAGAAACAAACATCAGCAGTATTACAACAAAACACCTTAAAGAATATCAAAACCTGGGTAACATTTGTTTATGAAGAAGCCATGCTATAAAGATAAAAAAGAGTGCCCTGTCCCCTTAGTCTCTACACCAGAGCTCTCGTATCTCTAAGCCAAAATACCATGTGTATCCACCAAAGTATTCCTAACGTGTGAAAGCCTCCAGTAACATCGCTCCCACCCGCATGTCTCAATATACTGCAGTAAGTGTGTGAAGCTTTTTTGCTTTTGAGTATCCCCTCAAAGATTAGGGTTTGGCCATAGGAGAGAGATGGCAGTTAAACTTCTATTGCCCATGGTAATTAAGAGGCTTAGTACTTAATTAGCTATAATACTACCAGCTGGCACCAACTTCCATCAAAAATTGAGAGGGAAAAAAATTAAATCCTTGGGCCTTATGTGGGTATGAATACGTGCTCTTTTTCAAAAAGACCGCATCCAAAAAAAAGGAGAGGGAAAAGGTAGTTTACTTGTTCTGAGGCAGTATTTTCAAATTCATGAGGCCGTGTAATGCCAACATGTTCTCAGATACTGGGTTATATCCACTATGGTGCATATTTTTACTTGTATTCCATATGAATACTTAATAGTAATGCTTTAACCCTAAGCTTTATTGGCCTTTGTAACCTTTTCTAGAAGACTAAAGATAATAAAGTATCCATAGTATATAAGGAGTCCCTCTTTGGAAAGAACCCATGCATAAGTGTTATTCTAGATAAAATAAACACTTTGTATGAGAACAATACTTATTGTTGTTTTGGCTATTAATCAAGAGAGTTGTTCTAGGAGACATCTACAACTATTTATTGGGGATATTTTTCAAAAATTCTAAGGGTCATCTTAGCCATATAGTATATGAAGATATATACAAGCATGCTCTTGATTTAGAGGCTTTTCATCAATACATTAGAAAAATGTATTTATGTTACTACTTTGTTTCTAGTTTCCTCGTAACTATGATCAAGATGTCTAGTGACAACTTCTTGCATAGAAATCTTGAAAATAGAAAAAAAAAAAAAAAAAAAAAAAAAAAAAACTCAAAAATGAATATTTTATGCAATGTAAATGTGAATTCTTTATCGGGACTCTATTCTTGTTTCAAAGGTGTACCTTAAACAATTACCTCAAGAACCTTGTTCCAAAACAACCAATCAAATGCAAGAAAGTAGCATCTTTTCAAAATCTTTTAGAATCTTTTTTAGAGGTAACTATTGTTGATTTCATAACTATCTACTCTCCTCATATAGGGGAGGTAATGGTTTATGGTATTCCTACCTTATCATGGAATATAATTTTGGTGAGAAAAAATATTATAATATATTTTATAATAAAGGGTAAAGTTGTAGCTTGTAGGGTCCCTATTAGCAACTCTACACTAACCCTGAAAGTGCTTAGATGTGTTCCTAAAACAACATTTGACTGTCCCAATCCCAACCCTCCCAAAACAACTTAACAATTGGCATGTGGCAAAATTTACTTGTGCAGGTAGAGTTCTCTGCTCCACTATGGGTTCAACAGTGTGTAGTATGGGTGTGTCTACCTTACAGATCGCCGTCGTCTCATGTGCTGTACATTTGCTAAACGCCGAAAGCTCGGAACCTCGGGAACTGTTTGCAAAGTTCTATCAGATATGCAGATTGGTTAGAAAATGATGCAGTAAATTGAAGGTTTCAGAAACCCCACCGTCACGTAATCAATCCAGAATTAAACGCGAATACTATTAGTGTTACAAGCTGCCGTGACGATTAAGCTTATACTAAATCTCACTCTAAATCTCTCACATTCTCTCTCTCTCTCGTTTCCACAAAACTGACATTCTGTAAGAATCGCAAGTGCAATCCTAATAACTACCGGCTCATCAAGCTCCTCATCAAGTGCAGCTGAGCGCTCGATCGATCTAAAGAAGTCGACACAAACCCTGCAAACTAATCTGCAAGCTAAGATAGAATCATAGGATGGTAGCATTCTAGACCACTAGCCTACAGTAAAGCATTGGCGTTCGCTCGACGTCAGAATGGGCGTCGTCGTTTGGATCGCATCGATCGAGTAACCAAACCCGAACTCCACGAATTGCTTAGATTTCTGTTTGTTTGCGAGTTGAGCTTTTGAAGTGGTTGTATTCGTGGACAAGGCTGTGCACTACTACAACCGGAACATAGTGGCGTCGAAGTCATCGGGGCCGTGCTCCTTCATCCATGTCCTCAAGCTTCGCTTGGTTGCGGCGCCGCTGAACGACACCACCTCGTACATGTTGCAAATGTTGCCGATCACTGCTTCGTTTATCATCAGCTTGGGCCCCCGGAAAATCGCGTCCTCGAGAACGTCCGTTGCGTCCACCAGCCGCTGGTTGTAGAGCAAACAAAGCGCCTGTCACAAAACCACAACAAGCTTCAGAACTTACAGCACAGGCGAGGAATCCATCAAAGATGCTGCTGCAGAATGCGAATTTAGGGTTCCAGCACAGACAATGTCCAAGAATAACAGGCTATTGTTGTGCCAATTGATGGCACCTTATCAGCGCTCGTTTTGTTTTACCGGTACTGAGCTTTAGACATCGACAAGAGGTGCAGAAAATGAGAATTTAGGGTTGGAGGCACAGGCAAGGAATCCATCAAGATGCTGCAGAAATGCGACTTCAGGGTTTCAGCACAGGCAAAGAATCCGCCAAGGAGTTCCAAGGTTACCAGGCTATTATATCAGCGCCCGTTATGCTTCACCGGCATTGAACTTTGTACTTTGACAAGAGGTGGAGGAAGTTGAAAATTTAGGGTTAGAGGCACAAGCAAGGGATACATCAAGATGCTGCAGAATGCATCTTTAGGGTTTCAGCATCAGCGCCAGTTTGTTTTACCAGCATTAAGCTTTGTACTTCGACAAGAGGTATAAGAAAATGAGAACTTAGGGTTAGAGGCACAGGCAAGGGATACATCATCAAAGAAAAGGTGCGAGAGAGAAGGAGACATTAGCTAGGGTTTGAGGTGTGTACTTTGTTGTTGGCGGAGACGATGTCGGTGGGATCTGCAGCTAACACAGCGTCGAACTCAACAATGGCCTTAGCAAACTCCCCCAACGCAACGAACAAGATCCCTCTGTTCCGTGCGAGCAAGTTCTTCATCTCCGGATCCGACGAGGACGACAGCGAAGTCTCAACCTCGGAGAACGTCCGCTGCGCTCCCACGACGTCACCTAACTGGACCTGAACGAGAGCCACCTTGGTTTTCACGTGCGGATCGGAAGGCGAACTCGCCATGAGCTTGTTCAGCCATTGCAGCGCCACGATGAACTGCTGCTGGTGCAAGTGGTACCCTACGACGGAGAAGCGCACGGTTTCCAGCCGCTTCTGCCACGTCGACAGTAACCCCTCCAGAATGGCCGTGTCGGAATCTGACTCTTCGGTGGTGGTACTACTCTCGGTTGTGTCTCGAGACCGTTCTGCTTGCAGAGCGTCTATCTGGTCAGAACCAACGCCAAACCCTTTCATGAGTTCATGGTAGACTCTGCAATACTACAACAAGAAGAAATGCCAGAGGGAGGTGCACGGAGAAGAGTAACAAAAGAGGAGAGTGACAGAAGAGATCAACCTGGGAATCAATGAGTTCATGCATGGTGGACTCTGCAATATTACAACAAAAGGAAATGCCAGGGAAGAGATGCACGGAGAAGAGTGACAAAAAGCGGAGAGTGACAAAAGAGAGATCAACCTGGGAATCACAATGAGCGAGAAGGTTGTAAAGCCGGTACAGAGTCTCCGCCGTCTTGCCGATTCGGTGAGGCAGCTCGGCGTGCATGCACCGCAACGCGAACGGCACCATTGACCCTGTGTGGACGGATTTCAGTTCCAGAGAGCAAGCAAACCCTAAACGAAGAGCTAACCCTAAAAAAACCAAGACGCCCGGACGATAGTGCATGACACTTATAACCAACAACAAGAAATACTAAGGCACAACACATATACTCATTAGCTCAAAAGGTGGGACAAACCTTAAGCTTCATCTTAGTGGACTCTAATTTTGGATAACTTTTATTTTTTTGACAAAGCCTTAGGCTAACCACTTGAATTGGGAGTTGTTGTTTATAAGTGTCATGCACTATAGGATCCGTCTGTTCGATTCTTGCTTTAGGGTTTGGCAACAAAAGCAATGGCGGTAACGAGTGGCGAGCAATCCAGTACCTGATTTTTCGGGGTATAATTCTGGATGATTCTCGAACCGGTACTGCGGGGCATCCAAGTCGCCGAACGCGGCAATCTCCTGCGCTGCGGCGCGGTAGTCTTGAAGCCTCATGAGCGCGAGCAGGTGGTAAGTCCCGTACGTAATCTCCTGGTCGGGGGACGCCAGCAAGCCTCGCCGTTGCGCGTCTTTCACTCGTTCAATCAATAGCTTCCAAGAGCCCTGTCTCTGCGACCACACCCCCCATGCACTAATCCCCCAGTTCAGCTTCGCCACTTGCCATAGCCAATCAATCTAGGGTTTGAACGTAGTGAGTGCAGATTGCAGGAGTGGGTACCGAGCTAATCAATCTAGGGTTTGAACGTGGTGAGTGGAAATTGCAAGAGTGAGTACCGAGCTAATCAATCTAGGGTTTAAACATGGTGAGTGCAAATTGCAGGAGTGAGTACCGCGAGCTGCCGGAGGCGCCGGATGTCCACCGACACCTGCTTGAACGAGCCCCGCGAGAACGACAGATGACGAATGGGCGCCGCCTTCACGGCCGAATCCTCCCCGCGGCCATGGCCATGGCCATTGCTCAATCGATACTCCGCGGACATGGCCTGCGACTGCTGCTGCTTCACGGTCGCATCTCCAACGCCGGCACTACTCATCGACCGCCGCAGACCCGGCGTCGCATGGCGATTCTTCGCGGGCGCGACGGGGATTCCACCGGACGACATCGTCCTGTATGGGCTCGGCGTCGAAGTCTCGGACGCACCCGCATTGCGAGTCTTCACGGCCGCGACGGGGGTGCCTCCGGACGACGTCCTCGGCGTGGACACCTCTGGCACGCCGTAATTGAACGGCAACGACTTCGATTGCGACAGCAACGTCCGTGGTGACGACATGATTCGCCCATTCGCCGACGCGGTCTTCTTCAGGACATTGTCCGACCGCGTCGGAGTGACGACGGGTGCTTTCTTCTGGGACACATGGGGTGACGCCGCCGCGGGGACATGCGCGGCATTGTGCGGAATCCGCGGCAATGGTGCTCTTTGAGACGGCGGTCTGTAGTTCGACAGGCCCGAATACTCCACCCCCGCGGCGATGATGGGCGTGAATTCTTCCGAATCATGCTCCATGGCGATCCACTTGCTTATCCACTACTCGTGAGAATTCATGACGTAGCACTGACCCAATTCGTACCACTCTTTTCTACACATCAAGAGCAAGCGAGCGGGAAAATCTCTGAGGGTCCCGAGTACCTGACCTTCTCCGGAATTTTTCCCAGAACGAAGCCATCACTGCCAAAAACATCGCAACGAGCAGCTCCCCCACGAACAACACATGCGAATGAGGTCAAGTAGCCCGCCTTAGGTTAAATCTCGATGTTTCTGCAGGATCCTGACCTGTAAATCCTGTGTGCAAAACCCTTGCATCCTCTTCTCCTGCCCAATCCTGTCGCTTGCTAGATTCGACGGCCAGATTGAACCCCAACGTAAAATCGATCGTACTGTCGAACATCAGTGATCTCTTCGAGTTAAAAGAACAAAAGCAAACGAGAATGCATTCAGAAGATCATGAAACCCCATCGGAAGCCTGTCACGTGTCGACGATCAGTCACAACCGCAAGCGCAATCACTTGTATTACGCCACTCCTTTGCAACCCTAGTCACGACCATTCCAAGTAGGACATTCCCCCCAGCCAGCCAGCTTAAACCCCAAAAAATGCAAGATCCCGGCCTCGCTACTACGAGATCCAACAGAGACTCATGTTTGCAGCCTTTCGAGAAAACCAGCAAAAAAATTGCAACGAGGAGTGCCGCCTAGATCTGCGAGAGAAAAGCCGAGATAACTGTACCACACTTACGCCGGAGCGAAAATAGAAACCACGAGAGACGATCTCAGCAACCGAGGCGACGGATTGAGCGACGGATTGGGCGACGGATTGGGCGACGGGTTGGATCGGAGACAAGTGGAACCTGCTAGCGAAACTCTTTTGGGTTGAGAGAGAGATTGGCTAATAACGATGGAGAGCGTGTAGCAGGCACTACTAGGCAGGGTTTGATCTATCGATACGAATGGCTGGAAGCGCAGATCGCCGCGGGAGCGGGAGTAGAAGAATACGAGTGCTCGATGCCATCGGCTCCGCATCGCTCGCGTGCGGGAGCGAGCGGCTTGCATCGCTGCCCAGCGATGCCAGTGAGGTGGCATCGGTGAGCCTCGCGAGGCCGCTCGTCTAAAGTAGCCGTATTAATGTTGACTGACTTTATGTCATGAATTCCAGGTGTTTATATACTTCAACCCTGAAAGGACGATAGGCCATATATAGTATATACGCTGTCGTATGATTGGTATTTGCTACCAATAAGAAGAATTGATTTGGGATCTCAAGTAGTTTACTACACTATTTTTCAACTTTTTTGTTGATCTCAAATGCAGTAAAGGTGTGGATCTATTCTGAATACAAGAAAAATATTTTGTATTCTACTACTTGCAGCACCACGCTTAGTCATGTACGGGTTAAAGTCAAAATTTGAGTCCAATTAAAGTTTCTTCCCAAATTATGCATAGTGCATGATACTTATAATTAACAACTATTGGCCTAACAAGAAATACTAAAGTACAACACATATACCTATTAGCTCAAAAGTAATTCCAATGCCAAGTGGGATAAATCCTAAGCTTCATCTTAGTGAACTTGAATTTTTGATAGCTTCTTTTTTGACAAAGCCTTAGGCTAACCACTTGAATTGGGAGTTGTTGATTATAAATGTCATGCACCATAGAAATAAAAAGTAAATAAATATACCTCAGAACTGTACTACTAAAACCATCGTCCCCTCTGTAATGTCATATTTGCACCTCAATAATACCGCATCTCCAATCTCTATAACATTATAATCACGTAGATAAAAATTTGAAGATGTACTGAAACTCTTACTTTGCATTCTATTTAACATATGAAAAACATAATAAAATTCATATGGTGAATGTGTATCTTAGTAAGTGCCAACCGCCAACCGCTAGTAAATAAATAAAATCACTACCTCTATGGAAGATTTTTGTAATTGTGGCTTTTTAAAAAAACTGCAAATTTTGAAGTTTGACCAACTTCCGGAGAGAACTAGCATTTTGTGTATTTACCGCATAGTCAACCGGTTTGAATTGCAAAAAGCTGATTGAATTTAAAACTGTCGGTTTAAATTTGGTCAATTTACAAAACAAACTAATTGCAATATAAATTTAGAAAACATCTGGCAAATTCAATGAAAAAAAAGGTTGAAAATGGGAAATGTTGGATTTCAGCCGACGAAGTCAAAAAAAATCCCAAAAAACGCGGAATTTGACAATAAGAGTTTTTCAACCTTGGTAAGTTTTGCAAGGAAAATTTGTTTTTCCTTGACTCCTTTCAAGAATAAAAGTTTAACTTATCACGGGTGGGTGCAAGATTGTTATTTTTGAGTCTATTTTCTCCTTATTCTTGCACAAAAGGATCACGTTTTTTTTGTCTTTTTCTTCATTTCTCAAATGAGAAAGCTATTACTTCTTGTTTTCTTGAACAAGAGAAT
This sequence comes from Ulota crispa, assembly GCA_963920765.1. Lineage (NCBI taxonomy): Eukaryota > Viridiplantae > Streptophyta > Bryopsida > Orthotrichales > Orthotrichaceae > Ulota > Ulota crispa. The sequence goes on from OY987246.1 coordinate 13,208,913, forward strand.
CTATGCTTGCAATTTTGCACACCTTGCTAGGTGCACAAAACTTTTTGGTTTTCTCCTGAAAAAACTGAGTTTTGCTTTGGCAATTGCAAGAAAAATGCTTCAAGTTAACTCTATTTTTTTGGTTTGAAACTATCTGATAATATGATTTGACACTATCCTAGAAACATAAGTTTAAAATAAATAGTTATGTACTATAGGCTTTGTTGCTTTGCAATCATGTTGCACGAAGTGAAAAGATTGAACTCATTTGTCATAGAAGGTTTAGTTCTACTAGAAACACTTCAAAATGTTATGGATAAAAATGAAAGGGAGATGACATGAAAAAGTATTATTGTAGGGCATTTTTATAATCTACACCTTTATGGTGAGGTTTTTGGGTCTTGTTTGCTTCACTTTCATACATAATCACTTTTCTAACACAAACTCAAATTTTAGCCAACTTGTTATAAGAAGAACATTCTTGGCTAATTTCATTAACCTTTTAACAATTTGTTTGCCACATTGGGGTCAATTTGCACTTGTAGGTTGCTTATGTACAAGCACTTAGGTAGTCTACTTGGAAGATCAAGGAAATTTCCCAAAGTTGGATGGTAGATTTGTCTCAAAACTTCATGCATAAAAATAGCCAATCTAGTACATCCATCAGGAACATGGAATTGTAGTCACTATTTAAGAGTTTGCTTGCCATTTCTTTACAATTTTCCATCCATCTAATCTAAAATCATTGCAATTCATACATCCAATAGTATGAATGTTGAAGGTTAAAGTAGTTTTGGAGGGAATTAGCCAATTTACTTCAAAAAGAAAGTTTGTGTAGACCAATAAGGTGTTTAAAATGTTCCAAAATGGGTACATTGCCCATCAATTATTAATTAATTAAGAATTTTTTATTAAAAAGGTTATCACAAAATAATCACATAATAGTTTTGTTAATTTGAAATAAACAAAACAGTACACATAAGTTTTCACCCCTAAAGAATCATTGTCCTTACAAAAGACAAAATGGATTTTGGGCAAGCTTATATTACTAGGATTTTTATCAAAATTAGTTCTAGAATTGAGTTTTGCAAGGGCTATGCAGAGGTATAGATTTGATTGAAATCAAAAATTTGTTCAAAAGTTATTTGGGATTTTAGTGGAATTTTGATTGGAGGGGCAAGTCAAACATGCCCTTTTTCATTAACCACTCCCTAAGGCAATTGATAAAAGCATGATCCTTCACTAGAGTGTATTCAAAGCAATAGTACACTAGATAAATACATTATTGTATTAGGTGAGTACCATACAATAGCTTTTGAAATACGATAGCTACTAGAGATTTGATTTTTGTCAAAAAAATTGTGAATATCAGTAAAGATAAGTCTTTCAATCCACCATTTGGATATCCATATTCCAAATCTGTCCTTAGAGTTTTGTTTTGCAATAAACTCCAATGTAGTGTGAGTTTCAAGCACATATTTGCAATGCAAGCCCATGTAGGGAATGTTCTAAGTCTTTTTTGACCATTCAAACTTGTGAATTCATGTCTAATATGATTTATAGCATGTTGAACAAGTCTCTCTTGCATCCAAAAAGCAAAAAAGTACATGACATGTGGTCAGAGGGGCCAAATTTTTGGGCAGAGGTCAAAAAACTTTCAACCCTAATTTCAAATGATCATATCTCATAATCCGTATAGTCAAACCTCATGAAACTTTTAGCATAGCTCCTTGCATAATTCCAAAGCAAAACCCTGTGATTTGATGTGTAGAAAAAGAAAAGATTACTTATGGGATCAAAAGTTTGAAAGTGGCAAATTTGTGTTTTTTTTGAGAAAAATGAGCTTGGCCTTTTAGGGGTTAACCCTTAAAGCTCCAAAGAGTATTTTTTAGCTAAATTGCAATTTTGGGCAGCTTACTACAATTGGATTTTTCATTTATTTTCTTTGAAACTTTCACACATGATGTGCCCAAGGAGTAACTTTAAGGTCCAACAATTTTCATAACTTTTAACTACATGGTTCAAAAGTTATTGCATGATTGGGCAAGAAAATGTGCAATAAACAATTGGTCCTAAACACTTGCAAATGTCCTAAACAGCTGTAATTGAGTCATTTCATAGTCATTTTGGACATTTGCAATTGTTGTGCATTAGTTGTTTAGGATACTTTTTTCTTCTAGTGATATGTAGTTTTCCTTATTCATCGGACATCCCGAGTAGCTCAAAAACCTTTTTTTAAATTTTCATTTTAAATGAGAACCAAAAGTGGTTCTTTATATTTATGTGTACTTGAAAAGCTTTAAATCATTCTATTTGATCAATGAGATGATAGTTATGAGGAGTTCTTGTTTGCGGGCACTTATGGATTCTCTACTCTAAAATAAACTTTTAAGTCCTTTATTTTACTCATTGTTTAATATTTTGGGAAAAAAATGCAAAAGGATGTAGATTGTTTATTACAACATTACAACCATTGTGATTGGCATTTCACATTTTCATAATCAAATTCTTAACAATTTAGTGTTTTGGATCATACTCTACTTCTATTTACTTACTTTTCGTTCCCTATGTGTTGTGCAATTCCAAATGATTTGAGAATTTTTAAGTGTGTACCTAACTTGCTTTGAAGAATTAATTTGAAGAATTACAACCATTTTGAAAAAAAGATCATACAAATATGACCTTGTGAAGTGTAGCTGCCTAGATTTTTGTAGCATGTATGGACAAAAAATGGCTTCTTGTCAATTCAAACTTGATTATCTAACAATCTACAAGGCAAGAATTTTTTATTTTTTTTTCACATCTTGGGATACTAATTTACTACAATATCTTATGGCTATATGTGTCCAAAGATGATTTTTTTCTAAAATTTGGTACTTCTACTTGAAATGGCAATTTTGGAGCAGTTTTGGTGAAAACTTAGCCAAAAGCCTTTACAAGTTAATCCTTGAAGGGCCCTTGGGCTTTGGAGATACAGTACCAAATATGATTGCAATTAATATTCAGAAGTTTGAATCAATTGGAAATCAAGTGTTACAACCATACATATTAAAGGGTTGTATGATGGTGGGTGCATAAAAAAAATTGGAAAGCCCTCAGAGCAGCTCAAATATGTCTATACATATGACTGTATATACGGCCGCAAAGGGCTTTCGGGCCATTTAGGGGCTAAGTGATGATTGTAACTAATCTAGAGTTCCTATAGTCCCAAATGTGATTTTCATAAACCCCTAAAGGACCATACCCTCTTTTTTAGAAACATAGCAATTTTGGGCAGGTACTTGTGGTTGGAGCTTTTCATATTTTAAGCTGAAGTTTTGATAGAATGTGGGGACAAGGTTTATCTTTCATATGCACTAAATTTCATGATGTTTGGAGTTATGAGTAAAAAGTTATGGTCTAATATGTTGCTTTTTACGTTCGTCAGGCAGCTTGGACAAAATTTTAAAAATCACTTTTTTCAAAAACAATTTAAAAAAATTAATTGAGGAGATTTATGTGAATGTAGGAAGCTTTGGATTGTTCCATTTCTTGGGGGGGGGGTGGGGGGGCACTCTTTGTATTTTTTGTGTACCACGTGCAACGACGGGATATTTTTTAGGGGGTTATTTACCTCTGGACTAGGAATAAAAGGGTCTCTATAATTACTTAATTTTTGAAAATGGCATATATTTTGGTACTCTATCATTATTTATAATGTGAGAGTGAAGCTAATTTTTGATACACTATATTCTTTATAATGAAAAAAACTGAATTGAAAAGCAAAGTTTAAGGGTTTGGTTGGTTGGCTAAAAAGTAGCCCAAAACCGTATATGACATTCAAATTTTGTAATTAGGGTTTAGGGCACGAGGTTTAGGGTATGACTTCACCTTGAGCACAATGGACATAGACCTTCATGGTTTAGGTGTTTAGGAGTTTAGTGCTTTTCAAATAGAATTGAAAACCAAAACAAAAAATAAAACAGCATGAAATATTAAAGAGTGAACCTTTATATCAACCATGAACAAAGATATGAAACAACCATGAACAAGAAAAAATGAAACAATCATGAATCCACGCTAGCAAATGCAAAAATCAAATGTATATGTGTTCCCAAACACAAAATGAACATCCACAATTCCAAATAGGCAGCAATGCCATGACTCCTAGCTCCAAGTGTCATACAATTTGCATAATGTTATTGCTTAGCATGACTAGAAAGAGCTAGAGTGAAAGAAATGCATGCATGTGTTGCTACAAATGTCCTAAAGAACCCCTCACTGACATGGACAAATGCTATTGAAGTCTAAATGCCACTGTCTACAAAGCCAATACAGTTGTATTGCCTCGTGTACCGTGTGTACTATTAAATTTTTTGCCTAGTGTCCACATATAAGCCTCTATATTACATGTACTAAAATGTAATGGACCAGATTAGAATCCTAGCTATATTATTTATAATACATATCTCTACATTAAGTGACCCATACCTTTCTTCTAATTTTTTTTAATTTTTACCTCAACTAAATTAAATTGTCTCTATATTAAACCATACTTGGTTTCTAAAATACGCCAAGTAGACCCCCTGAGTTCCATTTTGATCAACAAGATGAAAGTTATGAGAATTTTTAGTTTGCAGGCTTATGGATTCACTACTCTAAAATGAACTTTGAAGTCCTTTATTTTACTCAATTTTCAATATTTTGGAAAAAAAAAGAAACCAAAGGATGTAGATTGTTTATTACAACATTATAACCATTGGGATTGGCACTTTTCATTTCCATGCTTATATTCTTAACAATTTTGTGTATTGATCATTCTTTACTTCTTTTTACTTACTAATTTTTTCCCATATGTTATACAAATCCAAATGATTTGAAACTTTTTGACATGTACTTTACTTAGGTGGAATAAGGAATTTAGAGAAGCACCACCCACATGGCCTCTTTTCCTTAGGAATTTCACATACCTAAGGGGAGCTGCCCGGTTTTTCACATGACGTTTTTGAATATTCAAACCATTCTAACTTCCAATCCACTCAACGAAATACTCTGAATTTTTTCCACATCCTCTAAAACTATTCTTCTAAAAGATCCTACGGTCACATATTCATAAAAATGTTTTTGTTTTCAAATTTGATGGATGCTCTAAAAATGGCAGTTTTGGAGAGTTTTTGGTGAAAACTTTGCTTGGACCTTTAGGGGTTAATAGCTTATGCCAAGAAATTTTAATCATTCTTTTCAATAGTTGAGTGACATGCAACCTAGTATGCATACGGATAAGGAAACTTGATAATATCATCCACTTGTAGATGATCATCCACACAGCTACTAAAACTGATAACTTTCATCCAAATTTGACGCACCTTGTGTTTCTTTTTTGAGGACTTTGCAATTTCACTCATTTTTTCACCCAAACTTTTCACTTTAAGGATTTTTGCAACAAAATGAGCATGATTTGGCAGAAATTTACCTAGAAATAATTCACAATATTGAAGCTTGTGAGGAAGTTTAAAAACATTCATCTCGAAACCGAGTTCAAAACGGCCTAGTGCCAAGGGACAAAGATAAATTATACACTCTTCTTGCTTGAACATTTCTAAGGCTGCGAACATAATTAAATATTTTAAACTATGTAAAAGACTCATGTTGAAACCATCTTTTATCTAATATCAAAAAAGGTCAAGGTGATGGAAAAACATTTGTTTTTATGTTGTCAAGAATTTTAAGATTTTATCCGCACTGAGAAGGGTTAACATTTCAAGGACGCCACATCTTCGATGAGCCGCACTGGGTGTTTTCAAGTTTTGGAGTTTATTTAGAGGCGCACAATTTTTCTTTTTCTTTGTCTTGTAGTTGTAGCGCATGCATGCATGAATGAGGAGTTGTTGCAATAATTAACTGCCCCATCATGCAAACTATTTGGCACTTTCTTAGCTTGGAGTGGCAGCATCACATGAAGCCATGTGGCACTTATTTTTAGATATTGGCGAATACTTTGTAAAGAACAACCAACCTTGAACCTTTTAATTACCCAAATTGTGGGTTAACCCAACGATTACTAATAGGTAAACAAAGGCAATAAATTGATAACCACCAATTAGAGCGAAATTTGACACTGAGTTTTCAAATTTTTGTAATAAGAACAAATTTCAGTACTGTAGAAGTTTTGCTAAGTTTTGCTAAGTTTTCCTACACATGAGAATGTTGCAAGTTGCAAAAGGCAGCAGGGCTTCTCTTTGGTGCCAGATTGCACCCAAAAAAATCTGGCTAAAAAACATTAAAAAAATGCCAAAAACTTGGATGATTTTGCCACAAGGCTTCATTTAAATAAATAAAAAATGGATGAAATTGCCAAATTGTGAATGAAAAGATATATAATATGTACTAATTTGATATTTTCTATCCAATATGTGAATGAATGTTGAAATTTGGAGCACTACTAAACATTTAAATAGTCACTTTCAAACTTCTTAAAACATGAAAAAAAAAAGCCCTGGCACATACTAGAAGCAATCCAAAAGAGAGTTTTTTTGTAAATGCAAGGCCCGCCTTCATCTTTCTCATCTCCCTTCTTTTTCTTCAAATGAACCCTAGCGTGAAAATTTTCATTTTACAAAAATCTAGATTTTTTAAATGTATTTTTTGAATTCATGTATGGTTTTAGAAATCTTCAATTGGTGTACTTAGATTAAATTGGGAGAAAATATAGAAAATTACAAAATAGAAGTAGATATTTGCTACCCGTCTTGTTAAAAAAGTGAACTTTTCCACCTTGGGTAGAGGTAAAGAGAAAATTTGGAGAAAGATGAAAATGGGCCCAGCTTTTACTACAAAACAATCACCTACTGATTGCTTCTAGTGTGCTGCATGAAACCATATTAGGACTGCTTCACATTATGGCCAACCAAGTTGAGAGGACATGGGATTGAGTACCCAAATTTTGTTGAGAGGTCAAAGAAATGCAATGAAAATAAAATGTTTTTTTTGAAACCTTTGGCCATCCTTAATGTGAAGCCTAAAGGTCAAGTCCAAAATTCAAATTCTTGGTAGTGGACTTTGACGGCCCATCTACTTGAATGGTCGTAGTGTGAAGCCTCCAAAGACCTAGTCCAAAGTCCATATTCATACTCCCTCCGTCCCTCTAAAAACATCCAAAAAACTTCTCTGCAAAGGATTAACTGCATTTTTAGTCTTTGTGCTTGTGACACATGCATTCTAGGATCAATATCCCATCTACCGAACGTATGCAATGTCTCTAGTTTTGTTTTCAATTAGGCACCTAAATTCCATGCAAAAAGTATCATATTTGTGCGTAGTTTGTGAATGTTGCCAGCTCCTCATTATTTTAGTCTTTGTGCTAGTGACACATGCGTTCTAGAATCAATATACCATCTACCAAATGTATGCAAAACCTCCAAATTTGATGTTGTTGTTAAGGCACCCAAATTCCATGTGAAAAGTACCATTTTTGTGCATGCTGCTAGCTCCTCATTATTGATGATTTAAAGATTAGTAGCAACAATGGTGCCTCTTACATGCAAGGCCAAGCTTGTTGGGAGAGGAATGCTCTCCAATTGCTCAACTTGCCCCCATGAGATCATTAAACATGGCAAATGCTTGCAAATGCTTTCTTAGCATTTGAAATCAACAAAAGGGAGCTTTTTTTTAGTGGTACAAGAAATGTGTCTGATTTGGAGCTTTTCAGAGGGACAAAGGGAGTAACATTTATTAAACCTTCCAATTCTAATGGCCTAGATCTTGTCAATTTATGACTACTTTGTGAAAACAAATTGACAAATTTTCATAGATAATTTAGGTCTCCAGTTTTGCTTGACCCAAATTTCTTTTGATAAGCCGTTGTTTTGGATGAAAGAGTGATGTCATGAAGGGTGAGGGACTTTGGACTTCAATTTGTATTGTGAAGGGTGAAAAGATCAAAATCTTGGTTTCTTGCAATTTGATTGGTGAAAATTGACAACCACTTGACCTTTGGCCACAATGTGAAGGAGCCCTTAGAGATGCGCATCTCTTGTAGCACACTACCTAAGTCCCACGCTCCCTAGCCATAACAGCTTTCTCGTTTCAATCCCCAACAGCACTTGACACATCCTTGTGCAGGTTGTGGGCCTTTAGATTGAGCCGCATTCTCGTCAAATTTCAGCTTTCAACAGTCCCTTTCATGGTCCATGGCGAGCATTGTTTACGCACAACCCCACTCCATAGCCAGGTGTACCCGTGCGGTTTGTTGTAATGCAAGTGCAAGCCCTGAAGATTTCAAGGTTGCAAGAGAACTTCAAGCCTCACCATGAAGGTTTGCATCATTCTTCCCATGAAATCTTATTTATCGAGGTGTTGCAAAGCGTGTTGCAAGAGATGCCCTTAAGTCTGTTGTTGACGATGCTAAGCATCCGTTCCTTGCCATTCCTGGGTTGGTTAGTTGTCTACACTAAAAAGCGTTGCTTCTTGTGGGTTGTGCACATACTCAGTATGTCATTTTGTTTGTTGTTGTTGTTTGATCATCTGCGCTATTGCAAAGGTGAGACTGATACACATGAAAGAGTCATTCACTTGGGCAGCCGAATACAAATTGTTGCTGGCCACTTATACTTGGGGCCGGATTGAGGGCCAGCATAATGTTTTCAAATTTCAACCAATAGGATTGCTTGGTTCTTCCAAGTTTGGCCTAAGGGCTTTATACTTGGGCCGGGCCGGAACTACAATTATCTTAGGTGGCATCCTAGTTGGCAATACTTTGGCGCCAAAACTTTGGGCCCAAGTCATGAAATTGGGACAAGGTTTTAGATGGCCCAAACTCCAAACTTGGGCTAGATTGAGCTAAAAAATAATTTTAAAAAAAATCCAAAAATCCAAAAATTTGGAAAAAAAAAAAAAAAAAAAAATCTTAAAGAAAGTTTCAACTTTTTTTTAAAGTTAAAGTTTTAATTCAATATTATAATATGATGTTCCCAAAGTTCCCAATGATGTTCCCAAAACTTACAATCAGGCCCTAATGACTTTATACATGGTTGGGTTGGATGCATGGCTTGGGGCCAAATTGAAGGCCGGAAGGCCCCTCAATCAGGCCAAGCCACAATCCGGCCCAGCCCCATGTATAAAGTGGCCCTAAGTTGAGCAAACAATCCACCAAAGTTTAATTAAAGCCGCAAGAAATGTGAGTGCCACACTGTAAAATTTGTATTTTGAGCTCAAGTTGCAAGTTGAGATTCTGAGAGCATCGCCAATAAGTTAGTGGTACTAGTGTTTTTTTAATGTTTTTGGCAAGGTAGAGCGACTTGCACCCTAGAAAGCACTTTAGGCAAGGAAAAATTGGCTAATATTGGAAAAAATGAATGATATATGCACATTGATCCAACAAATTTACTAATATAAGTTACTTTCATTCAAAACTTGGTAAACCATATGTTTGCTCAAAGAGACATCTGACAATTTCATCCATTTTTGAACCTAATTTGTTATTGTAGTGATAGCTACAAAGATTTTGAGGTAAGATTTTGGCGAAAATTGGCCAATAAAAAAAAAATGCTGATTGGTACCCTACATGACCACGCTATGTTGCCTTTGAGAGCTCGTACAGTACCTGGCCCTTTTACAACTCTGGCCGAGTTGAAGGCCGGGCCACTCCATTGGCCAGCCTGCAAAGCCAGCCCTAAAAGTGAGAGGCATGTGCTTGCCGCCCAAAACTGTGGCATCAACTTTTCTTCACTTGCTGCAGCTGTTGGACAGGGCGTAGGAGGGGGTGAGCCTTGATGGCATTGATCACACAACTGATGTCGGGGCCACACACAGGCTTCGAAGCCAATGCAGAAGCAAATTGTATTTTTGAAAAGTTGGGGGATAAATGGACATTTGTTTTCTCAAGGTTTCATCTATTTTACTAAAGATAATATCACCACCATTTAAGGATAGGAGGTTAGAAACACCAATTTGTGAACACTCAAAATGCTTAGTTGGAACATACAAGAAAATTACCATACAAAAATAGATATTTTTTCTTTTGCACAAAGAAGTGAATGCAACCATTTTTCTTTATTAAAATGCCAATTTGAAAGGCATGTTTATTTTGGTGTGGCTTGACCTTGAGAGGGGCTTGGTGAAGACTGCAAAACATCTTGCAATTGTGCCTTGGGAGAGGGCAAGAGTACAGGAAATATTTGAGTTTTTTGGTTGATTTCTTTCAATTCCTGCACTGAACCGGTTTATCAAGGAACTATTTTGGTTATTATCTCTATTTCATATTATAAATATTATTATTTTTAGATATTTAACTAAATTTTCAACCAATGTATGTAAATCGCAAAAGGTTTTTCCTCATTTCAACCGGCTAGCTTTGAACTAGCTTGCGGTTCTTCTTGGACCCTGGAGAGGACAAATGTAAGGTAGTTTGCTCATATTTTGCTCAAGCTTTAAAACCGCTCATCTCACCTAATATCCTATGTTGGTACATGCTGTTCTTCATAGCCTTTCAACAATATGCAATTGATGTACAATTGAGGAGGTGGGCGGTTTAAGAGACCTATAACCTTTCCACTTCAAAATTTCATAACTAATACCACAAAACTCCAAAAAATATGAAACAACGTGAGTTAGATGTCAATTCTTCTTGTCTTCAGTAAAATAGTTCAAGTAGTTTCACCACCCCAAAATTCAGTTTCAACCCATAGATGGACGGTTTATGAACACGCTACCTTAGTCTGGCTCTGGCCTTCGTAGGGCATGTGATCCTTGTGGAGGGTGTTGGCCAACTGTCCACTCTATAAACCCAATAATACACTCACTGGCATAAATGACGGGAGCCACTGGCCATGCTCTCATGAAAAGCGCATCTGGGACTAAAGCTGCTGCTTGGTGTTCCATACTTCCACTTGCACTTGTCATTTCCTCAATTGTAGGTTTGGTAAATTTAACCACATTTTCAGAATTCTGCAAGGTAATGAAGAGTTGAAGACAAATTAGGTTTGTTATTAGTGACGCGAACTCAACATTCCTTGATTTAGTCAGTTGTCTGCACAATCTGCACTGACTAAACATCGCGTCGCTGACTCGCTTCTTCAGTTTAGTGCGTGTCTGTGTCAGGTCAACTGTCGTTGTTGTTATCATAAATTCACAATGGTCGGATTGACACACACGATTGAGTGAAACATTTGGCTACAATATCACTGATGCAAAGTTTTGAGCCTCTCCCTCCGAGAGCCTCCTAAGGTTTGACAAACCAAGTTAGAGTGAGTACAAGAAAAGGACATTCATACCTATCGCTATCATATATATGATGGACCTAAGCCATATGCACAATGTAGAACAATAAAAAAGGTAGTGTACTCATAAATTATGTAAATGTACTCACTACTCATTATCCAAGTACTTCACTCATCTATTTAAATAGAGTAAAGTTGAATGTATGGTCCTATTGTACATTTGTACCCATAATTTTTGTGATTCCCATGCAACATGGAAGTTGGCCCCAAATGTGAAAATTGTTGTGTTTGAACTTACAATTGTGCACAAGTGGCAGTGCATTTAACATTTTGAGCTAAGCTTAACCCCTAAAGGACCAAACCCCCTTTTTAGCAATGTAGCAATTTTGGGCAAGTACCTGTGATTGGAGATTTTCATATTTTCAATTGAAATTTTAATAGAATGTGGGAACAAGGTTTATCTTCATATACACTAAATTTCATGACATTTGAAAGTATGAATAAGAAGATATGGCCTAATATGTTTTTTTTTTCACTTGGCGGGCAATCCTGGTATATTCTAAAATATTGTTTTTTTCAAAAACAATTTTTTTTATTGGTTAATGAGATTTATGTGAATATAGAAAGCTTTGAATTTGTTTTTTGATCAATGAGATGAAAGTTATGAGGAGTTTTTTTTGCGGGCAGTCATGGATTCTCTACTCTAAAATTAACCTTGAAGTCCTTTATTTTACTCAATTTTCAATATTTTGGAAAAAAGAACAAAGCCAAAGGATTTAAATTGTTTAGTACATCATTAAAACCGTTGGGATTGGCAATTTTCATTTCCATAATTAAATTCTCAACAATTTAGTGTTTTGAAATGTTCTCTACTTGTTTTGACTTACTATTTTTTTCCCATATGTTGTATAATCCAAATCATTTGAAACTTTTTTGACATGTACCTTACTTAGGTGGAATAAGTAATCTAGAGAAGCACCACCCACACGGCCTTCTTTCCTTAATTATTTCACTTGCTGAAGCATAGCTGCATGGTTTTCACAAGACATTTTTTGAGTATTTGAACTGTTGTACCTTCCAATCTACACGCCAAGAACTTCTAAAAAAATTCCAAGTCTTCTCAAACTATCCTACTACAAGATCCTATGGTTACATTTGCATAAAAATGTTTTTATTCTCAAATTTGTTTGTTGCTCTAAAAATGGCAGTTCTGAAGTGTTTTTGGTGAAATCGTTGCTTGGTCCTTCAGGGGTTAAGTTAAGGTAGACACACCCATACCCGACTCTTCAACAGGGCCTCCCCAATTCTGACCTTGTGTACCCAAGGTATACATTTCAGAACTGAAATGTACACCTTGGGGTACATTAACCCCTAAAGGACCAAGCCCATTTTTCTGCCAAAATCACTAAAAACTACCACTTCCAGGAGGTTTAGAAAAAAGGAATTTTTTGTTTTGTTTTTGGAACATTCAATTGTAGGATCTTGCCCTAGACTAGAAGAGGTACTAGTGGGAAAAAATCAGCTCATTCTAGAGGGAGAGGAGTGAGATATTTAAATCTAAAGTGAAAAAAAAAGTTTTTTCCATGCTGCCCAAAAAATTTAGAAGCCTTTGACCACTCTTATAACAAAAAAATTGCTCTACCCAAAGTTGTGTTTTATTTTTCCCATGTAGAAGATCAAGTTAGGTATGCGTGGGAGAATTTTCAAATCAATTGGAACTATACAACACATGGGAAAAATTAGTAAGTAAAAAAGAAGTAGAGAATGGATCAAAACACTAAATTGTTAAGAATTTAATTAGGGAAATGAAAAATGCAAATCCCAACAATTATAATGTTGCAATAAACAATCTACTTTCTTTGGTTTAGTTTTTTTTCCAAAAGAATGAAAATTGAGTAAAATAAAGGACTGCAAAGTTTATTTTAGAGTAGAGAATCCATAATTGCCCGCAAACAAAAACTCCTTATAACTTTCATGTCATTGATTGAACTTGAATGATTCAAAGCTTCTCATGTATGAAAAAATCTAAAGAACCAGTTTCAAAATTTTATTTTAAAAATGTATAATTTTTGAAAAAGTTTTTGGGCTGCCCGAAAGGGCAGCCCTCCCCAAATTTTCAGAAAAACATGCATAACTTCTTCAATAAATATCAGAATGAAGAATTTTCTTAATGCCCACGTAGATCTTTGAATTCCCCATCTCCCGTAAAAGTTCCAAAAAATTACATAAAGTAGTTTACTCATAGATACATGACCAAAACCCAAACGGTCCCTGAAGGAACAACAAACCCTTTGGGATTAAAGGTAGGCCAAGGGGAGAGGTTGGGTTTATGTGTGTCTACCTTGCTCATGGAATTTTCCCTTGAGATTACTAATGCGTGGTGTTCCCTTGTACTTTTCAATTCTGCAGGTGATTTTATTTTAGAAATGGAAATGACGGAGGCTCGATTGCGGTGCCAAGTAAAGTTTGGCGTCAGCTGCATGTTTTGCAGTCGGGAATCCATTGGCCTCTCCTCTACATTTGATTCAATCTCAAGAGAAGAGGCGGGAGACAGGTAAGTTATTCCCTTTGTTGCGGGCATTGAAGACCTATGGTATTTGAGGGAGCACACTAAATCTGACGCTGGACTTGATGACTCTGACATGTTGGGCTAGGGTGGAAAAGCGGACCTCTTCATAGGCTATATCAAATAGTGCATTTAGGTTGTCCTATGTTTTGACATTTTGTACTATTTAAATATTTATCAAGATTATAGTAACTTTTGTCATTAACTTGAGTGATAAATAATGTAGGAAACAAGCAAAGGTTAGGCGCAACAACAAGTTCCAAAATTAAAGAGCATGAAAACTAAAATTTAACACAAAATTAGGAATTACTCTAGCATAAAGAGAGTTGCATGCCCTTCCAAGTGGTCAAGGGTGAGTTATGAAGTAACTTTGCCAAAGTAAGGCAGCCTACTTGTGAAAGCAACCTAAATGCACTATTTGGTGTAAAAAACGTAAAAGATTAGAAATTTGTTGTCAAAAAGATTGAATTTGAGAATTTGGAGTCTCCATTTGAATACAAAGACCCTAGAGTAGTCTAGGCATCCTAGACAAATGAAAATGACCAACTCCAATATAGGTGTAAATATTTGCTTTTATCCTTGTTCATAAAATAGCGGAATTGTCTTACCCTAAACCCAAAAACAATGTGTCAAAGTCATTTATTCTAGGTTAGTTTGAGTGAAATCTGTATATGTATGCATCTTTAATGGTGTAACAAATATTTATTGCCTATAAAGAAAGAAGTGAGTGTTTGATTATGGGGGCAATTCATTCCCAAACTCCACTACAATTCAAATTCAAATTGGATTCAAATTTTGGGAGATACAGCTTCCTTGAAGTGAGCGCAAACTACTCTATAAAACTTATGTTGAAAGATAGAACTCTCATGTAACACATGTGTTGTCTCTAAAGAAAACACTAGAATAAGAACCTTCACGTCTATATCATAGTTACATGACAATTTGTCTTTTCTGAAGATAATGGGAGTCAATCAACAAAAGGGATTCCAAAAATCTAAAAGATTTTCAAAATCCAACACAAAGTCCAATCCCTTGATTTGGTTTTCAAAACAACTAAAAGAAGGAAATTTCAATGACATGGTTGGTTATCTTAACCTTTATGTCTAATTTTGAAAACTTAATTTTTCAATCTTTTGGCAAATGTCCTAGCCTTGAGAAACCCCTAGTTTGTCCTAGGTCTTAGTCTTGGTTCACCTATGCACGCATATATAACAACACTTTTTGAAAATATTAGCCTCCAAGAAAGTGGAGTTTCAAGAGTTGAGTTTAGTAAAAACAAAATGGAGCCAAATCCCAACAATTTTTTTGCATGTTGCATATGATTATTTTCAAAACGTTTCTAGTTACTCCATAATCCAACAATATCTAATATAGATTTGGACTTGATAGATACAAAATTTTGAACTCAATGTGAACCACTCTTCAAAAGTTGGGTCACTTGTTGGCCAATATATTATGTTTCAACTACTTAAAAGTATTTTAGTGCACAAAAGCAAAAAAAATGGCAGTTATTCATTTAAAATATGTAAGATATGATTATAAAGTTGCCAAAGTTGTTGGCTTTTTCAAAATTTGCTCATCTAAATATGCAAAGATAAATAAAGCGTAGATTCAAGTGTTAGAAGTGCACATATTCATCCAAAAGTTGGAAATGCTAAAGTAATCATGAATATAATATTGAAGAAGTTTTGTGCAACTTGGTATGCCAACATGTTATCCAAAATTTTGCAAAGCCCATTTTTGTGCAACATGGCAAAAGGCTTGGGCAAAATATAATAAATTCACATGCATAGAAATTAGCACAGCCAAGGCCAACATGATATAAAAAGTTTGCTTGAAAGAAATTAAAATGACAATAGTATGTCAACTATAGTTTTACCATAACCTTGCATTCAAACATTTAATACACTAAATGGCTGGGAAAACATGTTATTGGATTAAATAGCCAACATTGTATTCTCATTAATTAAATTTTTTATTTCAAAATTAGAAACCCTTAACAAAACTTCAAACACAATCATTCACAACGCTACAAAAATGGAGAGAGCATTTAAGAAGAACATTTAAAATAACATATTATGAGCCAATAAATATAATGCACACAACAAAATTGTAGTACTAATACCATATTATACATAGCATCCAATTAAGCACTTGTTAAATTTATTCAAAACATACGTTTTTACAATATGCTATAATGGATTTGCAAGAAATAGTTTAACTTGTAAAATGATATATAGAAATGGTAACAGAAAATTAGACGTAAGTGTCTGCATTGATTTTAGCGTTTATATTTACTTCTTATTAGATTTTTACAATAAGTGGATACATTTGCATGCATGGATCTTTAAGAAATATTGATTTACATGTGTGAGTGCAGTCATAAAAAAATCAAGGAACATCTCTAATTTCCCTTCAAAAAATCAAGAATTTTCCTATGGCACTTTTTGAAAATTACAAAAAGAAAATCCATTGGTGTTGGTTTGATTATTTCCTTTTTGTTACTTTTTATAATCATAGTAACAAGGATTAAACAAACATTAAAATGAGAATTATTTGTAATTTTTTAAAAATGGATAGTCTTGTAATGCTCAAAGACAATCATATTGAAAGAAATGTTATTGATATCTTTAAAAGTAAGATCGTCACATATATTTTGCTTAATAACTATGATTGTTTGTGCTTGAAATTTAAAATTCTAATCAAACATACTAGAAATTTTGTTTAACGCAGGAAAAGTCTTGTATTGACCTTTCAAATAGTGGAATCTACAAGTAAATCCATGAAATCAACATATAATTCCAAAAGAGGCTCACCTCCAATGTCATTATTGCCTTATTGTTCAACAAACTAGTATAGGACACGGTAGCCAATTGACTTGGGCTTTCAAATTCATGACTTGAGCTCTCAAATTCACAGCTTTAGCTCTTGATCCATGCTTAACCCCTAAGCGCCCAATCAACTATTTTTTGGTCTTTGCCCTTTTTTGTGGGCTGTCCAAGTTGACTTTTTTCAAAAAAAAAACTTTTCTTTTGTAACTGAAAATCAAGTCTACTTTCCAACTTAACTTAAATCATGTCAATCCAAGTTAAACTCCACCGAGGAGAATTTTTTAGAGACAAATGTTGCAATATTTGCTGGTGTTGTAAAATTTACTATTTTGAGAAACTAATGATGTTCTCTCCTTTCAAAAAATTGCATTTTTGAAGTTTAGGATAGAATGTCTATTTTTAACCAATCATACCAATTTTTGAAATCTATGAGTAAAATTTGTAATTTTGGTGAATGTTAAATGGTAAATGCTTCTAAATTCATTATATAAAAACTTGATTTTTTTTGAATGTTTGACTGTATGGATAATTACTAAACATTATGATTATTATTTTTTCTTTTGAAGCAAACTTCATCAAAGTTACAAAAATATCATTTTATAACACATTTATGTTTTACCCTTACCCCTTGGGCCTTTAGGGGATTAAGCATGCTCATAACTTTACCCCTAAATCATTAAAGTTTGTTCAAACAGTTGGTTGAAAGTTTGGGTAGGTTCCTATGAAGTCAATTTTTGGCAGATGTTTCTGAAATTGGAGACAAGGTGCACACAATGAAAACCCTTTGTGTAGGAAAAGAAAAACAATATGATTGGATGCTTGAGCAAAAACTTATGTATGCCCAAAAGTTCTTTTGGGCACCTTGGGCAATATGGCATCTTTGGAGAATCTTATGCTAAAACTCTCATCAAGTTTTGAAATTTGGCATGTATGTAACTAATAAAATATGGTACGCAATTGTAAAAAAAAAATAAGCTCTCACATCACAATCTAAGAGGAGTCAAACTTTGTTAACTATATTTGGGTGGTTTCAAGAAAAGATATTTTCTTCTAACTTCAGGCCCTAATAATTTTCAATCTATAAATCCAAGAGCTTTAAACTTTTTTCCCATATTTGATGTTTGTCTATAACTTTCCATTGTTTAGATTTCAAATAAAGACTTCCTTATTGCACAAAAAATCATGAAAAAATGACTAGTGTATTGCCAATTCACTGAATCTCCTTGCATTACATGGTGATTTAGAGTAAGCAAGATTCTATATTTGCTTCTTGAAAATTTTCATGAGTGAATCTAACATCAAATACTTGTGAATGGTCAAAAATACTGTTTTTGTGTAGAGCAAAAGTTATACTTTAGGAGGGCTCAAAGTTTGTTGACCTTGATTTGCAAGAATGAAAAAAAATGGTTTTTCTCACTTCAAACATAATAACCTTACAATCTATGTGGTCAAATGGGCTCAATTTTTTTCCACACATTACCTTCCTTGTACATTATACATTTGTATGGTTGAAACTCCAAAAACAAGATTTATTTTGTACTTTAAGTAAATCATCAAATAATGGCATATTAAATCTTATTTTTCCTTGCAACACCCGTCGGACTTTAGGGGTTAAATTGCTTGACCTACATACCCAACTAATACAGTTATAGTCTATTACATATATAGATTGACTAGTAAAAAGAGTTTGGCTTTAAAACTATGATGAAAGTGCACAGAGATCGATTACTCAATGAATTATAACAAGAAGGTTGTAACACCAACTTACTTAAGCAACACTGTCAATGAAAGGTTTTAGAAAGTAAATGTAATTTGATGAGCAATTGATTAGTTGCTGGCAAATAATATCTAGTAAGGTAGGAGGGTCTAATTCCATTTGGGCATTTAGTACCACTCATGTAGAGCTACCAAAAATAGTGTAGAGAGCTTCTTAAATGGGTTACACTTTCTATGTTCAAAATTGTCCTTGTGCATGCACAATTTTAGAAACTAATCAACATAGTGATAAGAGCTACTGCTTAGTGTGCTTATTGATCATAATTGTGTTGAGTTTTATCTTTGAACAAAACATAGATATATGCCATGCTAAAATAAATAAAAAGTGTTTTCAATTAGAGTTTGAGTATTAGAATATGGGATAGGTGCTTGCACGCTTTAAAGGACTTATTTGAGCATTTGTAGTGGTTGGTTTTTGAACTCATGTGCTCTATTTATAAGCTGTTTTTGAATTATGAGTGCGACAACCTATGATAAAAAATATCTACTTATGCACCTTTTGATTTGATAAATTGTAGTTAATTCATACTGACTCAAAAAATTCAATTTCAATGACCACAAAACTGTTCCATCTTTGACTTTCTACCAAATATATTTCCACATTGCTAAGCTGGCCTAATTTTTCCACAGATTTCCTTTGCTCAAATGGTTGATTCATGAACCTCCTACCTTAGTCCCTATTTGTACTTATACTATGACATTGTGCCCTCATTTGTAAATTTGTTCTTAAATAGTACTCCATCTGTCCCAAAATGATTTTCTTGTTGGAGGAGGAAGGGAGCTAGCGACACTTGCACATAGTCCAAAAGCATAGGCATGCTAACCAATCCCATGTCATCAAGTGAGTGACCACTGGTGCTCATCAAAAATATCTCAAAAATTCAATTTTCAAGCACTTTGAAACCATAGTTTTAAAACTTTTGAAACTCAAAATTTCAGAACAATAGGAGGACATCAAACTTTATTCATAAGTTGATTTTTTCTGAAAAATGGTTCATTTTGAGCTTAATCTATAACATTAGGAAGATCATTCTAGGATGGAAGGAGTACATTGATAATTGGGAAAATTCATGGATACCCCTGAAGTTTGCAGTATTATCACAAATACCCCTGAAGTTTCAGTAATATCATCAGTACCCTTTGACCAACAATTTCTTTACTGCCTTTTCGGCCTCTTTCCGGAACTTGTGGTATTACTAAAACTTTACGAGTATTCTTGATAATAGTACAAACTTTAGAGGTATCCGTGAAAGTTCCACTTATTTTATTCAACTCCATTTGTGATCTGCAGCAATCAAGGCCCACTATTGGTTAAAAAATAAATAAAAAATTAGGCTATTTTAGGTAGCCTTTCACTTAAAAAAGAAGCTATCTCTATAGGGAGGATTGCAATAAATCCTACCTCTCAAATTCCACTAAATTCTCAAATTTTGACTAGCAAAGAACTTAAATTTGAGGTTTGACAATTTCTTATCAAGTCTTAAGGCTTTGTTCACTAAGAAATGCTTACATAACAACTCTTTTTGAAATTTTTGGCATCAAGAAAGTGAAAATTTGCTCATGAATTGGGTCAATAACAAAAAACACCTTACTTTGAATCAAGTCTCACCAATATTTTTGCTAAAGCTCTTTTAACCCCTATAGCTCTAAACACCCTTTTTTGGCAACATAGCAATTTTGGGTAGTTCATTACCAATGGTTTTTTTTTTTTTTTTTTTTCTTTCTTTGAATTTTCGTCACATGATGTGTCCAATGAGTAGCTTTAAGGTCCAAAAAAATTCATAGCTTTTGCCTTCATGGTTCAAAAGTTACTGCATGATATGTTGTCTTTTTTGCTTGGCAGGCAGCCTAGGCAGCCCGGGCAGCTCAAAAACAATTGTGAAAATTTAGTTTTTTTTTTTTTTTTTTTTCCAAAATTGGCATTTAGATTTATATATAAATGGGGAACTTTGAATCAATCAATTAAAACTAGTGAGGTGAAAATTATGAGTTATAGTTTGCGGGGAAGTCTAGACAATTTATTGATAGTTTTAATTGATTGATTCAAAGTTCCCCATTTATATATAAATCTAAATGCCAATTTTGGAAAAAAAAAAAAAAAAAAAAACTAAATTTTCACAATTGTTTTTGAGCTGCCCGGGCTGCCTAGGCTGCCTGCCAAGCAAAAAAGACAACATATCATGCAGTAACTTTTGAACCATGAAGGCAAAAGCTATGAATTTTTTTGGACCTTAAAGCTACTCATTGGACACATCATGTGACGAAAATTCAAAGAAAGAAAAAAAAAAAAAAAAAAAACCATTGGAAATGAACTACCCAAAATTGCTATGTTGCCAAAAAAGGGTGTTTAGAGCTATAGGGGTTAAAAGAGCTTTAGCAAAAATATTGGTGAGACTTGATTCAAAGTAAGGTGTTTTTTGTTATTGACCCAATTCATGAGCAAATTTTCACTTTCTTGATGCCAAAAATTTCAAAAAGAGTTGTTATGTAAGCATTTCTTAGTGAACAAAGCCTTAAGACTTGATAAGAAATTGTCAAACCTCAAATTTAAGTCTTTGCTAGTCAAAATTTGAGAATTTAGTGGAATTTGAGAGGTAGGATTTATTGCAATCCTCCCTATAGAGATAGCTTCTTTTTTAAGTGAAAGGCTACCTAAAATAGCCTAATTTTTTATTTATTTTTTAACCAATAGTGGGCCTTGATTGCTGCAGATCACAAATGGAGTTGAATAAAATAAGTGGAACTTTCACGGATACCTCTAAAGTTTGTACTATTATCAAGAATACTCGTAAAGTTTTAGTAATACCACAAGTTCCGGAAAGAGGCCGAAAAGGCAGTAAAGAAATTGCTGATCAAAGGGTACTGATGATATTATTGAAACTTCGAGGTGTTTGTGATAATACTGCAAACTTCAGGGGTATCCATGAAATTTTCCCTTCATAATTTATGAGAGAGATAAAAATGTATAATTCGTACTTTTCTCAAATCTGTACCCCAATCTTGAGACACAAGTAATGGAACATTCTCCAAGGATTATCTCTGCCATTAGTAGATTTCTGAAAGGACTGTTTAGTACTGGCTAGTTATCCCTGCTGGCAGACTATAACGCTCGAGTCACTTCCTCACCAAGCCAAGTCCGAAAGACCCGGTCGGGCAAACGGCACTCTCACGACCAGCCATTAATAGAGATCCATTCGAAAACTCTCCTATGCCCGCACTGGTCCACGGGCGTAGGTCGAATTCAAACCCACGCTCAAAGGCTCTATCGCCGTCTAACGGTCACCAAATTGGCCTGCCGACCGACCGATGGTCATACCTCCAGCTTCTTCTCTCCAACGCTCGTCCTCCTTCTAGCCCCTGGATTTTCCCGACTTTTGCTTCGAAAACAAACAAACCCCTGCATTACGGTGCAATCCGTCAAAGCTGTCGATGATTGTTGAAGAAGCTTTCTGCAATTCATTAACTTATATTTGCATTGAATTTTTCTTACAGTTTTACAGCTCTGGAAGCCGATGAGCACATGAGAGCAGTACGGAAACGAGAGAACCTCTCGAGAGACTGCTTCTTGGAGGTTTAGATTTTGCTTATGAATAATGTAATGGTTAAGTATTTTGATGTCTTATTTATGGAGTAAGGCTCCCCAGAGTATGTCAAGTCGATAGTGGCTTTGGAGTTTATTGAACATCCGATAGAGAGAACGTCACGAGAGATTGCTTCTTGGAGGTCTAGATTTTTTGTTTATGAGCAACGTAATGGTGAAGTATTTTGATGTCTTATTATGGAGTAAAGCGCCGCAGAGCATATCAAGTCAATAATGGCTTTGGAGTTTATTGAACAGCGGATATAGAGAACCTCACGAGAGACTATTTCTTGGAGGTTTAGATTTTTGCTTATGAGCAACATAATGTTTAAGTATTTTGATGTCTTATTATGGAGTAAGGCTCCGCAGAGCATGTCAAGTCGATAGTGGCTGTGGAGTTTATTGAACAGCCGATAGAGGTTTGGTGAAGAGGAGCTTATCGTGGCGGTGATTGTACTCCGTCGTTTTTTATGCTATTCGGAAGAGAGAGAGAGAGAGAGAGAGCATAGGAGCTTATAAAGAGTTGAGATTTTTAATGAAGAGTTTCTTCCTTGGGTTGTCTTTGAGGATTTTGATACACCATGAGTTCGATTAAGGATTAAGGTTGTTGTATTCCGAAATAAGGCTCCTTATGTGGACGGAGGGATTGGAGTATGTGGAAGACTGGATAGAGCTTGTAATGAAGAGGAGATCTTAGCATTTGGTTAAGTCGCTACAGCGACTTACACGAGGTTTTGAGTTGCGGAGTATTTTATTGTTATTGAGGCTTATGCAAGAGAAGAGGGATAAGAAAACATGACGGACGCCACGGTGGAGTTCGGTGTGCTGTGTGCGATGTTTGACGCCATCGTAAGGGGCAAGAAGGCGACTCTGAAACGGAAACATATCCGGACTTTTATGGAGCATGTTTACACAGGACATGATTATTTCAGCGCCATGCGTTTGATTCTGCCCGATTTGGACAAAGAGCGTGCTAATTATGGTCTGAAAGAAACTGTGCTGGCCCGGCTCGTAGCTGATGCCTTAGGGCTGTCTAAAGAATCCGAGGACGCGAAGAAACTTGTTAATTGGCGTAAAGGAGGCCAGAGAGCAGGAAGCAATGCCGGCAACTTTTCTTTTGTTTGTGCGGAGGTGATTGCATGTTCCTTTTATTGCCCCTGTTTTCACTGTTCGATACGATAGCGGAATATCGTCGGACTGTCCTGCACTTGCATGTCTGAGTGCCTCTGTCCACGGGGTTGGTGGACTCTTCCTTAACTTGAGACATCGTGCTCTATGGCCGAAACAAATATTGGACGGATTTTACAAGATCGCATGTCGACTGGGTTGTGGTTGAAGACCATACATTTAGGGTCTGGATTGGTATTAAAGCCCCGTCCGAGTGATTGTGGATACCCCTGATCTAAAACATTATGTTATGCAAGAGAAATACGGTCCCAAATTCTTTCCTACTCGTCTCACTTTTCACGAGGGGATAGTGACTGTTGAGACCTCATCTGAACGACGGTCGTATTTGTGTTTAACTGCAGGTGCTCTACAGGAGACAAAAGACGGCACCCGGGGGTCTGAAAATTAGAGATGTCAATGACCTTTTGGATCGCTTGGCTGGAGCTCAGGACAAGTGAGTGTTCCAAGGAATCTTCAAAATGTGGATTTGGAGAAAATTATGTTCTTAAATGTCTTTCATAACGGCAACGATGCTGTAATTAATAGACGATCGTTACTATTATTAAACAAATTGTCAAATTTGGCTCACAGGGATGAAAAGACAGGCGTGTTTGCTGAATTCATCAACAAGACCAACGCGCAGGAAATGAGGTGGATTATCATGATTATTTTGAAAGGTGAGGCAAGACGACGTGAAATTTTACTGATTTATGCATCTTTCTGTGTCGCACTGTATGTGACTGTATTGTTCAACGGCAGGAGTGCAGCCTATTTACAGATGGGCATTGTATTGGAAATTTCCTTTCGCGAGCGATACTAACTTTAGATTTGAGAGCATGTGGCGGTGTGGTTATTTGATGAACTGCCGTGAGCATTCAAAGTTACTGCTGCTGATACGGCACTAAATTAAATGATTAATCATCCCAGATCTGAAGCTTGGAATCAGCGAGAAGACGGTTTTCAGCGAGTTTCACCCTGATGCAGAAGATTATTTCAATGTTACATGTGATCTGAAATTGGTTTGCGAAAAGCTACGTGATCGCAGCATACGCTACAAGCGCCAGGTGAAATTTAGTGTGTAGTTAGCATAACTTGCTTTAATGTACAAAATGAAATGGAAATCTCTTGAACCGAAGTAAAATTTGACGAGGATTGCGTGACAGAGCTACCTAGGATGATTTTACGACGATTTCCTATTCCATTTCTTTTCTTTATATTTCCATTTCCCTGTGCATCAAGCATGCGACTTATTCAAAATGTTTATTTACTGGCAGGATATTGAAGTTGGTAAGGCTGTACGACCGCAGTTAGCCGCAAGGGCTGCTAATGTCGAAGATGCCTGGAAGAAGGTTCGTGTTAAAAACGTTGTCACAATTATACCTTTCCCTGGTATTGTTGTGGTTTTTGTGAAGGCGTTCGATCAAACTTGCATTAAAGGACTTTTGTATGCTGCGTCGCTAAGTGCAGATGCGTGGGAAAGAGGTTGTGGTGGAATGCAAGTTTGACGGAGAGCGCATTCAAGTGCACAAAAATGGGAACAAGCTGAACTTCTTGTCAAGGTAGGTATCTCTGCTGTCAGGAACTTCCTCGAACTTATTGATATGCTATCTTCAGATTTTTTGAGTCTCTTGGGGCGGAGACTTGGGTTTTCTCATTAATGAATATCTCTTGTTGCCAGGACGTTTACCGATCATCCACAGTATATGGAGGCGATCGGTGACGTGTTGTGTCAACACATTATTCCTGAGAAGTAAGTGATCTCGTTCATGGATTTTGAATCTGAGATGACGTCAGACTTGTACACTAAATTTTGTTTACCATCAGGAGCACACCGTATTTCTTCCTTGGCTTCTATAATTTTGGTCACATTCACTGACGTCAGTCTCTATTCATGTATTTCTTATGAAGATGATATCCACCTTGACTAATTTAATTGGGTTACACAGGTGCATACTTGATGGAGAGATGCTCGTTTGGGATCGTGTGGCCAACAGATTTGCAGAGTTTGGCTCGAATCGTAACGTTGGTTAGTATTCCTTGCATCTTGTGTTCCTGAAGTCGCAGGAATTCTCTCGGAACAGATATTCTAATCAGAACAGATTATTGTTTTAGTGACTGTTTAAATCGTATAGTCGACTGTGCTTTCCGAATTCACCTGGTACTGTAGTTTCTGTAATGTTATCTCTACGACTAAAATGCCGATCTTGGCTTTACTCTCCTTGTCAACTAAACGATTGAACGCTATTTCTGTGCAGCAAAAGGGGCCAAGGATGGCCTGGACACTGGTC
The DNA here is from genome assembly GCA_963920765.1 of Ulota crispa. Lineage (NCBI taxonomy): Eukaryota > Viridiplantae > Streptophyta > Bryopsida > Orthotrichales > Orthotrichaceae > Ulota > Ulota crispa. The sequence goes on from OY987246.1 coordinate 13,234,295, forward strand.
AGCAGGTATTATACTACTGCTCTAATTTTTTTGACTGGAAGTGTTTTTTTCTGATGCGTAAAGGGTCAATGGACCTCTCTTCAGCTGGTGCTTGTTATTCAACGCTGTTTATGAATATTGCTCTATCACTGTTTAGATTTTGTTGGTGTGTGAATGCGAATTATGTTTACTAGATGCCTTGTGCTCTGAATAACTTGGGTTGTGTTTGTTTGCCTTGCAGATCTGTTGTATCCTTTCAGACCAGTTTGGAGCTTAAATGCTCTCCTTGGATTTACTCTCATATGCTTTTGGCTGCTAAGCTTACAGTAATCAAGAAATATTCTCGTAATAGTTAATCTGGTGAATTATCTAAGCCCCCTGTTTTGAAAGCTCAACTGAAATAATTGCCAATTGGATTTTGATTTCAAACATAGATGGATCCTTCCTTAATGATCATGCTTTCAGATGTTGCATTTGATATCCTGTATTGTGGCGATAGTAGTGTTATCCATCATCCCTTGCGTGAACGACAACGGCTACTTCAAAATGCTATTCGGCCTCTCAGTGGCCGTCTAGAGCTTCTTATTCCTGAAGCAGGAGGTCCTAATTCCAAGCGAGGTGCTGATCAAACTTGATTGACACGTGTCCGCTTGTTTTTTTTGTTAATTCATTAGACTTGCCGAGTATTACCAAATAAAAGTCGTTAGATATGATATCTTGTAATACATGTTTTCATAGCTGTGATGATCACCACATACAGAATAAGCGCCTATTATTTATATCAGTATATTTTCCTGATGCTAGTGGAAATTATTGAATAATTCAGAACAATCGAGGTGGTCTATCTTGGCCTCATCTGCTGAGGAGGTGCAACGCTTTTTCCAAGAGACGGTCGACAACCGGTTAGTCAGCGATATGGGGCATGTTTTTTGTGAAGATGTGATCGCAGTGTCACCCGCATGTCAGATAAATTTTAGTGTAAAAACCTACAGTCCTTTGTATCTAGGGAATGTTAAGTTCCGGAATCAAACATTGTCATGACATGTCTGAGCCCTGAAAATCCAAATTAATACTGTGTGATAATGTTCTCAAGACACTGGATAGATTATGTACTAAAGTGCCCTTGACATGCAGCTCGTCGATTTCAATTTATCTGAAATCTAAGGAGTTGGTTTTGTGTGCAGCGAGGAAGGTGTAGTATTAAAAGACCTTGATTCGAAATGGGAGCCCAGCAACCGCGGTCCGAAATGGTTGAAACTCAAACCCGATTACGTCCAAGCTGAATCAGATCTTGATGTGCTCATAATCGGTGAGCATGTGGTCTTTGAAGCTTGCCTTATAGAGCATCTATCCCAATGCTTGAAGCTCGCAAGGAAGACTCTTTTGTAGTGTTCTGCTTGGAATTCTCCAATGTACTGAGTGTAAAGGTACCTGCGTGTACATCGTAAATTTATCAGAGCTGATGCTCGTCTTGGCTGAACTGATATGTACTGCAGTATTGTTTGAAAAGGTCCTTTTAATGACACGAAGTACATTGTGTGCAGGTGGTTATTATGGATCTGGACGGCGTGGTGGTGAGGTCAGTTACTATTTGCAGCCTGTCCATATGCAGTTCTGGTTTAGAGCCTTAGTCAGCTAGTTGTATACTGGTGAAGTGATTGCGCATAGAGTTTCATTGGTGCGTACTAGTATTATTGAGCGTTCCTGTTTATGGAAAAGAAACGCTTGTACTAGCAATTTTCGATGTCGTCATGGTTACAGTTCACCATTCGATGAAGCACTCCAGCATTCAAGTAGAGGATGCAGGATAGCTTCACAGTTGTGTACCTTCGCAAGGAGCTTGATTTTAAATGAGACTGACCATTGCACCATCATCATCTAACTTTCAGGTTGCTCAATTTTTATTGGGATTGGCCGAGCGGCCTAAATCGGGCGGTCACCCTACAAAGTTAGCAATCCCATCACCCTCAGTTTGAACTGTTTTTCTGCAAATCTTTCGTTGCCTTTGAACAACATGCTGATTGTTCTCTATGACCTTTCTGAATGAATCAATCTGAGCAATCTACAATTCTGGGTTGAAAACGTCCACAAAACTTGCAAAGGTGGAGAATAATTCCTTAGATCTAAGCGGCGGTAATTTGTTTTTGCAGATTTCATTCCTTCTGTAGGGTAGGGACTGGTCTTACCGATGAGGAATCAGAGCAGTTGGTACACAAGCTTAAACCCTATTTCAGGTAAGACTGTCGCTGTATCGAGTGCTTTTGCTGCATTTACAGTGTCTAATTTGGATTTGGAAATATTTAGGCACATCAGATTTCTAAAAGGTTTTCTACATGAAACAAGCAAGTTTTGAGAATGCAAATTCATGGCATTTGAATTGATTGGGTTCGTGGCAATCTGTATTCTTGAGCTAGTGTATGTGGCCCTCCAGAGTCATCTCTGAAATTTACTAGAATTCCCAGAATATTGTGCAAGAGACTACTCTCTCAACCTCACATCCTAAACTCTATAAAACCAGTTCTCTTTATTTATTTTGAGCTATTTGTTGAAGAAACAGCCTTCTCACCATCTCTATTGACGTCGCAGGAGAAACGAAAAGGGCAGTAAACCCCCAGACTTCTATGTTTTGACCAACGCAGCCAAAGAACGGCCTGATGTCTGGATTGATCAACCTGAGAAGTGAGTTGCACTTTTGTTAATCCGCCATTCTGTCCACCTGAGCATGTGTATGACATTTGTTATGTGGACAACTCAGTTTCAATTGATTAAGAGCCGGGCTCAGTGTCTTGATGATTATTGGTCGTTATGTAACATAGAGTTCTTGCATTTTGTCTCAACTTCAGGTCTGTCATACTACAAATTGCAAGTGACATCCGCACTATACACTCCGAGGTTAGTGTGCCTTGAAAGTTTGGTGTAGTTTTAGGAGTTGGTTTCGTCTAATTCGTAGAGAAAGAGCATCTGATTTCACCTCGGGATTATTAAATGTTTGACGAGCTGTAAGTTACATTTTTGCATTGACAGCCTTCTTGCTCGATGCGTACAATTGGTGTATTATAGGAAAGACTTTTCTGAGCATTTCTTTTTTGCTTGTTCAGGTATTTGCGTCACCGTACAGTTTGCGATTTCCTCGCGTTGAGAAGATAAGATACGATAAGCCGTGGTACGATTGCCTCGATGTTCAAAGTAAGTTCTTTCTGCACGTGGTAATCGGTTACTTGAATGTCTGTAGAACTATTTGTTGATTCCATTTGGAACTAGTACAGCTTTTGGTCCGTCTAATGTGATTCTGCGCCGAGTTTGAATATGACTTTCTTTTTGTGTAGAAAGTAGCAATGGTAGCCTCGTGCAGTATTCAGTATTAGTTACTTTTATTAGCGTAGCCATTACCAATCTGAATCCTCGACATTTCCGTTGCCAATCCCCGTCTCTCCAGTTTAGACATCTGATTTCACGTTGGTTGATTTTGAAGTTCTGGATACACTACGAATCTCTTTTTTGAATTTCGTGGTCGCTTTCGACCTTCTAGTGGCAATGGATGCTCTACCACAGTTAATAAATGCGACTCCTACTTGAATTCTTAGATAGTTGTGCTACTGTTGTTGGTTCTAACATGGTTGCCGTGACAGCATTGGTAGACACGGTACATTCCAAGAGTGGGGATGACGGTCATGCTGGAGAAGGCGGAACCAAAGGCCACGCGAAGAGGGCTAAGACGGGAAAGCTCGAGACAAAACGCTCGTTGCTCCCTTCTCACTTGTTGGTGACAGATGTATCACATGTTACGCAAGCTACTCGCCTATTCAAAGACCTTGTCTTCTGTATCCTTGTCCACTCACATACATGCTGGTTTCTTAGGTTGTTGTCCAAACTACGGTTCCGAAGGACCGAATGCCAGGAACACTGACTAATAGTGAATCGATTTAGATTTTAATTTAAGCCATGGTCAAATTGTCAAGGAATGCAATGACGTCATTCTGGAATTTTTGTTGGTGAATGCAGTAGGAAAATTCAAGTTGTCTAATACGTTGACGAGACTCTATGTATTGAAGTATCTGAATAATCATGTATTTCTTTTGAAATGGATACCCAGGGACCATGTCTTATGTCACTGATGCTCCTTTGATCATTCAGAGTCATGACATTCAGTTGCTTGTCTTTTGCGTTGGTTAACATCAGACAGTAACTTTTTTTGTTTGGGAGAATGTCGCTGATAGCTTGATTTAGGTCCGTGCCAATCAAATTTTGTTCACTAGTGCTTTCATATAATTTTGAGAGATTGCATTTGACTCCACTCCAGATATTGCCAATACAAATAGTGAGTATCCAGTTGATAAACTTCATAAACTGGTTGTAGAAAACGGGGGCACCTTCTCTATGAACCTTTGCAGTGTTGTGACTCACGCAGTTGCATTCGAAAAGAAAGGTAAAATGACCTCTGCTCTCTAATTTACATGTCTTACAGGAATATTGCACTTGTATTTTGTTGTAAAGAATTCTAGTTTCTCATTTAATTGTACTTGTGACGCTGTTCAGGACTCAAGTACCAAGCAGCTTCTAAGAATAGAGATGTCATTCATCTCTCATGGATTCTAGATTGCCTGACTCAGAAAGCTCTCCTTTCAGTAGGCTCCAAGTACTATTTCTTACTCTCTTCTCGTTACCTTGTTCAGTAGTTGTAAGGTCACATTATTCGTGAATCTTTCCCTGGTAATGCTCCCCCGGTTTTCTTCGCTACTGTGTTTTAATAATGCTGTCTTCCGTCTTTTCTATTTCTTCATGCCGAAGGAAGTCACTAATGGCTAGTAAAACTCTTCTGTTTACTGTAATCACTATTTTTCTGCCGGATGCTTTTGTTAGCCTCTTCCCTCTTTTTTCTCCATTCGGGTGAAATTTTGTTGTGAGGGCTAATTTTTTGCCTGCTCCTGGCAGGTATTATTTGCACATGTCTGACGCCACAAAGGGAAGATTGAAATCTGACGTGGACGAGTTTGGGGATTTCTACTTTATCGACATCGATGAACCTGACCTTATACAAGTATGTCATGCGTGGTTCCTCCTGCCCAGCCGAGGATCTTGATGTAACCGTCGTTACTTAAGTTAATGTTCGAGTCATGCCAGCGTGCAATGATCTAGAATTCCCTAAGTTATCTTCGAAGTCATCCTCATGATTGAGAGTCATGTGCCGATGCAGGTATTCGGAAATATGGATATACACATGGAGGAGCATGACATGGAAAAAGTGAAGCACTACACAAAGAAATACTGCCCTACTCCAACCTGGACCCACTTTAGTGGCTGCTGCGTCTTCTTTCTCCATCCCCTGCATTCAACGTATGATTTCCTGATACCCGGTGTCAACTACTTTGCTGAAATCTTTCTATGTTTGAATAAACTGCTTTCAAAATTTTCTTCTATAGAAAGTCTGGGTGGGTCTGTTGCCATTCTCTCTTTGTTTCCATTCTTTAAGGTTAATAACTCGTAGGTAGCGGTGGAACTGTAACTCTCGGATGATCATGCATCCGGGATTTTATGAAGAAGAAGTTCCTTGGAGTAACTGAGCCTTCCATGGTCAATGCAGGAATGAAGATACTCGACAGGTGGCTAAAATAACGCTGAAAAGACTTGCGCTGGAGGTGGAGATGCATGAAGGCACCGTGTCTGAAAAGTTGACGCGTAAAGTCACACACATTGTGGCTTATGCATCGTCGGAGAGTTCTGTGGCATTCCAAAGTAGATTAAAAAGGTATGTTTCTACGTTTCCATAGAATATGAGATCTTTGTCACGGTTCTAGGCTAGCTCATCGCTGCTTTGAATCCCGTACTAAAGAGTTTCTATGGGTGCAGTGTGTCGTCGGAGGAAAGACGTCGGTTATTGTCAAAGCGGGTCAGGGTGGTAAGTCATCACTGGATTGAGGATTCAGTTGGCAGCAATAGCTGTCTACACCCCGAAGAAGACAAGTACGATCTCAGGTTGGTCTTACAACGGATTGAAATGGAAGGAAGCCATTTAATGGTGATTCTTAACCTGTACATCCATATTCCTTACTTGACATCTCTTGTTAATTCTCCTAACAATAAACTTATTTACTTGAGAGATAATGATATTAACTTTGAGTCGGATGCTGTGCATTGTGGGATTCTCTTACAGGTCTGGAACTGTTCTGGAGTCAGAGGACGAAGAAGAAGAAGAAAAGGAAGAGGTGGCTACTCTACCGAAATCAAAGTCTTTAACTCCTTCGATAATTCCAATCACCCCAGACAAGACGGTCGCTCCAAGACCTCCTCGGAAGCCGATTGCTCGGAAACGAGCTTTGCCCCTTGGTGGGCGTGGAAGAGGACGCCGAGGATCGAAGAGGGAAGAATCTCCGTCCGGGGAGTCACATAATCCTGAAGAAGAGGAACATACTGAACAAGATAAAGCAGGATCAACAGGAGTCTCTCCGAAGGAATCAGAAGCAAGTCTGAAAGTTCGAAATATCACAGGTGTTGAATCTTCGCCTGTGGGAGCTGCGACGAAGAGAATCACAAGCAGAAAAAAAGACGAAACATCTTCTCATAACGACGGTTACCCACCAAAACGGCGCTTGATACTTGATGACGTTGCTATACCTGCAAGCCAGAACGCAAACAGAGTACCTACAGCAGCAGAACCTTCTAACACAAGAACATCTACAAGACTAGCACGGAAAAGAAAAATTCTGGACAGGTATGATTACTATTGTACTCAGAAAATACACATTATTGTCGTCATAGATAAATATGTTTGTTCATTTGCGTAGCCCTGCTGAACTTGAATCTCAATTGCGAGATCGGTACCCAAAAAATATATACAACTGAAAACTCATCTTGCTAAGGGGTCAGCTATTGTCGTGCTAACCATAGCTACGAAAATTTGAAGACTAGCTCATTATACTACCAGGTTACTAAGATTGTGAGTGTTAACCTTACTAATTGTTTGTGGGCGGTCCTTTTGTGTAGTGACGACGAGGAACCGGTTGTCGTTTCAAAGCTAGACGAGTCTCAAAATATCGGATTGGATGACAAAGACGTGCATCAACCAAGGAAGCTCGAATCGCAGAACAGCCCGGCTCTCGATGCAATGCTCAGTACTTTACTTCCTGATTATATCCCATCTCAAGAGCCTCCCTTCAGTTCCGCCAGAGAGAGCTCAAGAGCAGATTCCTTGGAAACCAGCAGAATGGATGTTGGTCAATCTGACAGGAACAACTCACAAGCTTCTCTCTACTCAGATTCTCAACAAGATTCTCGGCAAGATTTCCTTGGCACATCTTCTTCAATGGTGGATTCTTTCGATTATTCGAATGACTACCGGACTGGGACGACACGAGGCGGAAGCTCGGCGGAAGGATTAGCAAGTGGCCAACAGTCTGGTATCAGCTGCCCTCCTTCCAAACCTGGTGAGAAGCCGAAAGTAAGTTATAAGGATTTGATCAATCTAATGATGACTTATAAATAGCTTATTGTACATTCTTCTTGATAGATTTACAGTGGTGAAACTTTTCATTCGCCCATACTTCCTGTAATTTACTGAAATCAACATTATCACAGCTGATATGTACTGTAGTTTGATCACGAACACTTCTGCGGCAAGCCATGCTTGGTCTTGTGGAGTTGAGTGAGTGGTAGTGGTGTTTACATTAAGTTATACACCATTTAGTGTAGTTTACAGTTTCTCATACTCCTACGATGTGGTGGGAATCACACGAATTAGTGGCTGTTGAAGAGGCACTAAGCTTACTTACTCAGCTTTGGCCCTTGTATTGGGCACTCATCAATTGGTCGCATGTGACAATTGACTCGACGTTTCTTGATGGAGGTTCCGTCAGAGACAATGTAACAAAAAGAATCGTTTACCAGGAATTTATTTTCAACCCTAAACACACTACGGTGGTTATTTTGGTGTCCCATACGAAATTGAGTAAATGCTGCAACTGTCTCGGATTTAGACACTCCTGAACAGAACAAAGTGTTGGTCCTTGAAGATTAGTTTTGCAGGCTTGAAATGCTTAGCAGGTGTGAGATTCGGTTATATGTAATTAGACCCTAGTATGGGAAATGATGTTCCAAACCACAAGATATTTGGCTGATTAATCAACGAGCCAAGTGATATACGCTGGTTTGTTCTTTAACCCTTAAACGACCGAGCAGCCCGTAGTAAGGAGTACAATACGATGTATTTTTCTTGTATTTGGAATGCATCCACACCTTTACTACATTTGAGATCAACAAAAAAGTTGGCAATGTTGTTCTAATGCGGTAGTCAAGATCCCAAATTAAAGCTTTTTGATGATAGCAAAAGCCAGTTATATAGCAGTGTACATACTATGTACTATGGTTGCTCAATTGTTTAAGGGTTAATAAAAATCATTCAACAATATAATATCACTTGAGTGCTTCTTAATTAATCAAAAGGACAATAGTCAACAGCAACAATTTCACAATAGCAAAAAAACAAAAAAACAAAAAATTCCCATTAGAAAGCAAACAAAAAAACTTGGAAAACTTAAGTATATATGTATATGTTTATATATATATATGTATATGAATATATATATATATATATATATATATATATATATATAAAATTTATATTTATTTATATTTATATATTTATTGAGGCATTTGCTCACAAAGCCACATTTCCCTTCATTTTCAGCAATGGCAAACATTCCTAAAATCACCATCTTTTGAGCAGCTTATGTTTACACATGCTACGCTCCTTCCAATTTCTTCATTACGGGGTTCAAATATCTCAGAAAAACAGTGAACAAATGGTCGTGAACGAGTTTTCAAAAATCGTTCACCGGTGTATATGTTGTCACAACCTCAGGAGGTTGTCATGGCTTGTTCTCGGATTGACTTTGATGGGTTATTCACCAATATCATTCACGTGAACAAAATTGGTGGTGAATGGCATATTTGAAACCCCCTATGATATCCTTTGTGTGCAAAAATTGTAATAATTTACAAAAACTCACAGACATAAATCAAATGCTATGGCGCAAAAAACTTACAACCAAACTTGACACTGCTTCAAAGTGAATTTAGCAATGCACAAAATAATCAAAGTTGCAATGCCAAAAATATGTGTTGAGATCATCCAAAAATCACAACTATCCTTCAAACAATTTTCATTATTTTCTGTCAAAAACATAGCAAATAATTATAGTTCCTTCTACACTTTTTCATCATCTTGACTTCTAGATTCTATAACATATGAGAACTTGTTTAACCCCTAAATGCCCAAGGCACCCAATTTGGGTTTCTACAAAACTTTGAAGACAAATAAAACCTTATCAAATCACTATTTTTGGTATATTTTTTGAACACGCGTTTGTTTTGAAGTCTATTTTCAACACCAAAAATCTGATTTAAAAAATGAATATTGATGATTTCTTTACTCAAGATTTTATATAAGGGTGTCCACTGCAATCTTGAGTTTTTTAGTGTTGGAAGATCTTGAAAATGAGCCTCAAATACTTTAGAACTTGGAGAAAAATCCACATTAGAAACCCATTTAAAAAATATGTAGGAGTAGATTTTGGCAGTTGTAAGTTGACTAAAGTTAAGCATATACTGACCTTAAACCTCATGTTTTTTTGATGACCAACTTTTTAGATTTGACATGTGAAATGAGGATTAGAAAACTTCAAGTCACTTTTATAGTTTTAACGCCCTCATGTTCAAATGTTATAATCTTTAAAACTATAAGTGATATTGTTGTGGTTTCTTTTTCCATGTAATCTCTAAGTTTAAATTTTTATGGTTATAGTTTAAAAAAACTTGATGAGATTTATGAAAAGATTGGTTGATTGTTCACTTTCCTGAAAATGCCAAAATGTTTAGAAAGGCCTTTGGGCAATTAGGGGTTAAATAGAATTCTAAGTCAATTTTATTCTAGAAGGTGGAGCACAAGTAATTGTTGCACAATGAAACTGAGAAAGCGTTGCTCCTCCAATTGTACATGTTGCTCAATCACCCTCAAAAGTTTTTACTACATACATGAAAAGAAAATTTGATTAAAATTTGAAGTGCTCGAGAAATTCAAACCGTGCCATGGCATCTAAATTTTAATATTTAGTACTTAAATTGAAACAGCTTGAAACAAAAGTGCAACCTTGAACAAATAGCAACTCAAAACTTTCAGCAACCAATATTAGGTATGTCTACACAAATACACAAATAAGCAATATTGGCAAAAGGCTATTAAAAATTGTTCTATTTATTGTGTAATTATGCACGTACTCTAGTTTGTATTGTATTTAATGCCTCAGTGATAAAGGGATTGAAACATGACCCCTTTCAATATATTTGGAAATAACCTAGGCATAACGAGATTAATAAGTTGAATTAGACTTGCAAGCTTTTAGATTGGTGAAATTGTCTATTTTCAATTCATTGTTTTTAACAAGAGAATGTTGGTAATGAATTTGATGTAGTTAGGAAAGTAGAGAACATTATATGTACACAAATAGAAGAGTACTTTCATAAGTAGGGTTTGAGTCTTTGAGACATGAGTGTCTCTCGCTCAAGACTAAGACTTCCAAGAAAGACAAGAGCACCATATTCGTTAAACTGGGCCAGAAGGTACATTTTGGGACTTTCAAATTTTGAGGTGAAAGTTTTAGGTGATTACCTAAAATCAAGTTCAGCATTTTTTATGTACACGTGTCCTCACTTAAGAGGAGGAATTTGCAAGGGAATAAATCTTAGTGGCTTAAATTGAAATTGATGCTTTTGAATATGGTTTAAGGTATATTTTTGAGTTTAAGGTAACGTACAAAGTGGGACACCCTAGTGGCCCAAATTAACGAATATGACGTTAGAGACATTATAATTCCTATTTTGTACTAAAAAAGAGCTACACTTCAAAGGAAAATATTGAAGAGTTATCATAACAAACTTGCGATATGAATACAAAATTTGGAAAGGCCTTTGTTTGTGGCTAGAAAAGTTGAAGAGACAAAAGCAACGCTACTTGTATCAGTTTGGAAGTTGAGCTAAAGGGCACTGTTGTTTGTATGTTGAGTTGTTGAAGAGGTGGTCTTGTTTAACCCCTAAATGCTCAAGGCACCCAATTTGGTTGTTTACAAAACTTTGAAGATGAATAAAACCTTATCAAATCATTATTTTTAGTAAAAAATGTTCAATACAAGTTTGTTTTGAAGTCTATTTTCAACATCAAAAATTTGATTCTGAAAATGAATGTTGATGATTTTTCTACTAAAGCTTTTGTACAAGGGAGTCCACTGCAATCTTGAGTTTTCTAGTGTTAAAAAATCTTGAAAATGAGCCTTAAATACACTAGAGCTTGGAGAAAAATTCAGATTAGAAATTCATTTAAAATATATATAGGAATAGACTTTGAAAGTCGTGAATTGATTGAAGTTAAACATGTAATGACCTTAACCCTTGGGCGCCCTAGCAACGAGATCCCATTGCTAGGGATCAAAATCAGGTTTTAGTTAAGCAGCAGTACAACCCTGCTGCAGGTACAGGGGTATGGGGGAGAGGGGGAGAGGGGGAGTGGAGTACTCAAGTTCTATTGTGACCACTTTTTCTAGATGTCATTTTTCAAACTTGGTGCCCATTTATTTAACTAAACCACAAGCTCGGCGCTCACGGGTTAAACCTCGTATTTTTGTGGAGGCCAACTTTTTAGATTTGATTTATGAAATGAGGATAGGAAGACTTCAAGTCACTTTTATAATTTTAACACCCTCATGTTCAAATATTGTAATCTTTCAAACAACACGTGATATTGTTGTGTTATCTTTTTTCATGTAATCTTTAACACGCTTAGTTTCAATTTGTACGGTTACAATTATAAAAAATCTTAATGGAATTTACAAAAAGGTTGATTGATTATTCAATTCCATGAAGATTCCAAAAAACTCAAAAAAGCCTTGGGCATTTAGGGGTTAAATACATAATTCGAGGAGTTCATTGCTTATATGTATAAAAAAAAAAAGATTATATTTCAAAAAACAAGTCAAAATGAAATTAGCTCATGACAACAAAGTTGAAGAGTTGATTATTCCAACTTACATTTTCATTTCACTTTCCACACCCATGCAATTTTTTAGAAGAGCTTTGTCACTTTGCAAACATAGATATCTATCCATCAAGATATTTGTTACATTAGGGGGTTTCAATTATGCCATTCTCCACCAAAATCATTCCCATAAATAAGGTTTGTGAAAAACGTGAGCAAATCACTCTGTGAACAAGCCATGACAACCTCCCAAAGGTTGTCATAACATATTCACTGTGAACAAAAACTTGTTCATGACCATTTGTTCACTATTTTTTGGGATATACAAAACCCCCTATTCCAATTAAAAGGCACCACAATGGTGGATATTTCCTAAAGTAGTTGTGGATAAAAGTAGCTTTTTCTCCACCTTAAACCAAGCTTGTGTGCTAACTTCAACAATGCATAATGCCCTTCCGTCAACAATAGTATTTTTCTGTTCATAAAGAAGCACAAATAATTTTGAGGTTTCCTCGCTCCTTATGCAAGTCATACAATGTCAGAGACACACCACTACTTTGACCAAAAGCAAAGTGACAGAAAGAAACTTCAAGGTTCCTAGTGAGCCATATCTTGCTTGTTGCTCACTACAGTAGTACCTAGCTAAGATGAACCTGTGTAAGAAAAATGTTTAATGCTTGGATAAGATCAGTATTGGAAGCTGCAAGGGTGTTTGTCTATGATGAATGCTCTCTTAGGATGAGATTAATATTCTGTTCTGATACCTTCATCCTAGCCAAGCACTACTATACAACGTAATATAACCATCACTGTTTGTCCAGAGGGGCATGCAGTTTATATAAATAACTTACATGAAAACAAGTGTTCGTTATACATACATTCTCAACAATTCATTTTGTTAGTGTCACATTTTTATGAATTGCTTAATGATACGATCTACTGCCAATATACAGATTTACAGTTGCTGCTTTTGGTGTACAGAATCTACATAAGTGCACATAAATTTGGATTCGACCAACATACGCCTACCATTTTGTGCAAGCTCGGAAAGAGCATGTCGCTGACAATATCAGGAACGTTCCCAGAAAGCCTCACACAATGTACTTAACAGTACTCACAACAAGAAGAGAAATCATTTGTCACAACTCTTAGTCGCATGTACACTATTTCTCTGGTCATTAAAATGAGAAAAAGTTGGTCCAAAGACTGAAATCTAGATTGCAAACTATTTTGATGCACTAGCCTATAAACCGGAGTTGCAAACCTCCATTCAGTATGTTGTCACAGCAACATGCATCACCGTCGGCTCCAGTATAGATTTAGCCGAGGAAAAATGTTTAAACGCACAACCCCAGCTTCTCCTTGAAATTGGGCACTGAGAGCAATGGAAAATAGTAGATACGTAAGCCGGTTTCAGAACATACGACATTTGCGGTCATTTAATCCCAATAAGATTGACGAACTGATGTGATCCTTAAGCAGGAGCCGCAACAGTAAGACCTGCAGCAGCAGGCTCTTGTGCTTCCTGAAGTTGCAAGTCAAAGTGCCATACACCTGTGACAATCAAAATCATAGTCAGATAAGTAGGGTGTGAAATTTTCTCTTAGTTGAAAGACTAGATCAGCTTCCATATCAATAAGAAGTGCAGCATACGACCCCTGTTTGACATTATATTTGAAATGAACTCCAGTGAAAATCATAATTGCTCTATTTCTAGAAAGCATGGATAAGAACAATTCACGAACTTAAGAATTAAAACATATAAGTTTGAAATGCAGTAATCACAACCATAAACAACAATATTATTGTAAATCATGAATAGGGTGCTTACCGTGTCCCTTGCCAACTCTACGCAGCTGAGCCACATACTCGGAGACTTTCTTGATTGCTTCAACCTTCAATCACCAACAAAACCCAGGTCAAAGATTAAACAAATGGCAGCTTCAGATTTAAAAGTACTAAATATACGTGATCTCACTGTCAACAAAATAGGGATGTGAAGGTATAAGTTACATTTCCTCTACGGAATTGCTGTTTATGAAGAAAATACCTGCTCTGTCAGAAACTCTCCTTCAATAAAATCGGTCATTTGAGGATCGTTGGCATCAGCACCAGCCTGCAGGTGTAAGCCCTCGTGAGTACTCCAAAACTAACGTGAAATGCATAAACAAATAAACTAAATAAGGCTGCACTAACGTATGAATGTAGATTGAGACTGATTAACTCTAGTAAAAAAAAGCACGCTCACATAATGAATTTGCACCTACAAACCTATTCTGACAAGTACCTGGTGCAGCTGAAGAAGCTTCTCATTAGTTAACTTCTCCAATGCAAGCGCCAGCTCCATTGCTAAACAACACATCAGAAAACGGTCAGATAGTTAACCAATAATGTAAACATGGTAAATTGGACCGTACAGATAGAGACAATTGATGCAATATCAAAAGTTCCCGGGAAACTGTTACTGACCATAAAGAGCGTCCCCCTTTTCCGGGTGGTCAAACTCCATGAGAGGCATGACAATAGATTGCAACTTGACCTTTCCTCCTCGCTGATTCTGAAATGCACAGAAATCCCAATATTACTACGTGTTTAATGACTATGATGTTACAAGGCAGGCGTATACATTAAACAACGTAACGTGACGACTAGAGCAGATCGTAGGTTATGTAACTACTGCTAATCCATTAGTTTTAAGCGTTCGCAATAAAATAAACGTCTGAAATTAATCAAAAGAACTGAGCTAGAGCTCAAGAGGTGGTTCCGTCGATGAGATCGAACCTGATATTTCATCAATTTCTCAGCATGTTCACGTTCTTCGTCACTAGCATCCTTGAAGTACCTGCACCCGGTTTCACAGTATACTAATTAGTCCATCGTGAGTTAAATTATTTACTAGAAAATAATATCCTACAGAGTCCAAATGATCTAAATAGAAAAGGTGCACGAGCTTACTGCGCAAATCCTGGAAGTGCCACGTTGTCACGGTCGAAGTAGGCATATAAAGCATGATATACATACGAAACATTATATTCCACACTGCAAAATATAAGCAGGTTCAAATAATTGTTAGTCACCGAGGTCAACAACAAAAAACTTAAGCGAAAGTCGATTAGAATCTCAATTGATAACATGTTGTGAAATTGTTTCAGATACCAATGGAGTAGGTCGGCGAAGTTATCCGTAAAGCCAAGAGTCTATATAAACATTCAGACAAGCCACTCCTAAACGATAAGGAATATTTCACGTCCCTAACCAGAACATGTTTCTTAACATCGCTCATACACTACCTACTACGCTGAGGTTTTAAGACGGTCGCTCGTATATCACCACCTATTTTCATTAGTTTCTCATTTTATTCCCCTAGATAGAAGTCGATTTTCAAACAGGTCAAAAAACTTAGGCACTGCTAGATAACGATTCTCGAATGAAAGTCACAACGTTACGGATGCCAAAGACAACTAGCAAACTTGTGTTTCATATCTACATAGCCTATCTGAACGCAAAAAGATGACGCTTATAACGTTCTAGACACACCGTAGAACCTATCACATCCACTACAATAAAAACGACACCGCTTAAACAGAACAAACCAATTTAAACCGACACTCTAAGAAACACTAAATTAGAAGACATAGAAGGCCTAACTTACTTGATCTGGTCGTTAATAGCAGCCTCACAAGAAGACGAGAACCGCTGACGAGCCAACGACTCTAATTTTGGCGAAGTGGAAACCTTCACAAGCTGGTCGTGCACCTCATTGAAAGGCTCAAACACCACTCCCGTTATCGTCTTCGTCGACACATCGTTATTCGAAGCTCTCACGCTCACAGCAGAGGCTCTCCGAGACCCGGACGCTCCTACCGCAACAACACCTCGGCTGGCACTAAAGCTACCGGCCACGCCATTCCGGCTGGCAGCCAAAGACGCCATGGACACCGAAGAGCCTGTTGCAGTAACTCGCACCATCGCCATACTACTCCTCTGTTCTCCTTCAAAGGCTCGTTTAACAAACAAATCCTTTACAGAAGCAAACAAAGTACTCAAACGAGCTTGGAAAAGCAGCAACAAATGTAAAGAATATGAAATGCTAAACAGCGAAGGAGGCGATATAAGCTTGGAGTGCGAGGGGCTTTGGAATTGGCAGAGGGAGCGGCGGGGTGAACGAAAAAAGGACGTGGACGTGGACGTAAAGAGCGGGGAGACGTCGTCGCTTTTGAGCGGATGAGATAAGTGACCTACTGGTGCTGGACACGTGGCGACGCCTCGACTGTTCTTTATTATCTGGGAGTTTTTTTAAAGTTAGGTACCGTGCCCTCCACGAGCCCGCCTCGTGGCGGCTACAAGGCGTATTGGAAAGGAGTAACGAGAAGATTTTATTCAATTTGTTGTATTATTTTTGGGTACGGGATTGATTCTATCCCCGGACTGATTGGCTCTTGGGACGGACGGAGTTACTGATTCGTCCGTTTCAAAAGATTTGTCGTCGAAGTTCACCACCGTTGCGGAACATTCTCGAAGTCGAGGTCATTCTAGGAAACTCCAGAAGACGACGAACCTCGAGATGAAGATTCGGTTGCATCTTTGATTACTATGTGCTTTTTATACCGTGACCTACTTAGAGTATGTTCACACTTGGTGTTAGGAGGGTATTAAAGCACCTCCACTCTTCCCCGCCACACTGCAAAGCACCTGGGTCCAGCTTTCAAAAGTCTTTGAAAATATGTCTAGTCTCCAAAAGTTTTTGAAAATAGGTCCAACCTCCAAAAGTCTCTAAAAATAAGTCTAGCCATGACACGCCAAATGGGAAATAATGAGCGGCCTTGCCAAAATCTGCTCCATGCACGTCAAGTTTCAGTGCGCTAGTTAAAACTTAACGTGCACAATCATTGCAGAGGGGCTTGCTATGATTTGCTTGCACGTCCAAAAGAGCAAGAAAGTGTTTGCGAAAGCATACTTGCGGTGCTTATTTGCAGAGAGAGGCTAGCTCTCCAGCTTGGAGTTGTGCACTTCAAACGAAAAGTTGCACTCCAAACCGTGCGTGGTGTGCTCTGTTTGCAAAGAAAGGGTGGATAAGCTCTTAACCCCTAAAGCCCAAGGCCTGTTTAAGCTTCTCATAATTTTCATGGAACTGAACAATCAACCAACCTTTTCATAAATTTTGTCAAGTTTTTTTCAATTGTAACTGTACAAATTGAAACTAAACATGTTAGAGATTACATAGAAAAGGAAAATATAACAATATCAAATATTGTTTGAAAGATTATAATGTTTAAACATGAGGGTGTTAAAACTGCAAAAGTGACTTTCAAATCCTTATTTCATATGTCATATCTAAACAGTTGGTCACCAAAAAAATATGAGGTTTAAGGTCATTACATGTTTAAGTTCAATCAATTTCCCGCTTTCAAAATCTACTCCTATATTTTTCTTAAATGCATTTCTAAGTGGATTTTCCTCCAAGCTCTAGTGTATTTGAGGCTCATTTTCAAGATCTTCCAACACTAGAAAATTCAAGATTGCAGTGGACACCCTTGTACAAAAGCTTGAGTAGAAAAATCATCAAATTTCATTTTCAAAATCAGATTTTTGATGTTAGAAATAGACTTCAAAGCAAACTTGTTTTGGAAAAAAAAACTACTATATATAGTGCTTGGATAAGGTTTTATTCATTTTCAAAGTTTTGTAAACACCCAAATTGGGTGCCTTGGGCATTTAGAGGTTACAAAGAAAAATTAGATGCATTCAAACAACCTTTGGACTGCATTCATATCACTAATACCTCTCTCACCACCACGTATAAACGTATCCTTAGTACCACATCAGACATGTACACACTAGCCTTTAAAATTTTGTTTATTTGTTAGAGCATCCATACCCTTGCATGCAACATGGAGCTCTCAAAAGTAGGTGTCGAGGGTGCATCCACGACCACAGGCACGCTTGAACTCTCTAATGCCCCTCCTTGCGGTCAAGCAAGTAGCACTGGGTGCCTATCACAGTGGATTGGCGTCAAGTTTCAATTGTAGGCCTCTTGTGTCAACCAATCAATAAGTTTCAATTGTCTTGGATTTGGGTGTGCTAACAATTCATTAAACCCCAAACATTTTAGTGTTTAAGCTACAATTGAGCAAGCCTTATCTCGTATAGGGCGTTGACATGTCGTTACTGAGGCAAGTCAAATAGAGCAGCCGCGCTAAGTGCTCTTGCATGGCTGTTGAGCGTGTATGGATGCAAATGTTCTTAGTAGCGCAACATTCATCCAACAATGCACCAAACAATGCAAGCAAGGAAAAATTGGATAGTAATGATAGGATCAATGACTTGTAAAATTTACTAATATTAGTAGCTTTCATTCAAATTTTTGCAAACCTAGTAATTGCTTGAGGAGAGATTTAGCAATCTCATTCATTTTTTCACTCAATTTTTCTAATGTCATGATGGCCAATCACTAGTCAAGATAAGATTTTTTTTAAAATTTGCCCAAAAATTAAATGTTGGTTCACATATGGCATTAGGAGAGGGGTCTGCAAAAGTGAATCTAGCATTGAGGCATAAGAGCATTTCTAAGCTTAACTCCTAAAGGACCATTGTCCCTTTGGGGGAGAGGTTGGACTTCAGGCATGTACCTATGACTAAACTACTTTTGAGTATGATGGTACAAGTACTTTGCCAAAATCTAATTTACTTATACAAAGACATCTATTTTAACAAAACTTGGGCATTGTCCCTCCAACATTGAAATCTCTATAGAAAGAATTGTGAAACTTTTTTGGATATACTTGTTGAAGAAGAAGATGTGCATATGGATGTTCTTTGCATATCTCCTTAATTAATTTTAAAAAGTTCATCACCAATTGTTTTTTAGAAAACACCATGTAAAACCATGAAATTTCACTTTTTAAAATTCACCACAAATGAAGTCTTGCCTTTTCTGAAACTGATATTTGGTATGCTTGATTGGGATTGCACAAGGATGCCATGATAATTCTTTTGACAAAAATGTACCAATTATATTCCACATTTCACCAAAAGAATTGAATGCCTCAAATAGGCAATAAGTAAGATCATTGTATTGGGTTGTACAACATTTGGCTTGCTTTGCCATTACTCCACTTGCTTGAAGCACTTGAATGCATTGATAATTGTAGTTTATAGCAAGGTCAAAAAATAAATCCAATGCCTCTAAGTGGCTTGCAAAATCATTTGAGGACATTTTTGGTCCTCTTAGATGTTCAAGGATCAAAGCATATAACCTTCACAGACATTAAATTAATGTCACATTAGGTAATTTGGTAAAAACAAAGGGGCCATTTTGTACTCCACCTTAATCTTACATATAATAAATGTAGGTGTAGTTATAGCTCAAAGTTGTAATTATTTGAAATTCTTGGAGACAATCATTGAGACTTCACTATTGTACAAGAAAGTGCACACTTGTTTTTTTTTTGTAATATGCTAAATTATACATAATGACAAAAATAATGAGAGTCCCAAAATGTATTGTTTTTCCCAATTTACCTAATATGGTGTTTAATATAACTAATTGTCATTAGAAGTAAGGAGTTTACTCAATAATATAATAGGGGATAAATTCAGACCTATGCCATAGAATAGATAACACAAAGGGCTGAATGCTTTTGCTGATTTAAGAGAAAAAAATTAGGCGTTCTACGAAGTATATGAGTTGAATCAAAAATTACATCTATTTTTTTAATCATATATAAACAGTGGCTTATCAACTTAGTTTGAAGCCAGAAATTTCATATCCCCAGTTTTTTAATACAAACTATAAGTTCAATGTCTTATCCTTGGAAAATCGGCATTAAATGCATGTTTGTTGGTGAGTACTGTGTACCCGATGTATCTACTTATCACTCAGAATTTGCTTTTCAAAAAGCTTTTGAATAAGTCCTTGCTTTTGGATTATATTATTGTAAGAAATGCTTATATCATGTTCCTAGTCTTTTACGATTCAAGTTTTTATTTATACATATGTGTATATACAAATATGTACGTTACTACAAGGGAAACTGTCCAAAATGACAAAAATATGTCTAAATTAACATGGATAAATCTATAAAAATTGTTCAATTTGATAATTTTTTTGTCGTTTTGGACACATTTAGTCAATCTGAACATGTTAATTATGACACAATTTCACATGCGTATACACATGTGTACACATGCACATATATATTTTTGTAGTTTTTCACTAATGTTCAATTTAACTAAAGTGGGCAAAATTTACATTGATTGATTTTTCTTCCTATTACAAAAATGCATGACCATGTAAAATTTGAAAATTTTGCTCTTTTAGCATTGGTGTTTTCAATAAGTTAAGCTACAGTGAAAATGAAATTTGGGACCACCAGTAGAAACCCAACATTGGTAGGATCTAACATGAAATGATAAGGTAGACACACCCAAATACAACCCCTCCCCTTGGCTGACCATCAATGTACCTTGAATGTACATTTAAATTCTGAAATGTACACTGTGGGTACATAAGGTCAAAATTAGGGAGGCCCTTTTAAAGGATTGGGTATGGATGTGTCTACCTTACTTGTAAAAGTTGAGGCGTGGAACATAGTGTGAAATTATGAGTTGCCCTTTAGAGCATGGAAAGATCATCATGCTATTCTTCTTTGCGTCACCCTATGTGCCTAAAGTGAAAATGCAACCAATGAATCAATCAAGACTATTCCAATTGTCGGTCAGCTTGTCTCAATAGAGCCCGTGCACATGTAGAAAGTACACATGTAGAACAGCCCCTCGTGTTATTTTTGCCTTTTTAGAAATTTGGGGGACAAGTGTCGAAAATTGATTAGACGGACGAATTCTTTTGTGTTTTCAATTCGGTGAAGGCCTGAGGGGCGTCTATTGAATTTTTGCTCTTCATAGCCAATGGTAGTTTTGGGGAAGTGGGAATTTTGGATTCCTTGCAGTCCAGCTCTTCTGGCTTGTGGACTGTACCTTTCCACTCTTATGTACCTTGGGATATTATGGGTTAGAGCATCGCCACCGCAAATGCAAGAAGAGATGCAAAGCAATTGTTGCGCAAAGGGAGAACTTTTGAGTTCTACCGCATCCACGTCAAAGTCTTTCCCAAGTTTCTGGGCAACGCTACAAGCTCTTGTTTATGCTACTCTCTAGGTCTTTGGCTTTCATAGAACAACTCACGGGAGCACTCAAATCTGTTGAATGCTCGTTCTTGGTTGTTTCTTGTCTCACTGCTACAGAGAAGGAGAGACTAAGTGGCGTGAGCGTGCACTGGAGGTGTTCCCAGAAAGAAGGAGCCGGTACATGAAGTGGCCCGCGTGATCGCTTGTCAATTCTCTGGTCGCATTCTATGTTGCGAGAGAGCGGTGGTGATGCTCTTACGACATTAGAGCTTCTCCAGCCTTTCTCTCCAAACAGAGCATGCCAAGCAAGGTGTGCAGTGCGACTTTTTGTTTGAAGTGCATGACTTTGGGCTGCAAAGCCAACCTCTCTCTCCAAAAAAGCACTCCAATAGCTTAGGTGGGGCCACAAATCTTGAAAGCAGGACAAAAGCAAGTATTTATAACAACCTTCCTGCATTTTTGGACTTGCAAGCAAATCATATTGTGCCACAATTGTACAAGCTGCAAAAATCAAGCATGTTAGGTTGTAGCAAGTGCACTGGAACCTGCCATTCATGAAGCAAATTTTGATGAGGCCGGCCAACCTTCAGCGCGTGGCGTGTCCGCGCTAGACCCGGATTCTTATGTCTTGCGAGCCTAGGTTTGGAACTTTCCAATGTGGGGGGCAAGGCTGGAGGTGCTCTTATGCAAGAATTTGTTTTTGTTTGCTCATTGGTCTAGCGACACGCACACTAGAATGGCTGAAGCCATGCAGGTGTGAAAATTTTATGTTATAGTGCAAGACACCGTAAACTAACAAATTATTGGTCAAAAATGTCAAAATGTTGTTGACTTGACAACTTTTTATTGGTGAACAATGGTACCAATATGTTTTTGTAACATTTATCCCAAAACTTTCCTTTTTACAATTACAAAGAGTTTCAGCTTATTGAGGAGTGTTATGAACAATTCATATGGTTTTTAACTGGAGAAATTACAAATAGGGGCACAATTTCAAGATCCCTTCATTAAAATTTCCTTGTTTAGGCTTGATTTGGAGAGGCCTTTAAGTTTTTTTGAAGTTGGCTAACATTTAATGTGATGATTCTAAATGTCCCAATGTCCAAACCAAATTTTACTAGAATTTTCAATTTTTTTTTGAAATTGTGCCCCTATTTGGTAATTATTTTGAAACTATGCCCCTATTTGTAATATTTTTCATTTTTGTGCCCTTGTTTGTAATTTCCCCTTGTTAACCCCTAAAGGACCAAGCCCATTTTAATGTGAAAATCACTAAAAATTGCCACTTCTAGGAGGTTTAGTAAAAAGGGATTTTATTTTTTGTTTTTGAGAAATCTAGTTGTAGGGTCTTGCCCTAGACTAGAAGAGGTACTTGTGGGAAAGAATCAACTCATTCCAGACGGAGAGGAACGAGATATTTACATCTAAAATGAAAAAAAAAAAAAAAAAAAAAAAATTCCAAGAATTTCAAAAGCCTTTGACCACTCTTATAACAAAAAAATTGCTCTACCCAAAGTTGCACTTTATTTTTTTCATGTAGGAGATCAAGTTAGGTATGTGTGAGAGAATTCTCAAATCAATTGGAACTATACAACACACGGGAAAACGTAGTAAGCAAAAAGAAGTAGAGAATGGGTAAAAACACTAAATTGTTAAGAATTTGATTATTGAAATGAAGAATGCAAATCCCAATAGTTATAATAGTGTGATAAATAATCTACTTTCTTTGGTTTAATTTTTTTTCCAAAATGTTGAAAATTGAGTAAAATAAAGGACTTCAAAGTTTATTTTAGAGTAGATAATCCACAATTGCCTACAAACAAAAACTCCTCATGACTTTCATGTCATTGATTGAAATTGAATGATTCAAAGCTTCTCACTTTAAGAAAATTTAGAGAACCAATTTCAAATTTTAATTTAAAAGAAATGTAAATTATAAAGAAGTTTTTGGGCTGCCCGGACAGGCAATCTTCTCCAAATTTTCATAAATTCATGCATAACTTCTTCATCAAATGTTGGAATGAGGAAAAAATTAGATGCCCACATAGATCTTTGATTTCTCCACCTTCAACAAAAGTTTTAAAAAATCACACAAAGTAGTTTAGACATAGGTACATGCCCAAAGTCCAACTTGTCCCCAAAAGAACAATGGTCCTTCACGGATTAACACTATTGAGATTTGTAAAGTAATCAAATGAAAATAGTCACTCAAATAAATCAAGGAAAGCTTCTATACAAAAGTATTCAATGCTTGCATGAATTAGAATTATATCATATTTTATCCAATATCAGCTACAAAATACAAACAAAGAGAAGAATTAGTGGAGATTATAGCTACGCTTGACATGGTTTAAATGTTAATTGGTTTCTTTAGAGAACCATCATTAGTGTCACTTGTTCATTGATACCTTTATAAAAGTCTTTATGTCTCAATTTTGGTTTGTTCATATACAAACAAAAGAATTGTTTTGGTATCAAACAAAAAAAACTACAAAAAAACTAATTTTGATGTATAGTACCCTTGCATATTTTTACGCCCAATCCATTCTACCATTTCAAAAATTTAGCATTTTATACAATATATTTGGCAATTTTGTATTTGGTATCATTGGCCTATAATTATTATACAATCCTAATCAAGCATACCAAATTTTGAGTCCCAAAAACTCAAAATCCTATTTTTGGTGAATTATTTTAGATAAAATTCATGGTTTTACTTGACAATTGATTAAAAAACATTGGTGATGAATTTTTGAGATTCAATTGCATGGGTATGTAGGAATCATCCGTATGCACATCAATCCTTTGAACAAAAATATTCAAAAAGTTTCAAATTTCCTTCTATAGAGATTTTAGTGTTAGGCCCATCATGACCAAATTTAGTAAAATAGATATCTCCATTTTTTAATTAGATTTTAAAATTTGACTCATAAATTGTGGTTAAGTTTGCACCTTTGAGCAAAGCAATATGTTTAATTTGCCAAAAATTAATTAAAGAATGGAGATATCTATTTTACTAAATTTGGTCATGATGGGCCTAACACTAAAATCTCTATAGAAGGAAATTTGAAACTTTTTGAATATTTTTGTTCAAAGGATTGATGTGCATACGGATGATTCCTACATACCCATGCAATCGAATCTCAAAAATTCATCACCAATGTTTTTTAATCAATTGTCAAGTAAAACCATGAATTTTATCTAAAATAATTCACCAAAAATAGGATTTTGATTTTTGGGACTCAAAATTTGGTATGCTTGATTAGGATTGTATAATAATTATAGGCCAATGATACCAAATACAAAATTGCCAATTGTATTGTATAAA
This sequence comes from Ulota crispa, assembly GCA_963920765.1. Classification (NCBI taxonomy): domain Eukaryota; kingdom Viridiplantae; phylum Streptophyta; class Bryopsida; order Orthotrichales; family Orthotrichaceae; genus Ulota; species Ulota crispa. Next base: position 13,258,746 of record OY987246.1, read on the forward strand.
ATGCTAAGTTTTTGGAATGGTAGAATGGGTTGGGCGTAAAGATATGCAAGGATACTGTACAAACAAAATACTTAGTTTAAAAACTGTGAAGAGGCGTAAAAATTCTTTTCTAACAAGACCTAATTCTAAGGTTAACCCTTAAAGGACCATGGCCTTGATTTTGTCAAAAGACACTCAAAACTGCCACTTCTATGGCAAAGAGTAAAAAAGTTTGAAAATTTGTCTTTTTGCATATCTGACCGTAGGATCTTGTACTAGACTAATATGAGAATGCGTCATAAAAAACTCAAGAACTTTGACTGCATAGATTGGAGGATATTTGCATTCAAAGTGTAAAAAACAAAGGTTTTTTGCACCTTGCATGACTAGATTATTTAACTATGAACTTTTTTAACTTTTTTTGCACCATAGAGTTTGGAACTTTATTTTTTTAAAGTGTAGATTTTGGAACTTTATTTTTTTGTGATGTGAAGTTGAGTTGGAAATCTTGGGAAAAAATGAAAACAAAAAATACTTAATGTTCATTCTTAAAAAAAAACATTAGGTAGAAGAAGGTATGAAAGTGAACAAAAATGTAAATTGTTAATAACCATGCAATGGAATTGAAACGCAGTAATCCCAACGGTGAGATTGTTCTAGAAAGCAAACTTCACTTTTATTGACATTTTTTTTTGAAAAAATGTTAAACTTGCATTCAAAAATGAAGTTTATATGTTATTTTTTCAAGAAGATGCTTGAATTGCCCAAAAAATAAGATTGTTCAGAACTTTCTCATAACTAGTCCAAATGGGATGAATCTAAGCTTCAGATGTAGACAAAGATATAATCTATGAGAAAAAAAAAAAAAAAAAAAAAAACTTTCCAATTTTTGTAAAAAAAATATTTGCTACCTAGACCCCCCAAATTTGTGCTTATTTGGGCATAACTTTTTCTCCCTAGCATCAATTGGAATAAAAATTATATTCCCTAAAAGCTAATGTGTTTTTCTATCTTGAAAAACATTCAAAAAATCAAAATAAAAATGAGGCCGTAGGTACCTGCCCAAAATCCCATTTATCCCCCATAGGGACAGTGGTCCTTTAGGGGTTAAAAGATCTTAAAACTAACAAAATTCCCTAGTTATAACAATATTCAACATGTGAACATTATATCTTGCATTCATTTTGAATCATCAATTAATGTAACTTCAAACCTTTTAAACTTTAATTATGTGGCCTATATGTGGGTCTATATATAAAAGAATCTGTTCAATGAAGTTGCTCATTCTAATTGGTTGAGAGAGAGTGTTGTGGTGCAAATTTCAGTGACCCATTTTTCTTCCTAGCAAAAGACCAACACAGGAGAGAGGAGTACATGTATAATGTGATTTACACTAAGGCTTCACTGTGAATCAAGTTGATACCATTTGTGAGTTAAATAGTCACTCACACAGTCACTCACACGGTCACTCATGGTTTAAATTTTTAATTTGGTCACATTTTGTGATAAAATTGCTATTGCAAAATTTGCTTATTGCAAGGATATTCACATTGCATATACTGGTACAACAAGTACCTAAACTTGTGCCTAATGATACATACTCGAGTGCATTAAATTCCAACCTCAATTGCTAATAAACAGTAACAAAAAATTGACTAAAAAAACAAACCTTACTTAACCCAATAAAGACCATGGTCAATTCTAGGGTGGGCAAGGCCTTTTTTGGGGTTTTGGGGGGAAAATCGTAGAGTAACAAAGAATACAAATATTTACAAAAGATCCAACTATGTCAATGGCAATGTCATGCATGGTTTATGGGTGTGCATCATTTTTGAAGTTTGATTCCCTTTGCATGTAGGTTTAAATGTGCATGTATGCATTTTTGTACAAATACGGTGGTTTAGCTACGATGGTGGTTGTATTTCTTTATTGATTGTTCTTTCTTGTTGCTTAGTGGACCACGTGGCAATTCTTCAGGGTAATAATGGGTTTAGGGAAAATTTGGATTCTTGGTAACCCGTACAAATACTCATTAATCTTTAACGATTATGACCATCTTTCTACATTCATTGCTATATTTTCTCAACCAGTGCTTCTTGAGTTTTTCCAATACCTTGACCACATGGCAGCTAATATAAACCTGATTTTTGTTCCAAGTTATGCGGTTCCTAATTACCTACAGATGTCCCCTTTGCCAGATCCCTCAAATTCCCTAACATGCTCTCCCTACCTACTAAAAAGAGTCAAAATCGACCAGAAACTGGTTGACCGGTCCTTAATGGGTTAAGGTAGGAGCTAGGTTCTAAAAACTTGCAGGCTCTAAAATGGTGCACTTCCTCAAATGTACTCTATTTGTACATGTTGTTTTTTATAGCCCTTCAATGATGTACATGCAATGTATATTTGAGGAGGTGCACCATTTTAGAGCCCTATGCCATTTCAACTTCAAAATTTCATAACTAATTCCACAAGCTCCAAAAGATATGAAACAACTTGGACTAGATGCCAGAAAAGTTTATTGAAAATGTTTCAAGAAGTTTCACCTCCCACTTTCAGCCCCTTAGATGGTCCATTCATGACCCTCCTACCTTAGTACAAAAAGTAATGGTTTTAACCCCTAAATGCCCAAGGCTTGTCTAAGCTTCTTGGAATTTTCATGAAACTAAACAATCAACTAACCTTTTCACAAATTTCATCAAGTTTTTTTCAATTGTAATTGTACAAACTTAAACTAAACATGTTAGAGATTACATGGAAAAAGAAAACTCAAAAATATCACTTATAGTTTGAAAGATTATAACGTTTGAACATGAAGGTGTTAAAATTGCAAAAGTGACTTGAAGTCTTCTAATCCTCATTTCACATGTCAAAACTAAAAAGTTGGTAACCTAAAAAATATGAGGTTTAGGGTCATTACACGTCTATTTGTAATCAAAATACGGTTATAAAAACCTACTCCTACATATTTTTAAAATGGGTTTCTAATGTGGATTTTTCTCCAAGTTCTAAAGTATTTGAGGCTCATTTTCAAGATCTTCCAATACTAGAAAACTCAAGATTACAATGGACACCCTTGTACAAAAAATTGAGTAGAAAAATCATAAATTTTCATTTTCAAAATCAGATTTTTGATGTTGAAAATAGACTTCAAAACAAACTTATATTGAAAAAAAATACTGAAAGTAGTGATTTGATAATGTATTATTCATATTCAAAGTTTTGTAGAGACCCAAATGTGTTCGCTTGGGCATTTAGGGGTTCTCAACTCTCACCATTACGGTAATCGCCATTGAATTTCTCAAAAAGCGAGTTCGTAAAGATAGAAGCAAAACCCCTTTAAACTTTAAAATATCCAACGTTACCAGCAATGCTTGCTTTAGGGTTTTACTTCGTTTAGCTGCTTGAATGCATTGTCGTAGCTTTTCAATCGCGATTGAAGCAAGCTTCCGGTTGACGATGTCGGACACTACTAGTCTTGTTCGAGGGAGCGACAATGTGGTGAACGGATGACAATGCACTGCCAATGCTGATTGAAAGCAAGAGTGCTTTCTCAATTTGTGAGAGAAGATTGAAGTGAATTCTCGTTTTAAATAAGATCGAGGTTTTTTGCAGTTTGTCACGATGAGTACGGTGGACAAGATGCTCATCAAGGGCATCCGGGCCTTCGATCCGGAGAACACGCGTGTCATCACGTTTTTCAGGCCTCTCACGCTCATTGTCGGGCCAAATGGTGCTGGCAAGACGGTAACGCAGAAATCCCTAACCTGCTCGAGTTTGATGAATATGCATTTTTTTTGATGTATTGATGTTGAGTGCATTTTAAGAAGCGTTTGACTATGTTACATAATTTAGACATTTTCGCTCTAAGGTCTTCAATTCTGTAATAATTTTAAGGTTTTTCAATCTTTGAATGTGTACTTACAGGTACGCTGAGGATTTCTGGACTCCCTAACCTGCTCGAGTTTGATGATTATGCATTTTTTTTGATGTATTGAGATTGAGTGCACTTTAAGAAGTATTTGATTCAGAACACTCTTGCTCTAAGGTCTTCAATTCCGTAACAATTTGAATTCTTTTTAACGTTTTTCAACCTTTGAATATGTAAGAACAGAGTTTTTAGAAGTAGATTAAAGAAAAATGTAGTGGAAGGCATTAACAAACGCCATGGAAAACTCAAGAGCACGTGAATATACTATTTTCCAGTAGCGTAGGTTTTTATTTAGTTTGACAGAGTTAAATGAAGCAATAATAACACAAAGCTTTCAGAGTTGTTAATGGTAAACATTGAAAAAACTACGAGATTTATAAGTTCAAGGAGCAGCCAATTGCATAGAAGCGTTTCTGCCTACGAGAATTAATTTATAAACCTCGATTCCTCAGTCACCAGCATATGGAGCCAGTTATAGGATTGATGGATGGTTAATTTGTAAATTTAAGTTTGGATGTTTTACGTTGCAATGCTTGGCTTGATAGTTCATTCAGGTTTAGAATATTAAAAACTTGCATCTGTATCATTATTTTTAGCATCTGTAATGCTGAAACCCGTGATCCTTGCAGCCGAGTTAAATAATTTTTTAGATTAAGAATCTCCCGAGATCATCGTCAATTAGGTTTTGAAAGTAGGTTAGCGTGCATGGGTTGTCTCCATATATTGCTATTGAAGCATTTTGAAATTTTTCTTTTTGTAGCGGCAGTTTGTAAGATCTTATCCTGTATATTGATAAATAGCTGATGGGACTATATTGTTGGATGATTCCAGACGATTATCGAGTGCTTGAAGCATGCTTGCACAGGAGAGCTACCTCCAAATTCAAGGTCGGGTCATACTTTTATTCACGATCCAAAGGTATGATGTATCACTTTGTCTGGCCAAAGTTTAGGGGCATGAGCGTGCGATTTTTAAGTAACTTCCGTCAGTAAGCTCGAACATTTTAGACTTTTGGACATAAGCGCCACTGTCCCCATAACCATCACCTCTAAAATCTTGGAAAATCTGTGGAAGTGGATAGATGTAATTATAAGGATGTACAACATGTGAACATGAAACCTTAGTCTTGGTATTAGGTGCAATTGCAATCGGCTCTTTAAAAATTCACAACTTATTCTCACAGTATCCAAATAATACATTCAAAAGTGCAAACTCATCATATTTCTCTTGCTAATAGGATCCTATAATTTGCTAGATGTTTATTAATAATCGTCATGTTCAAAACCCTTAATTTGACGTTTATGGGTGCTGCTACCTTATGTCTTGCGGCTATGGTAGAATCCACTCTAGATCGTTTTTTGTGGCCCTCCTTACGTCAGTAATTGGAACGAATATGTGTGTGTATATGTGTTTACTTATGATGGTCATTTTGGGCAGAATTTGAGTCTCATAGAAATATTTGGATGCTCAGGTAGCTGGAGAGACTGAGACCAAGGGGCAAATAAAGCTGAGATTCAAGACTGCTGCAGGAAAGGATGTCGTTTGTATCCGGTCTTTCCAGCTCACTCAGAAGGCGTCAAAGATGGAGTACAAGGCTATCGAGAGTGTCATTCAGACCCTCGATCACAACGGTGAGGTGCGAAATTTGTCATTCGAATAATTACTCCTTGTTCTGTGTCTATGAAACAATAATTTCATTCTATCCATTTCAAGGTTTTATAATATTGAGTTAGACCTGCGTATAATGTTATCCCGTAAACACATTCAAGTCGATTTGCATTATGTATCAATGTATTGTTATTGACCTGTTGACTTCAAGTGACCTTGATGTATTTGAGGGTGCAGAAAGTTGCTCTTAGCTACAAGTGTGCGGACATAGACAGGGAAATCCCTGCTCTAATGGGAGTGTCGAAAGCAATTTTGGAAAACGTGATCTTTGTGCACCAAGATGAAGCAAATTGGCCCTTAGCCGAGCCTGCTGTTCTCAAGAGGAAGTTTGATGATATCTTTTCCGCCACCAGGTACAGATGTGTTTTGAGCCTCTCAGAAATACATATGGTTGCTTATGAAGTTGGTTACTAAAGTTTGTACTAGAGTCTTATATTTTTCGCACACATGGTATCATCAATACCTCTTTTTGGATGTAGTTTGGAGCCTGATGGATTGCTTGGGCTTGAAAATATCGGTTTTGAATCGCAACTTTCCCCGAAATGTGAAACTTGATAGGTACACGAAAGCGTTGGAAGTTCTAAAAAAGCTGCACAAGGATCAGGCGCAGGGAATTAAGTTATACAAATTGAAGTTGGAAAACCTGAAAACCGTGAAGGACGCAGCTCATAAAGTAGGTGTTTCTTGGGCCGTTTGAGGAGAAAGACTATATGTTTTGTTTGCAATTTCCTCTCTTTGCAGATGCTCATATGTTTCTGAGGAATTAATTGGCTACATGTCATCAGCCCTATGGCTTACAAGGACGGGTTCTTACTCACTTGAGAAACAATTCTTCAATTGAAATTTTGTGATTTTGTTGTTTTCGTGTTTTTTCTCTAAGTTTGCAGATCAGTGACCATGAGATTCTTTCTTGTTCCACATTGAGATGTGCAGTTTCGTGAGAACATTGAGCAAGATCAGGGAAAGTCCGATTTCTTGCGCAAGCAAATTCGGGATCTGGAAAACACAATTGCTGATTCTCGCCAGAGAATAAGCTTTATGGAAGAGGGTTTGAGTCAATATGGCAAACTTAGAGAAGAAATAAACATTAAGGAGTCGGAAAGGAAGATGTTGAAAAACAAGAAGGATGAACAGTTTCAAGCTCTTCGTGACGAGTGCACAGGTCGTTTTCTTGTGGCTACAATGTTTGATACTGTTCAGTGTAGAAAATGCAAGGTTGTCTTGTAGCTATCATTGAAGCAAAGAAAAAGAAAGTCGCTAGCTTACATGATTTTAGAACAGGATGGGTGTTAACTTCATATTGAGGTTAGTAAGATAATATGTTTTTATCTCAGCAGAGTCTTGTCTCTATGTAGGCTTTCTGTAACATATACTATGCTTCTTTGTACCGTTTTCACAGATTACAACTGAATTTCAAGGTCTACCACTTCAAAAAGCCCAGTGCTTTCGATCACAGTCCTCTATTTGTTTAATCGACCTTTGGGAGATTGTTTCTTTAAATGCTTTACTGAAAAAGATTGTGTTGAACAGATACGGATGAGGACCTCTTGCGTTGGCAAAATGATTTCAATGAACATCTTGCTGGGCTGAGGCAGACCCAAATGACCCTGGAAAGAAATCTCAAAGATGCTGAAGGATATACAAGAAAGTTATCTGACAAGCACAGTGGGAATTATACTCTGCAAGGCAAGCTGCAAGCCGAAGTAGAGGTATGCTCTGCGTCGATGGCTCTGCTACATTGAAGGTTATAGGCTGCAATAATACCAAGGGCTGCACTGTGTATGATTGCTGGTTTCTCTTGGCTTAAGAGCCGGTGCGTCATGCTGCTTTTATGAAGTACATATGTATGCCTATTGTCGGATTTGGAATTGTTTAATCGACCCTTGCCATTATGTTTATGACAGGGAAATGAAAAAGCGAAAACAGAATTGGAGCATGAAATTCGCAAGGTATTTAAGGAGCACAATTTAGAAAACATTGTGACTCGTCCTTTGAAGTTTGAAGAAGAGCGAGTCTTTGTGCAGCGTGTTGAACAGCGTTATGCGGAGCTGAACAAGGATTATGTCCAGCTAAAGGTACGGAGCACTGGGTTTATTTTATGCTATTCTTTTAGAGATTAGTACATCATAAGTTGGGAGTAAACATGCGGATTTTACATGGTGATATAGTGGTCATCTCAATAACTCATTGTGAGGATGAAGAGGTATGAGGATATGTGATGACTCGTTACTGTGTGCTGGGAGTCCATGGAAGTAAAAGCGCAAAGCAGGGAATCCTAGAACAAGGGGTTAGCTCAAAATCTATTATCTGCTACGTAGTTTCTCAGCTAATAACCGCTCAGTGGATGTTTGTAAAAATTTCTGCGTTTTTCTTCTGTTGTAGAGTTGAGTAGCTTTCATCGTCTCTTATGGAGACTGCTTTTTAGGAAAAGGATTCATCGCCCAGGACTGTGCTCATCTTTTTTTCCTAATGAACGAAGATTCCCGTCTTAACGTGAAACTGTTTAAAGCATCAATTCCGAGGAGGTATTGCAGGTTCTATATCAGACCACAGAGATTTCGGGTCAATTGTTCGTCATTTGGGACTTTAGTAGTCATTTGCAACACAATGCTTCGTCTTCTACTTCTGAAGTGCGCTACACAAACAGGAGCTACATGTTAGGCCGATGATGATGTATGTTGGCATGTTGTCTGTAGGAGGCAAATCGGATCGACACTTCCAAGTTGTGGACAATTGTTCAGGAGGCCAGTGATCAGTATCTCGTTGCAAAAAATAAAGTGGTTGCAAAATTTGACAAGAAGGTAAGCGTCTTCTATGCAGACGCGTATGTGTGTATCCAGATTCCGTTTGTATGTTTTCGCTTCAGTGGTGCGCTATGACCTATGTTTTGCATGCTTTTGATGGTCTTATTATCTTTGCGTGTTTGTCACACTTCGGAGATATCTGAATTCTGCTGACAGTGGTCAAAATTGGAAATTTGGGTCTAGACTGCTACAGAGACATCCATTTCAGAGCTTGAAGAAGACATTGCATCTGGATCTCATTCACTTTCAGATGTTGAATCGCTTCGACTTGATGCAGCAGAGAACAAGACAGTAAGTTTATATTCTTTGATTTTAGAAGTGAGGACTATTATCTCACAACAAGAAATCTTTGGAGCGCACATTTATTGAAAATCGGAAGCAACGCTTCTGATCCAAGACACACTGTTCCCACTTATAGACGGAGCAATTTTGTTACCATATTAAAAAATCTTAGTTGTTAGGTTTCTTTAATCAGTAAGTTGTGTTGCTGGAGTGCAGATTGAGATGGTTAAAACCTTGGAGTCTAAAGAAGAAGAGGCCCAATATGAGGCAATTATAGAGGAGTGTAAACGTGACCTTAATGACTACGAGACCAGGCTAAAACTATTGCGACGTGAAAAGGATGCAATAGCCAGCGAATCTGCCGATCTTGCTGGTTTGAGATTAAAACAGGAAGAGCTCGCAGACAAAGAATTGACTCTTCAGAAACTGTATACATCGGAACTTCAACTCCCTCCAATCTTGCTCTCTCTTCGTTATCTCCTTACCGGATATACTACTGACGTCCTTGTATGTGATTTATAATGTTGTGTTATCGAACGTCGGATCAGTCTATCATGGTCACTTTTACTGGTATTCAGGAATTGAACCCTGGGGAATTGTTCACAATCATTGCTTGTGCAATGATATTTTGATCATTCTCAATGTAATCTTGTTTGTATACATAGTGTAGCAGACAAAAGAGAAGCGATCAAGAAGGTTTTGAGAAGATTTCCTGAGTCAAAAGAAATGAAGCGCGAGTTGGAGACTGCACTGCGGTATACCTCATCCATCCGAGATTTCCTTGCAATTTGTGGCTTCTTCTTCTAGCGATTCCACTAGGATAAACTGTGGCAGGTTATTACAATTTAGTGGAAGCGTTGGGTTCTATTCATTTGACCAGAATCCATTTTGGTAGTATTTCATGATCTAAATAAGCTATTAGATTTCGTATGTATACGTCTGATAATCATTTTTGTTGTCAGAGCAAGCAAAAAAAATGCAGCAGAAGTAGGTGAGAAGTGCGCTGCTGCCGAGAAAGAGGTTGTCAAAATTGATTCTAGGATTCAAGAGACAAGTTTGAGTCTTTCCAGATATCAACGTGATCGTGATTGTAAGTAGCTTAACATAAATTACCTCGTGATTGTATTTTTTTGTCTGTGAATGGTGGATTTTTCTTTTATGACTGGCTTCTACAGGATCTTGTGTTTGTTCAGGGTAGGTTTGCAATCTTCAGAGTTTGTACTAGTGAAGGGATAGAATCAGGTTAAATTCTTTACAAACTGGTGAGATTGAGAATGGGCATCACTGATTATATTTATTTTCCTACTGTCTAGCAAAGTATAACTGCCTAGTGAAAAAATAAAAAATAAGGCTAACTCATTATTAGATTCATGAATATATAAATGATTCCTGTTCGAGAAAATGTTCCTTTTAAGAGGACTTCCGGAGGACTCCACCAATTTTTGCCTTGGATGTCTAGGTTCCGTTTTAAAAACTTGGTCTTTTCACTCACGGTCTAGTAAATCGAAGACGTCTGTGTTCAGTAGAGCAGCACAATTTCTGTGCTTAGTCTGCACTCAAGATGTCCGAATGCTGTACTGTTGTCCTGGTCTGGCTACGTCGAATGTGTTATTTCTTTTTACCTTTTTGCAAACCTGTCGTTTTTAGATGCTCTAAACTGATTGTTTCTTGGATTTGCACAGCAAAAGGTAAGATGCTGCTTGGGAGACTTGAATCCATTTTGCAACTGAATGTGGAGATCACGGATTTCCAAGTGCAGCTACAAGACGCTGTTAAAGTGAAGGAACTTCACAGGAGGTCTGGAGTTTATTCTATATTTTAATCTCCATTGTTTCTGGTTTAAGGCGTTCTATAAGAAGGACATCTATATGATGTAATACACTCTAAGCTAGTCTTTCACGTCCTTTTGCTGGACAGTACTGAGATCTGTTCCTGATTCTGAAACCTGAAAATGGATTTAAAAATGTTTACCGGGATCTAAGTTTTACTCTTCGAGAAGGGTCGTTTGAGGTGTTCTTTACATACAGTTCTAAGGAGCTTGTAATTTGTGTAGATTCTGTGATTTTGGAATCAAAATTTTCAGCAAATTTACTTTGTGGTGCTTTGTTTTCCAAAAAAATTAGCATTGTAATGAAATCGTCGAAATCATCGCATTTTGGAGGTGAAATATATAAAAGCAACTCAACGCTCGTAAAGGAAGGCTCAGCCTTTCACCAGTGAAATGTCTTTACAATCCCTTGTAACTCAATTGTATGAATTCAGCAGAATCAAACTTAAACGTTTAAGATTCTCACAGATATTGTTCAATTAGTCTACTATGTACTTTCCTGGAGTTGTGTATTTTTGAATGAGGTTTTGTGGTTCACTGATGCCTGCTTTTAGATTTTGGTGTTGTGTGTGGATGTCGTAACCTCTTCCAGGTGACGTAATACCGTTCGTGGGTGTGTTGTATGACAGTGAACATGATATGGCAAATGCTATGAAAAAAATGTTTGATCCTTTTGAGAGAATAGCTCGGTCCAAACATTACTGCCCCTGCTGTGAACGTGGTTTTAGTCCTGACGAAGAAGATAATTTTGTCAGAAAGGTAAAACTCTGAAGTTGATTTGCATATATTGCAAAGACGTTCAGCATGCTAACTTCCTAGAGTGTTACCATATATATGTGGTACCTTTTTTTATGTTGAAATTCTCCAAGTTATTGCCACACTGAGGAAGAGTATCACGGTTTCTTACCCTGAAATGGTCAATCACGAATATTAACCTGCTGTTTTACAATGTAATTCCGCAGCAAAGGGTAAAGGCTTCCGGTTACACAGAACAATTGCGGGAGCATGCTAGACAAACTGCGGAAGCAGAAATGAAAGTGCAATCGCTAGACAAATTACGCGCTGTTCATGATGATTTTCAAAAGTTGTCAAGTGAACTTATTCCAGCAGCAGAGAAGAGTTTGGTGGAGCTCAGAGGAGAAAGAGACAAGCTAGCGGATGCACATGAAGATGTACAAATATTTAGCTATCGCTTTTTCCTTTCAGTGATTCCGTCCTGGCAGATTATTGCAACCTAACAATACTTATCTTCTTTGTTGCTAGATATTGCACCCCTAATCACTCCGATGTACACAATTCCGGCATTGCTCTGTATCTAATATTTTAGGAAATAATGTCATGCCGCATCCCACAAACTGGAAACAATGCATCATAATGCTGAAGATATGCAGATGTATGTTCTCCCGTGGATTTTATATTTGCCTAGTTTGAAAAATTTCGTGCATATGTACTTCCAGATGGTGGGGTTGCTTGCGCATGCCGATTCAGAAGTGGCGATGCTTGAGGAACTTCAAGTCCCAGCATATCAGATCACGGAACTTTACAAATATGTTGAGCATGTGAAGAAGCAAGTGGCAGATCAAGAATACAATCTAGGCACCAGGTCCCACGGCACCCGCGCGTTAGAGGATATCTCCGCTGAAATAAGTAGCGTGGAAGAGAAGCGGTACGTACTGGGCTTTTGATATTCGTTACATATCACTTGAACAGAAATGCCGCACCCATCTATTGTGTATAATCACTTAGAAAAGCCTATCGAAAGCTCATGTGCATACATGGTTTGGACAGCTGGGCGATGTTTCATTTTAGGCTGTATGACGTCGAAGGGGCCTTTGGTATTTCTTATTTCGTAACTTATTCGGAGTAGGAGCTATTACATTTCTCTAGACGCTTACGCTTGCTCTAAAATCCCCTCTAGACTACGTGGTTCTATGTTACAACACTCATTTCATGGCTGTTAGTGCAGATTTGAAAAGCATAACTTGTAGTTTGATGTATGCAGGGACGATATTTATAGAAGAATGGAGAAGATGCGGGAAGAGCATACTTATCTGAAAGATGATTTGATATCCTGGCAGAACAAGATGTATGCAGCTCGAGAGGAAAAGGCCAAGATTATCAACGAGATTACCGAACGTAAGCGCAAACTGAAGGAAAAGGAAAAGTTGGCTGACGAAATCGTACAAATCGATCTGGACATAGAGGTGGGCTTGTGGGAATGACTTGTGGTGTGCATATCCTTCACTATTTCCTATTCAACTTTCAATTTTTGGTGCTTTTGATCTACTGCCAACCTTTAAGCATCTGCAGAACCTGTCTATTATACTTCATTTGGTTAGGAAATTTTGAGTCTGGGTATCTTACCTAGTTTTTTTGTAATTGTCCATGTTCTGTGCAAGTATTGAGTGAATGTCCTTTTACGTCCAATTTGAAGAAGTGATTTCCTGCTTATTATATTTCCGTAGCAATCGGTATAAGATTTTAGTCCAGAATTATCCAATTTAGTACTCGATTCAACCGGTTACATCCAACAATTGACTTGCAATGCGTGTCCTCCTTCCGCGTTTGAATTTCTGTACGGAGTTAAATAACTGGGAAACAGAGCAAAAAGGCATCTTCAAGGCATTTACCTTGCATTCGTTTGCCTTGAGGTTCTTGAAATTCAGCCCTACAACTGAAAGATACATGTTGTAATGCTTTATGGTCCTCGCAAAGGCTTATCGATGATGTCGTTTGAGGTTTATTATAAATCGAAGGATATGAATCAGTTAAGATGACATGTGGCGTTGTATCTAAGATGTTCATATAATGTATTGAATATATGCTAACCTTGACTAACTACTTGGGGAGATGCAGACGTTTAAGCAAGCACTTGCTTCAGCAAAACAGAAAAAAGAGCGTATTGAGAAAGAACACTCTGATTCCAAGAGCACTAAGGCGATGGGGGAAGAGATGCGTTTGCAAGAACTTAACAGGTTTAAGCAGCAAATTGACGTACTCACGAGTCTACTGGATAAGCTCCAAAAGTAAGAGAGTCGTTACCGTCTGACTTACTTCTGTTTTGGAAATGAAATATTTTGTGATACGCATTTGAGGAAAGACAGGTTCAGTGAGCAGATGGCTGCACATTACCGGTATATTATTCTGATATCTCAGAACGTTAGACCTGAATTTTGTCATGCTTGTTTTCATTAGAGTATGCCTGAGATAGTTCACCCTGATCCTCTTTGTTGTAATTCTACTTGATATAAAAACTGGTTGTCTAGGTTTTCTCTCACACGAAAGGAAGAGGATCTCGGGAAGCTCAATGAACAAATTAATCGTCAAGTAGCTGAAATGGCAGAGAAGGATCGTGAAGTGAAAAGCTTGCGTGATGAGGTTACGAGGGTGGCTGGTTTGGTGGGAAACCAAACAGAGCTGAAGCGTAATATAGAGGATAACATTCAGTATCGGAGTTCACTTCGGGAGGAAGAGGACATGATGAAAACAATAGAAGCACTAGAAGCGGACCTGGCGAGCAAGGGTGACTTGCAAATGCTGGAAGCAGATTTGAAAAGAGCTATGAGTGACTTGCAGAGGCTCATGTCAGAGGTTAGTGTTGTGATCGTCAGAAATCTTTCAATAGTGCTAAGATTTTGTCTCCTTTCTGATATACATCCTTCGGTCTAAAAATTCTACACTACAGGAGGAACTATCACTGTTTCATTTCATACTGATTTTGTCGATGATTTGGTTTATAAAATGATCAACCATTTTAAAATATCTCCTGAGGCCTCCTATGTGCATATAATATTGTATCTAAATCTCCCCTCTTACTAAGGATCATATGTTTTAATATTGAAATTAAAGTTCCACATTTCTGAATGAAATTCTATATTATCGTTATCTCACGGCTTGTGTGTAATTTGTCGATGCTGTCCGGTATTGGTCGTGGTGAAATTTTATTACTCAATTGTTAACTTCATATAAATTGATTCTGCTGAATTTTGACTTCCTAGCCTATGTTGTATCTGTTTGTAGCCAGTTACTGACCAGAAATTTTGATAATGCAGCTAAATAGAAGTCAAGGAACAATTGCTGTTTATGAGAGCAACGTGAGCAAGAACAAGGGTGAACTGCACCAGCCTCAGTACAAGGATATTGAAAAACGTTATAGCACCCAACTTATTCAACTCAAGGTAAACGTTTGAATGCATGATTTTTGATATCATAATGAAATCCAGAATACTGATAATCGATGTAGTTTATTACAACCTGGTTTTGTTACAAAATCATTGAATTTTTTGCGCTCATGTATATAAGTGACTTTCTAATTTCTTTTTTGAGTTTGTGTGGTTTAACTGTTTCAGACAACTGAGTTGGCCAACAAAGACCTTGACAAATACTACCATGCTCTTGACAAGTGAGCAGTTCGCCGCTTTGCCCTCTTGCCCATTGCAGATTAATTTCGGTTTTAGGTTTTTAGAGATCTTAATTGCCAGGACATGGGTTACTATAAAGAGGGAAATAGTTGATGGATTTTGATATGGACTTACGTGGCATCCTCTTGTTGATATCGTATTTCCTTGGAGTACGTTATAAGAAGTTTAGTCGTCATGTTTATTCGTTTTTCGTTACGCATTTTGGGGTCTGATTGGATGTAAACCTGCTTTGGTATTGAACCTGAGTCTTTGACAGGGCATTGTTGCGGTTCCATTCGATGAAGATGGAAGAAATCAATAAGATTGTCAAAGAATTATGGCAGCAAACCTATCGGGGCCAAGATATTGATTTCATCGAGATTCGATCAGATGCGGAGGGTGTGGGGACTCGCTCGTACAGCTACAGGGTTAGTGCATTATTTTCGTTAATTTCATATCATCAAGAAGACCTCGGTCATAATTTATTTCGTTAAAGAGAATCTTTTCGACCTCAAACGACCCTAAAATGGCTGCCTTCTAGTTAGACCTTTGTACACGTATGTAGTGTTGGCTTCTGTTACCTTAATTCGCCAGTTCCACCTGATTTGTTGCAGTGCAAGCAGTAGAAAGTGTTTCATGGTGTGAGTTGATATCTGGCGTTGGGGTGGTATCCATTCTTGCTACAATGTTTATGGTAGTATTTTTTGTTGAATAATTGACCTACATTCCATGAGGCTCATAAGAGCCGTAGTGGCCAAGGGACATATACACTTTACAAGTGAATGAAGGCGTATCATCAATTGCCGCTTTAAGGCAGACTTTGAAGCTCTAATTTATGCGAGTCACGCATGGTATGTTATTAAGAAGTGCAAGCTTATGATCAGGTGGTTATGCGGAGTGGGGACGCTGAATTGGACATGCGGGGTCGTTGCAGTGCTGGTCAGAAGGTACTCCTTTAATACTTTCGGTTTGTATCGCTCATGCCTTGTTTTACGATCTGTGACTTGTCTAGAAATATTGGATATAGCTAAAACTTGCTTGACTGAGTGGTGAGTGCAAGTGTGATCACGATGGATTAGTTCTTGAAACTCTTGAAAGGATGAATATTACAGGCGACAATACTACAGGAGTACCTCTATTTCTTTATCCTTACCTGGTCACTTAGTTTCTAACTATCTGATTCATCAACCGTTCTAAAGAACACTAAATCTCGTAACTTTCAAGCTTTTATCTTTATAACGATCTCTTTGATGAGTTATTGTTGTGGCACCTGTGGTGAGCTACTTGGACTTCCAAATATGTATTTTGAAATTGGCTATGAGCAGAGCGCCCAGCTCGTGGATTTCCAAATACCCTGTACTCACAGCTTAATGCGTATTTTGATGTAGGTACTAGCATCCCTTGTAATCCGACTGGCATTAGCAGAGACATTCTGTCTTAACTGTGGCATCCTGGCACTCGACGAACCAACCACGAATCTTGACACGCCGAATGCAGAGAGCCTAGCGGGCGCACTTTTAAGGTAAGACAAATTCTTTTACAATAGTCATCAAAAGTTTGAAAATGCTATTGCTGAAGCCGTTGCAAGCTACAGCACAATCAGAATGGTTTGTTGCATCACAATACATCGTTAACTGGAGGCATGTGGACATGGAAAATATTGCAACACAAAGAGTGGCAGTTGGTGAGGATTTCCTTTCAGAAACAAGTTAAGAATGTATGTGATACAAGAGTGTTGCTCTTTGTAGGATAATGGAGGATCGCCGAGGACAAGAGAATTTTCAGTTACTTGTTATTACACATGACGAAAGGTTTGCACAGCTGATTGGGCAACGTCAACATGCAGAGCGTTACTATCGCATCTCTAAAGACGATCAGTGAGTAAATTTTTGACTTTTAATAGTCACTCCCTCTTCTCCTCTAGATGCAATTAGTTGCCATTAGATAGCCAAGCATATTTCGTGCCCTGATGAATGTTTCTGAGCCCATGCTTTTGTCTTGTCCACTGCAGCCAGCATAGCATCATCGAGTCACAAGATATTTTTGATTAGCATGCGATGCTTTGAAATTTTGCGTAGTTGAAGATCTGGATATCAGCACCGGAATTTGAAACTCGAGGCAGGTTATCCTTCATCTACATAGATTTTCTCTCTAGTTTTGTACAAATTAGTCTCTTAATTAGCAGCAAACGAGCCTCTTAAGCATTAGATGGGCTGCAGACGCTTCTCAATGATTTTTCAGAGCGTGCTTCACATTCGAAGGGTCGACAAATAATCATTTCTTCATGACTTCAAGGTCGGAGTTGAGGAATTATCTAGCCGATTTCGTTCGAGTGTTAACTACTCCGAGACCGAGCATGTACGTTACTCACGTGTACATGATCACCTCTTGTTCAGCTTGCTTGTTTTGTGTACATATCATTTGCTTTACCTGCTTCTGGTGTCCATAGATTTTTTTTGCTTATGTTACACGAGGCATCTAGATTTGCTTAGCCATCTTACGTGATTCTGGCGTAGCATGCTCTGAAGTCTCGCAGATACTCAGTATGACCGTGAGTGGTATTTTGATTAATATTGTAGCTGCCCTTTATTTTTCTAGTATTGCACAGTTGCTATTATTATATATCGTCACGACAAATGCTCTCTATATGAACGTATTAAAGTGTTGAGAGATGTCTCATCATAGAAGATGATCACAACTGTAGCGGGTGCTGGTTGTTTGAGTCTGGGCCTTGATGGTGGAGGCCATTCCAATCAGCACATGCTAATTATCTCTTTCACAATTGTGGAAACTGCAAGTAAGAATAGCTATGGTTGACGTTCTATTCTATACATTGAAATATGAATATTGAGTTTTAATTACACCAGTTGAGTTACAGTTCACCCAGATCTCTTCAATCTCAACTTCTCTAATACCACATCTTTAAGTTATCTCGCTAAGCATTCTCTTACCAAATCCAACGGTATGTTCCTACTCAATTCATCACTAAACCCTATTGCAATTTATTGTGTTCTAAGGAGTTGCATGTAAATGTGACAAGGAGTTTAAACAAGTAAATAGGTTTAAACAAGTAAATAGGTTTAAACTAGTCGCCATTGCACATCATAATTGATTGTCATATTGTTTCAAAATGTTTCAAAATTTCATATTGTTAGAAATATCTTAAAAAGACTTTGTGAAAAAGCTTTTTAGAAACTCTTTGTAAAAATAACAATAAAGAATAATTTTCAGTTTCATGAGAAAGTCTTACAAATAAGAAGTATTAGAGCACTTCATCAAAGGCTAGAAAGATACCAAAAGTAGTTTAAGAACTATTTACTAATTATACTAATTATAGTCTAGTTAGAAGGATATGGCCTAAAAAAGCAACCATATACCATACATGTTGAAACTTAATTTTATTATTCATTTTGGTATTATTAGATTCACAATACTTTTCTATAGTTGATATCTTATTGATTTTCAAACTTTTGTTATGCAAATGACATGTAATTAAACTACAAATATGTTTTTTCCAAAATCTATAAGCATCTCTATTTTGTCTTTTCAAGTTAGCTATTGGCTTGTTAAATTGGCAATTTGCTATACTTGAGTTGGAGCAAACCTTGGTTTCATGTTGGGTTGCTTAGATAGGTGCATTAGCAATTTGGCATCGCTTGCTTTGGCCTCCTAACTTAGCTCCACATTGATGTCCCCTAACTTAACCCTTAAATGACTGAGAGGCCTTGTGCAACTAGTACAATATGGGGTATTTTTCTTGTATTTGGAATGGATCCACACCTCTACTACATTTGAGACCAACAAAAAAGTTGGAGAGTAGATCAATGCAGTTCTAGTGGGCTACTTGAGACCCCAAATTAAAGTTTCTTACTAGTAGCAATTGACAATTACATGTCAGTGTATATACTACGCCCTATGGTTGTTCAAGGGTTAACTCCACAATGATGTCCTTGCATGCAACAATTTGTGCAACAATCATTGGAGCTTTGACCAATACTTATTTATTGTTGTCTTTAGCTCCAATGTGTCTAGAATTGTGGGTTGTAGGTGTCATGGAATCATTTGCATAGAAGGTTTATAATTGATTGAATTTAGACAATGGAGAAGAGTAAACGGGGTTTTATTAGAGGAGTGCATGAACACCTTTATTTAGTGTTGCATGAAGAGAATAGACCACATGGCGGTTTTTTGATTGACAAAGTGGAATGTGTTGAGAGAACGTTGTTGAAAGCCATAAAAAAATTTGAGATGAATTTATTTTGCAAAGTTTTTAGAACTAATTGCAATTTTTTTTGGTGATGTTGCTATCATATGCAAGAATATTTCTTTGCATTATTTCATGATGTGGTTGTGAGGTATGCCTCATGTTTCCAAGAGAATGTAGATGAGTAGAAATGTGTTTATCTTCCATTCAAAAAATGATAGTAGTAATGTGCAATTTTAGTGGAGGCATTGCTTAGGAGAATGTTTATGAAAGTGTGAGAATTGTGGAATCTATTGCAATGCAAATGCTTTGTGTTTTGCAATTGCAATGGTAGAAATTTTTAGATTTGAATATGTGAAGCTACAATAACAAATACTTTACATCACCCTCATATCAATGAGGTTTGTAGATTCCATGCATGTTTAATTGAATAGATTGTCCATGTTGAGTTTTGGAAATGATCCTATTACTATAGAAGACCATTGCAATATCAAAATAAGATGAAAAAAATCTCTTATGAAAGTAGTTCCCACTCAAAATCTTTGGACTAGACATATTTACATTAGACTTCCCAATTTCAACAATGTTTGAAATTGATTGATGATGAATTATATGAGTGAGGTAGCATTTATTGTATTATTCACTATCAATGAACACAGTGTAACGCATGCTATTTTTTTGCAAATAACATCCATTTAGATTTAATGATATGCCAAAATTCTTATAGAAAGCATGCAAAATGCAAGTGGTACACAAAGCTATATGAAATGTAAAGGGAAAAGTGGAACAAAAAATTTACAACCCATCAAGATTGCAAAGTGAAGTCATATTGCATAATGTGATTGTAGAGGATAAAGAACCAATTTGTGATTTAAATTGCAAACATATGCACAAATCAACAAGTGCTATTGTTGAACAATATCAATTGTTCTATCCCTTGTTATTTGAAAAATTTGCATGTAAAATTGTAAATATGCAGGAGTAAGACAAATGTTGCAATTTTGTGACAATCTAATGGAACATTTGTGGAACTTCAAAAGCAATATGGTTTGAAAAAATCCAATTTTTATTCAAAAGGTTGACATAAATTGCATACTTGCACAATTTGGAAAAAACGGGAATTCCATAAAAACTATATAACAACTACAAAAGAAAAGCAGTAAACCATCAAAATAAAATTAAAAGAGAGTTAGAAAATGCCAATTTTTTTGCCTTTGGCAGTCTTGTTTATGCTCAAAAAACCCAAAATAGCATATATGTGTTGGAAGCCCCAATTGTAGATTTAGTTGTGGTTGCATTGCAAAATCTATGACTAAAACAATTCATTAGGTTCTTGCCTTTGCTTGAACATAGCAACAAGATGCAAAGAGCAAGCAACAATTTTTGGCTTGATAATTGCAAACTTCTCCGTATCCACATTTTGTTAAGTCAATAAACTAAAACCCATTTACTATGAGATTGTGAAATAAAATAACAAATCCTAAATTTAAAAAAAAAACAAAAACAAAAATGAAATCAAAAAATTAAAAATTCAAGTGCAACCTCAATTTTAAATTGAAATCCTAAACACATTGAACATAGTAAAATCATGAACACTCAAACCCTAAGCCTTATAATTTTAAAAAAAGGTTGAAAGTTCATCCACTCACACCTTCACATTTGTAATTGACAACAAATTCTCTTCATTTGCCACCACATCCACTTGGACCTTGAAAACATAGTCCAAAAAGTTCCTCAATGACTGTATCACAATTGCTCTTCAAAGTTTGATGTATTCCACCTCATTGTACTTCAAAAATTAGTGAGAGAAGAGTTGTAAACAACTATAAACTGACTACGTCTATAAAGAAGGTGGTTCTATTTGCAGTTAATGTTGCCAAGAATTTTGCAACCTTCTCAAAATTAGTATCCAACAATTGAACACTAATATCATTCACTCTAAATACTTTGCCTTATTTCATCAATGAGCCGTGCAAGTCAAGAGGCACTAATTTCCATAAAAAGCTCCTCTCCAATCCTAGGCTTGATGACAACTTCATCTTAAATTTGGTACTTTATTGGTGACCACTTCACGTCTAAACTATAATATGTCTTTCACTTTGGAGATAAAGCCCAAGGACATTTGTTAAAATGGCACAATGCAAGGACAACAAGGCTCTTTGTTATGCATAGTGGCCTCAAACCAAAATGGCTTGCCATAGTTAATCAAAATTTGTCTTGTATCTCCCTCTTATGAAATGGCTCAATTTTCTAAACCAATGTTGGCTTCAACAAAGACACTCCTTTTGTTGAAAAAGTTAATTAAGCCACATTGCCCTTGTCCTTAAGCTTGGCATCGCCAACATGGAGTGCAACAAAGCAACTTGACCCTTGCTAAGCTTTACATTCTATTTTGACAACTTCTTTCCCTTTCTTAGTTAGAATGTAGATGCTTTAACTCCTCTTCTTTCAAAAATGGTCCATCAAAGGTGGTTTAAAAAAAAAAAACAATATAAAATCTTCAAGCATTGTCATGTCATGTATAGTAACCTCAATGAAAATCACCTCAATGAAAAATGTCTCTTGAAAATCATTGTCTCATTCTGTAGTTAGTCTTATAAGGAATACTCAATTTCAGGTTTTAACCCTTGAGCACCCAGGCCAAATTCACTCAAATCCATACCCTTGTGTACTTAGTTCAATAAAATTATTATCTAAGTAGAGTCAAATAGCTTGAATTTTTTTGAGTGGTAGTAGACACATGCCTGAAGGTACATGAAAAAGTATATATCCTTTGACTTTACCATTAAGAACAGGATAAGAGTCAAACGTGGACATTTTTCAAAACAGAGAGGCCAAATTTTGGCCCCTTGGGCGCTCTCAGGGGTTAAGTGTGGTTGATAAACATTGGCAAGTGCAATGGTAAATCCGATGTAGAAATAATCTCAAGTATATTTTAGAAAGTCATCACTTGATAATAGTTCTAGATTGCTCTTTAAAATACATCTCATTCTTTTGGAAGTTTGAATTGTTCCTTACTTCTTAAGGAATTAAACATAATTGAACTACTATCCTTCATTTATATCTTTAAAATTAGGTAAAAGCAATCAGATTAGTTTATTTCACTAAAATTATTTTAACATCTTTTTTACCACATTTAAGTTAACCCCTAAAAGATCGTTGTCCCTTTGGGGGACAGGTTGGACTTCGGGCATGTATCTATGGCTAAATTACTTTGTGCGATTTTCTGAAATTTTAACAAAAGGTGGGGAATTCAAAAACCTACGTGGGCATTTAATTTTTTCTTCATTCCAACATTTGACAAAGAAGTTATGCACAAATTTCTGGAAATTTGGGGAGGACTGCCCATCTAGGCAGCCCAAAAACTTCTTTAAAAATCACTTAATTAAAAACACTAATTTGAAATTGGTTCTTTAATTTTTTTTATTCATGAGAAGCTTTGAATCATTCAAGTTCAATCAATGACATGAAAGTTATGAGGAGTTTTTGTTTACGGGCAATTATGGATTCTCTACTCTAAAATAAACTTTGAAGTCCTTTATTTTACTCAATTTTCAATAATTTGGAAAAATAATCAAACAAATGGAAGTAGATTGTTTATCACAACATTATCACCATTGGGATTTGCATTTTTCATTTCCATAATTAAATTTTTAAGAATTTAGTGTTTTGACTCATTCTCTACTTCTTTTTACTTACTATTTTTTCTCATGTCTTGTAAAGTTCCAATTGATTTGAAAATTCTCCCACGCATACCTAACTTGATCTCCTACATGAAAAAAATAAAGCGCAACTTTGGGTAGAGCAATTTTTTGTTAAATAGTGGTCAAAGGCTTCTGAAATTTTTGGGCAGCATGGAAAAATAACTTTTTTTGTCAATTTAGATGTAAATATCTCACTTGTCTCCATTTGGAATGAGCTGATTTTTTTCCCACAAGTACCTCTTCTAGTCTGGGGCAAGATCCTACAGTTAGATTTCCCAAAAACAGAACATGATATCCTTTTTTTCTAAACCTCCTAGAAGTGGCAGTTTTTAGTGATTTTGGCAGAAAAAGGACTTGGTCCTTTAGGAATTAACAGCTGAAGGCTTTGCAACACAGCTTTCAGTAGTTAAAAGTTCCAAAAGCAGATTTTTTCCAATGATTTTGTACTTAAAAGGATTAGAAACTTGTAAAAGGGCATAACAAAAGACAACTCTATTACACTAAGAATGATTTCAGCCATTGCCACCTAACGTTATAAATCTAAATACAGTTTATTGTTAGTAATTTAAATTAAATCAATAACCCAAGTCCAGAGTTCAACCTCAAACATGGACATCACAAGCACGAAGTCACAAGCAAGAAATGAACATGTAAGACATGAGAGTAGGCCCAAGATGTGATGACAAAAATACTTAAAAATCGATACAAACACAAAGAAGGCTTCAACTCACTGGGTTTAACTTACTTGAGAGTTTGAACTAAAGTCACGTTGCTTTCTAGTGTCACAAAAAGCAGTAACAAAAAAAAGGTTCTAACATGTGCAGTTCAGGGAAGGCAATTTAATGGAAAGGACTCACTGCCACTTCTCCATAGAAGATATCTCGCTTTCTCATATTAACGAAGAAAGTATGACACTAATTTAAGAAACCATATAGAATAGAGACATGTACAAAACATGCATGGCATTAAGTGAGGAGCAAGCCACTCATCCGGTGCACAAAAAGGAAACAATTTGTTTTTCCAAGGGTGTCAAAGGTAACTCTTTAAGAATGTTACAAAACATTACAGAGCTCTTGACTGCATCCCCTGCTGGAATCCCAGAAGCCCAGAATCCCAAAGATCCCATCTTGGGATATTTGGGAGGCTTCGATACAATTCAACTCATACGGAGTCACAAAACACACTATAGAGCAGATTCTAGAGACCAGTGGGGAGGGATTATATAATTATACGGTCGTGTACGCACCTGGGAGCACCACAGGCCACAACAAACCTCCCATTCACAAACGGATTCTGATTGACAGACGCTTTATTTCCACTGCAACAGTGGACCACCAGCAGGCTCCAGAAGCTACGATCAAACGGCCCAGGATCCAACTGCCTTAAAAACTACGTGAGAGCCAGCCTGTTCTCCGGGTACCTGAAGGATCATCTCGCGTGAGCCCACCGAGGAAAACTAGCCCATTGTGAGGAAAAATATGTACACATTCCCCACAGAAAAAGAGTTCGAAAAAAGGTTCGAAAAAAAAGGGCGAGCAGAGCAATGGAGACGTTAGAGCATCTCCACCGGTCCGGGCTCTTTGACAAAGTTTTTCATCTGTTTTGGCCGGTCCTCAAGTCGCTTGATCTCCACCCATGCTCTTCAAAAAGGTGGCCTTGCACTCCAACACGCTCCATAAATAATCAGTTGACCACTTATCAAGGAAAGTAAGCAGAGGATAAAGTTCACTAAACTTAGGATGAATAGTGGCTTCAATTGAGCGTGTTTGAGCCACCGGTGGAGATGCCCTTAGTCTGGAAAGTCACGCTTGGCAACGGCAGCCTCAAACCTCTGACAAGAGATGGTTTCAGGAGCAGGATAATAGTCACCACGCAGCTGCACATCCCGGAGAAACGGACACCGGTTGAGCATCATGAGGAAATGCTCGTGAGCCGTGCCATGCACGAACAGCTTGCGCACCTTGGCACACTGGGACAGCAGCCCCGCCGCAGGCAACGACAGGCCTCTTCGGTTCACCTCCTTGTCAGAGGGAGGCCAGTAGTCCAGCTCCGTGAGATGCAAGCAATCAATCCCCACCAAGTAGTGCCGCTCCCACAAGCTGAGGTCCGTGTAATGCATGGGAGCACTGAATGAGAATCCCGTCACTTCACTCAAATCCAACGCCAGCTTCTCCAGTTTCGGATACCGGTCTAACGACTCTATCCCCCACGCCAGCACCTTCGGCTTCCGCAACAGCAGCCCGTTGCCTTCCACTTTGACTCTCAGCTCGTGCAATGCCGGGCACACTTCCAGGCCCATGGCAGCCAGCGGCATGATCACCTCGCCTAACGGTATCCACAGCGACAGCATCTCCAGCGATGTCCACGGTTTGCCCAGCGGTATCGAATCTCGTTTCACAGGCTCGGCGTACAAGTTTGGAAGCCCGTTTGCAAAGCCGTTGGCGAGTTTGGGGATCAGCGATGACGAGGACGATGACTGGGACTTGTGCCAGCCATTCTCTGTCGTGTTGGCCCGGGGACGCTTAGCGGGGACTCTATGAGGCGTTAGAAAGCTGTCTGTCCTGGCGCCGATCATCTCGTCCATGCCATCAGCGTCCGAGAACGCAGCACTTCGCATCCTTCGTTGAGCGCTGCCGATGTCCACCGGAGTTCCAAAGCCTTGCATCACGGACTGGCCTCTGGATTGAATCTGAGATGATGCTGCTGCTGCTTGTTGCGCCAGAATCTGCTCGTCCCAAACGCAGTCCAGTTGCAGGTGCTTCACGGTGGCTTGAATGGGTTCCAGAGCTTTGAGCGTGACTGCTGTTGGCAGCAACTTGCAAAAGGCGATTTCGACGTCCTTGAGGGATTTCAGCAAGTTGCTCACACAGGCGCGAAGACCCTCCTTGGTGATCAACTTGCAGTGTCGGAACCCTAGTTTTGTGAGCTTGGGACATCCGAGTGACACGGCCTTGAGAGCGTCGTCAGTGATGTCGCCACAGTTGTTGAGTCGCAGGTCTAGAAGACCAGAGCAGCGTGCAATCCCGTCTGGATGAGGACCCCCGCAGACGCCGTGGAAGTGGCTGAGCTTCAAAGACCGGAGCTTGGGACAAGCGGAGGCGCACACTTCGAAGGGAGCACCAGCGTCGCGCATGTTCTGTGACAAGCAAAAGACCAGGTCTTCTAAATGCGGGAGAGCTCGAAACATGGCCTCCAGACCTTGTCGAGAGATGCCCGAGTCTTCCATGCCAAAGCCGTCTCCGTTGATGTCATCTGATGGCGCACCGCGTTCACTGAAGTCAACAAGGTGCAGCACCCGTAATCGTGCGCAGTTGGTGCCAATGGAAAGCAGAGCCTCGTCACCGACAGAGTCGATCAACCGGTGGTCGAATTCACAGACAACGTACAACTCTCCGAGATTAGGGCATGAGCTCGTAATGGCGCCCACTTCCAGCGCTTTGAACCCATTGGGAGCCAGTTGGAGCAGATTCAAAACTTGTAAGCTTATAGCGGTGGATGCTCCGGATTGCAACGCCGGGGGTATGTCTTCTGTCCAGCAGTAAAACTTCGAAAGATTCAAGCTTGTCAACTTCGGAGATGCGCTCAGTAATCCCTCGAGTTCGTTCCCCGGTTCTGGTCCTTCTTCCATGGGACGTTGGTGCCAGCGTACGAGCTCCACCGACTCCAGGTCTGGCCATATCCACGGCACCATTTGGATGTCCATGGCGTCCCGGACATACACTGTGAGGTTGACCACGTTCGGGAACCCGGTTCGCAAGCAGTTCCCGATCTCTTCCCCGTTGGGAGTGGACTGGAACAGCGACGACCCCCATGGCGAGCACTGCGAGAGATCCAGGGACGTGATCTGCTGGAAACAAGAGGGTAGCTCCTGCATCACCCAGATGTTCCCTCGCAATGATAACTCCGTCCGTGTCTGCCTTTCCATGAAATACCAGTCCCGACATGTCAGGGAGATGCAATTCCGTACCCTTGGACTTGAAATCTTGCTGAAGATGTTCGACAGGATCACGCTCGGCACGTCGCTGATGTGCGTCCCTCCCGAACACCCGTTGCGGTGATCCATTGCAACAACGAGGATCAGATTCTTTCAAACTAGCCTAAAACCAGGCATGATGCAACTAGGGCACGTCCACGTCTTCGGAGACCGCTCTTCCATCGAAATCCAGCAATCCAGCGATCCTCTTTCTGATTCCGCCACAAAAAAACACGAGATATATATACATATACAAACAAAATGGCTCTCCTCAGTACCTGTACATTCTCTAACATTAAGTAAGACTATGAACAGTAAATGGCGAGGGCGCTCTCCGCAACCCCAATCACTTCAAACAACGACAAGGATAAAAAACATAAGAACCGAGATTCAAATGCGGTGATAACCACACAATCATACGAGCACCAGAACCCTAACACTTGCGACCTGTCAGTCCAAACCCTGCCACCGTCACCATCGGCTATTTCTTTGGCAACGGGAGAAGCCCATTGTTGCTACAACAAAAGGCGCAGGGGTTGCAGATCTCGACACCAGGAGAGACAGAAGCCTAATTGACTACGATCAAGTGAAATGATATGCCGTGAATTCTTTCCGTTCCATTCACTCACTCACCACGCCGGATCTAGTAACTTAGTACTCGCATAAATTGCCCTAATGGGTTTGCTAGGGTTATGTCTAATCTCTCAAGAAGACTGCCTTGTGCTACCAACTTAAGCACCGAGCTGCTAACTTAAAGAATTTCTAGACGACACACTCGAATCTCGTACTCTGTCACCAAACCCTAATCCCTACTGACAGCATATCTCTTCGGGAAAAGGGCGGGGATAGATGTAAACGACTAGAAACGTGGATTGTGCTCTTGTCTTGCTCTGCTTCTGCTCTCTTTGCTGCTGCGGCAACTAAGCTTAAGCTTACAACTACAACGACAATCCGGCTGTGAACTCAAATTGACAAACATGCCCTCAAAACAGCCGCGCCTTTGTCCCGCAGTGGGGTCAACACGATCCATTCTGCCGTACCCCAGTACCCCGGCAGAAGAAGCCACACGAGAAAAACAAAGCCACACCGGAAAATGTCAAGGAGCTCTCTTCGATTTTTTGTCATTTTTTGTCATTTTGTCATTTTTTTCCTTTTTTTTTCTATTTTTTCTGTTTTTCTCGAATGAGATGAAGAACTGCCTTGATGACTGCGTGGTCACGGTTGCGAAATCCATTGCATGCGGTTCCGGGATCCTTTCTCGTGTGGCTATGCAGGCTCGGATGCTCCTGCGGCCTCCTACAGCGGCACCTCCCCAGTTTGGCCCTGTACCTGTAGAATCTCAAGTATACCATAACTGTACATGAGAGAGTGCACATGTACGTCCTGGGCGCGATATTATAGCCTGGACCATGATCTGCTTCACGGGGTTTGTTTTTATAGATTTGTGTTCCCGTAGATTTGCGTTCTCTTCGGTTAACGTTCTCTTAGACTTGCTATCTTGTAGATTTAGATGCGGATATGAATGCTTTCGGTACATTTATTTAGCTCAAGGAATAGGCTCGGAGTTAATGTGCTTCTGCCTTAGGGCATCTCCACCGGTCGAGGCTTGCTCAAAGTTTTTCATCTTGTTTGGCAAGGCCTCAAGGCTCTCAATCTCCACTCATGCTTTTTGAAAAGGTGGCCTTACATTCTCCAACACATTTTATAAATAAGCAATTGACCACTTATGTAGAGAAATAGGGGATAAAGCTCAGTAAACTTAAGGTGAATAGTGACTTGAGGAGTGGCTTGAAGAGTGACTTGCTAGATTTGCTAAATAAGAGAGTTTGAGAGAATTTTGAGAGGGGCCTAAACACTATTCATCCACTTTGAGCAAGCTTGAGCCACCAGTGAAGATGCCCTTGTGAAATTGGTGTACAGAAGTATGCACACCTGCTGACTTGTTGAGTATTTGATTAATTTACTCTATTTTTTGGATCTTGTTGGTGTGGAAAAGGGATACCGTAGCCATACATGATTGCATGAATTTTTTAAACAAAACGTGTCTTATGCGATTTCAAATGTTTATAAGTGTAACCAACATTCAACCTATGGTTTTATGTTAAAGGCATGCTCATTTTCTTAAAAATTCTTTTGGAAATAGATTTTGGATATGGATTGTGATTAGGTGTAGTCGTCTTATGTTATCAATAGTTAAAGTGTATTGTGTAAGCTGAAATTATATGATTTGATTACTTCAAATTGACAGTTGAAAAGGTAATGCAAGATGTTGAACAATGCGTTGTTTAGAATAGTGTATAAAATTTACTGCAATTTGGAAATTCTATTGATATTTGACTTGAAACGAATGTAAGGTCTGTCGTTTACACATTGTACATTTGCTTAATTAACATATGCATATTGCTCAAGATTTTTGGATTTTGAGATGGAAATATTTGAGATTATATTATTTTTCCATATTACACTTCTAGAAGTACAGATATAGCAAAATTGAATATATATATATATATATATATATATATATATATATATATATATATATATATATATATATATATATATATATTTTTTTTTTTTTTTCAATTTTACCATCTTGGTAATCCTTTTACCATGATTTTTTATTGCATTGGGAAATAAACTTGCTTGGGTAAAAAACTTGCATAGGTAAAAATTTACGTAAGTAAAAACTTGGGTGAAAAAAATGGTATGGGTGAAAAAATGTGTGGGTAAGTAAAAATGTAAAAAAATGTGTGGGTAAATGAAAATGTAAAAGAATTATCTTGGTAAAAAACAAAAATATGTAAAAATGTTGCATGGAAAATTATTGTGTGGATTAAACAATTGCACGGCAAAAAACATATAATATTTTTTTGCACAAGAAAATAGTAGCGATCCTTTCATTGTGCAGGTAAAATACTATGTGGGTATAAGACAAAAATTGCTTCACTGCAAGGGAATGTTTTGGTTTTGTAAACAAAAACCGATATTTTATTGGCATGTGTAAAGTTTGAGATTGGATTATATGGATGAAAAGTATTAAAAAAAAGGAAAATGTTTTGCGTAATTGAGCCTAAAATTATTTTGCATCCCGTCAAATTGGCGGGTGCTCATATAAAAAAACTGCATGAATAATTACTACATCGGTAAAAAAGTTATGAAGGTACAAAATAATAATGATAAATTGCATGAGTGAAAAGTGAAGTTCCTTATATTGTTTGGGTAAAAAACTCTATGGGTATAAAACAAAAAATGTTTTATTGCAAGGGAATGTTTTGTAAACAAAGACAAATGTTTTGGGTAAAGTTTGATATTGGAGTGCACAAATAAAAAGTAAGAATTATTTTCTTGCAGGGGAAATATTTTGCATAATTGCCTAAACGGGCTTGAAATCATTTTGGGTCCCGTTGATCCGACGAGTGCCTATACTATATATATATATATATATATATATATATATAGGGAATTGCTAACGCCACACCCTAAGGTGTCCTTTGAGCATGAACTATGAGAGTTTGATGCTGGTTTTTTAAATTTGGATAAAAGGATTTGTTTCACCTTTATCATTCTAACACTATATTCAAAAAATTGGAGGTGTTCAAATTTGAAACTAGTAATATAGGACTTTTGAAACATTTAAAGCAAAAAGTATGTCAAAAAAATAGAAATGGTACAATAACTATTCTACAAAAAATCAAATTTGTTTTT
>OY987246.1:13289420-13357982 GCA_963920765.1 Ulota crispa
AAAGAAGTTTTATTGACTTGTCCTTTTAGGGTAACGTGAACATGCAAGTTATTAATATTTAGTGGTTTTTTGGTATTTTTTAAAATAATTTTGCTATTTTTAAGCAGCCCCCAAATAGGTGTCTACCCTGACCATTTTGGGGGTTTTTAGTACTATTTTGGGTCCAAAAAAGCTTTTCTAGGGTTATAAATCAAAGATGTTGTTTATGGATCATGCTTACATGCATTTATAGAAGGATTTTGCAAAATTATAAATTTCATGGCATTTACATTGTCTCAAAGTAGGCATCCTATCTCCCTTCATTGGCAAAATACGAAGAAATTCCTCAACAAAGCAATTGTACCATGTGAATGTGTTTAATGGGTTCTCAAATGGCTATGTTTTTATTTTATTTTATTGAATTATTTTACTATTTTCTAAAAAGCAAAAAAGAAATTGGCTTTTTGTTAGTAATTTCTGTCCCTCAATTTTTGTGCATAACTTTTAGAATAAAATTTTGCTAGATTTGAATTTTCACAAATATCCTATTTTAAGTGCTTTACACATTTTCCATATTTTATTTTATTTATAAAAAAAATATTTCAAAAGCTCATAGTACTACATAGGACTATTAGTCTTAAGGATGTTTGAGACAAGATTGGCAGGTCATTCTTGCAACTACCCATAACCTCCAACAATAATTTATCAATAGAAAGAGTAGTAGCATAGGAAAGGTTTAATAAAATGTAATATTTATTCTTCTTTCTTTCAAGGAGGTGGTAATGCCATGATTAAAATGAATGTGGACCACTCGGATTTAGAATTTTAGCATTAAATTCTCAAATTACATGCTTATGAGTGTATAGTTACCAATTTGGGTGTGGCTTGAGTAATTTCATATATATAGAGTAGGGAACAAAAAGATTCATTCCTCACTCAAACCCTTCTAACTCAAACACTACTCATTAAAATTATAACCAATAAATACATATCTTGAAAACTTTAAGAATAGATTCAGAATGTATTGGCGATAGATTTATGATAGACTTGTAGTGATTTTAAGAGCATTTTGATCATAATTTGAAGTTTTTTACAAAAAAAAAAATACTATCACTTCTCCTAATTTAATTCATGTCAAATTCTAGTGCATTGTGTCTCTCTTTTTATCTGAAAGAGGCTTGCTTAAGTTGAGGCAATTTTAAGCTTTAAAAGATGGTTAACAGTTAAGAAAATTGTTGGTGAAAAATAAAAAGGTGATGAGTATAGCATATTTGATATGCAAAATTGCACTTGACATGGATTAAAGGCATAAAGTTGGAATAGTCTATTTTTCAAATTTCAACATATGTTTTTCCTTTTTTTAGGCTTTAAAAGCGTGTAATTAGTTTTAGATTTGATAAGGAATTGACTACATGGAAAGCGTTGTTATGATGGAGATCTTTCCATCATGTAGATACTTGTTATTTATTTATGTTTGTGTTGATTTCAATAAATCAACAGTTGTGGCAAAAAAGGTGGTTGTGGTGAGGATCACGGTTTGGTGACATCGCAGCGGCCATAGATTCTAGTGTACTACGCCGTCTTGTCACATGCACAGCTCAAGGGGGTAGGTAGCGGGTTGGCTGGGCCAAATTCCTGTCTCACTAGCTGCCAAGCCGTGGGCCACCATCACCGCTTGACGAGTCCGATGAGGTTTGAACCCGGACAAGTGGGCGGCCAGAGACGACCGCTTCTCCAGCCAACTAAATTCACGACTTTATGACTAAAGTTAAGCGTTTGACGCTATTATATGCCCGCAAGGGCACGTGGCTACTTTACGATGGTATTTATTTTGTAATTTAATCATTTTTATATGTTTATCTAGATGTTTTGGAAAGCTCATATATTTTGTCTTTTGTTTGAACTATAAAAAAAAAATACTAAAGATTTAAAAGTGAATGGAAAAGGTGTGAAAGAAAAAAGAGTTTCGCATCTATGATGGGGTTAGGATAGAGAGGGGCATAGGCTAATGTGCCCCACTTTCCTACCTTAGATAGAGTTGAAATCATGGAAGAGAGATTCTTTAGTAGTTGGAAGTTAGTGAATGAGTGTTGGTGGGAAGAAGGTAGACATCCTGAAACTTTGATGTAAGGGAACTTTTTGTGTATACATGATTTTGAATTGAAATTTAAAGGGATTGTTTCTGGTGTGATTGTCTTTTCAAAATGAGTTTTCAAGATTGATTTGGAATTGTGATGCAAAAGTTATGAATATTTGAATTTTGGAATTAAAAAGCCAAACTTTGAAGAAAGGCTGAGACTTCAACAAGCCATAGCTTATGATCTGTATATCATTTTGCAATAAGATTTAGAAGGAGTGTTTATCTTAGTCTTAGCTCTCTAGAAAATCCTTAAACTTGAAGTTTGAAACTTAGAAAAGAAAGTTATGGAGGTGTGACGCATTGGAAGTGGCTGCCCTTTTGTTATGAGAAGGCCAAAATTTTGAAGAGTTACAATTTTTGAACAGTATGAAATTTTTTCTCAAAATTTTAGAAGTAATAGTTTGTTGTCACAACTTTTCATATTGTCTTCAATCATTTCATTTGAAGTCTTATTGAAGAAGTTATAGTGTGTAGAAATTGGGGGTTTGGTTGCACTCTAAAATTTTGAGAACCACACTTTGATTAACTAGAACTTTTGAACAGAGTTTTATTTTGAAGTGAAAATTTTAGGAATTATAGCCAATGATATCATCTTTTCAAATTGATATCACGTTTCTATGAGTGATGTGTAGAACTAAAGTTATAGAAGTTTTTAGAGGCTGTGTTTAGTTTGCAAGGAAGAAGAAGAGCCTCTACTTTGAACCCGCATAATTTTTGGACAGTAGCTTAGATTGACTTGAAATTTGTAATGATGTTAAAAAATTAGAAGAGATTTTCAAATTGCTATTACACTTAGCATTTAGATCTTTGAACCATCTATAGCACTAGAAAAAAGGTCAAAGCCTTTTTAAAACTTGTTATTTGTGATTTTTCTCATTGTTTTTATTAAATCATGAAGGCTTGAAGATATGAAGATTGACGATCTGAAATGTGAAAATCAAGACCAAAAATAATTTTAGTTAGCAATGCACGATCGCAGCGAGACACCTTACGTATTTCCAAGACGTGCTCTTCTCAACTCGACAACGTTTGAGTGAAGAATGGATATTTTTGTTTACTACTATATCTATATGTATTTAGCATATGTATATACAAATATACATGCATGTCTGCACATACACATTGACTTGTATATTATATATTTCTATTAACATGAAGAAGAACACAAAATTCTATATATAAGATTTTCAAAGAGTAGATTTTCATCATAGCTTGGTAAATGCTTTTACAAAAGAATTGAATCTCTTTAAAAGAATGAAAACAAAATGAAATGTTTTTTGTCTGTTCATAATATAAGCTGTCCTTGCAATGATTGGAGAGATTTGGCTACCAAATGTATTTTTTAAATTGTTTATAGTATTATACAAGTGAAGGAATATATGCTACATGCCTGTGGAAAACCGGTTGAAAACAAAAAAGGTTGGAATTTAGCAAATTAAATTCAAAAATCTCCTTGAACATTGTGCACTTGTAGTTTTAGATTTCAAAAGTTCATTTTTGAACACATAAAATTGGGAATAATTGAAAAGTAAACTTTGATAATGAAAATGCTAGAGATTAAAACTCAAAGTTATTTCCTAAATTATTTTCTTCCTAAACACACTTAATATTAGCATTAAATTAGCTCCAATGATTTGTAAAAAAATTTATTTAAGTATATTTTTTCAAAATAAATAAATAAGATATATGAAGCTTGTTTTTTGAGGATACTTTTTGAGTTACACAAGACAAGTTTGGACTTCATGTGCCTTAGTTTCTAGCACATTAATAGAGAGTGTTATTAAATTCATCATTATTCAAATTGCATTCAACCAACACAAGATCCAAGGAAAACATGATAGATAATGAACAAAATGTTTAGAAACCAAGAGACAAAATCTAACGTACAATGTGTTTGAAAAACGGAGGGCTTCAAACCTTATAGGTTCTTGACTTAAACCATGTCTTCTTATATACCTACTAAGTGCAACCAATTGCAAAGATGGCCCCTTGATAATTTTGCCTAAAAATAGACCCTAATCATTCTTGCCTAAAGTGTTCACCTTCTAAATTTGAAAGCTTAGGATTAATTTTGGATTCAAGTATTACCAACACTTTGAAAACACATAGTTGATTCATGTAATGCTTAAATCATGGATTCTAATAGAATTTCATTTTTCTTGTTTATTTATTTATTTATTTATTCTTCCATTTCCAACAAGAATTAACAAGTAAAAATGCTAAGGTGCTTATTTGGAACCTTTTTGGTTCAATTACTTTAAATAAAACATCAAGTTCTTAAACCAAGTAAATGAGTACCTTTTTTTAATTGCCAAATTAAAACGTGACGTAGTTATATCCAAATCTGACTAGTTAACCACAACTGGTGACATTTTAGTTATAGAATTACCAAAATAATTGCATATGCTGTTCCAATGGGACCTTTTGTGTCTTGATATGTCATTACTTACGTACCTTGAGCTACACCCTACGCAGAGGATAAACATGCTCATATAGCTTCTTTCCCTAGCAAAGGGATTCCTTTTTATTGTGTTTTTAATTTAAAAAACCCCAAAACTTCTAAAAGGCACATGCAAGATAAGGAGGGGGGAATAAATTTAAAAATAAAGAAATAAAACAAAAATCTTGCTCTTTTTCTTTAAGTAAATGATTACACCAATGTCACCATGTACTGTGGCTAGTAGCATTTTTTGACAGGTATTACTATTTTTTCTTTGGTAATTATTAAAAATCTACAATAATAATATTCTTAAGTATATAGTTCAAAAGCATCTTCAAGTTGTTTATGGTTGTAAGATATGTGATTTGTGGTCTCATATGTCATAACAATGTGTAGTATTAGACAAAATTATTGTTAACCATAATAATAATAATGAACACTCAATGATTATTCATCCACAATATAAGGTGATTATGGTGTAAAAGCAAAACATTTTGTAAATGTATATTTTTAACTTTTCAAGTGCAAACTTTCATGTACCAACAAAGTCAACAAAATTTCAAGGACTATATGAGAATTGGAAAAAGTGTATTTTTATATACGCTAGCAAATTCAAAGTCTCACCAATCATCTTCATGTGGGCATAGAGAAACCAAGTGAAACATTAGAGATTGCCCATGTTGTCAAGTAAATTTCAAACATGTTGATATTCACAATGCGCGTAGTTATTTATTCCAAATTTTTAATCATGGGTATAATTTTCTTTTAGTTCCCAAATTTCATCAAATAGACATAGCTTTATTTCCTCCAATCTATGTGTACCATTGATTGTTGGTAACTCCCAACAATAATATTCTAAAAATTTATCACAAGCGCCATGTGAAACTAAACTATAATATTTAATACTAGTGACAACAAATTGCAATATGTTAAGATCTCCCACTCAGTCTCGGACCCAATCATAGGATTTGGTCACCAAAACCCCGTAAACCATGAGCTTTATGAAAAGCATGCAGACCAAGTTTTCCTTTTTTTTGTTTGCTAAGCAGTCACATTCTTATGAATAAGCATTGGTCAATTATTTTCTCCTTTATGTTTTTCTTTTGCCAAATTTGACTACACATGGAAGTTTGCTTCATTAGCAAAGAGATCAAGACCAAATAGTGGTACATTTTTCAAATTTAGTATTGACTAACTACACTCAATTTGTATGAATGAATATAGTTTGCATAAAAAAACATTGAACTTCCTCTTGCTAGATATATTCATTACAACACTCTCATCCATACTCTAGTTATTAAAGTTTGACTTCTTTAGAGTTTTAAATTCTTTATCTATGTATCCTGCTGCATTTGTCTCTAAATTGTGTTCTATCTCAAGAAACATATATTTTCTAACAACCTTTCATTATAAACATCATTTCTCTCCATTTAACATCTTTATCCATTAAACTCTTTTTTTGTATCATTAATTCATTATTACTTCTCCTCAATCAAACAAGATTGTTGAAGTTGAGTTGAAGTAGAAAATTGCATTGGAACCCACCTTTTCATATAAGGTGAATCTTATTGAGTTCTTGTTGAGTTCCTTGTTTCCAACGCAAAATTTGTGTTGGAAACAAGGAACTCAACAAGAACTCAATAAGATTCACCTTATATGAAAAGGTGGGTTCCAAAGCAGATTTCTACTAGTCCCAACATCTTGGAATAGAGTATGTACTAGATCTTGCTTTTTTTCTTCCATTAACCCCTCAACGCCTAAGGGGCCCAAATTGGGCCACTCTAGATTTTATTCAAATATGCACAACCTTGCTTTGAGATTTTTTCTAGTGACTATTATTATTTTTAAATTCTTATTGAAGTCTAGTTTTAGCATCAGAAGTTTGATTTGTAAAATGAATAAAGCAATTTATCTATTCAAGATTTTGTGCAAGGGTGTCCATTGCAAATCTTAACTTTCTAATGTTGAAGGCTCTTAGAAATGAGCCTCAATTACACTAGAACTTGGAGAAAAAATCACATTAGAAATTCAATTTAAAAAATTGTAGAATAGATTTTGAAAAGCCGTAAATTGATTGGAATAATACATGTTATTCTTTACATACTCATATTTTTTTGGTACCCTCAATTTTAGGTTTGAGATGCAAAAAGAGGATTAAAAGACTTCAAATCACTTTTGCAGTTTTAACACCTTCATGATCAAATATTATAATCTTTCAATCCATAAATGATATTGTTGTGATTTCTTTTCCTATGTGGTCTATCACATGTCTACTTTGAATTTTTATGGTTGCACTTCAAAGAAAATTGATCAAATTGATCAAAATTTTGGCATTTTGTTCACTTTCAAGCAAATTTTGAGATACTCAAAATCACCATGGGTGGTGAGGGGTTAAACCATTTTTAAACTCCTTGGCCTTGATTCTTAACCCTTGAATGCCAAGAAGCCTAAAAATGGCCTCACATGATTTCACCAACTCCTTTGAGGCATTGGACCTAATTTTTTGGCCTTGTTACAAACTACAAATATCAAGGCATTCAAGTGGTCCATGCGTATGGAGTAATGGCAAGGCAAGCCAAATGTTGTACAAAAGCTTCAAAAGCTTTGATTGGGCAAAACACCATCCGGAGTGAGGCGGCAAGCAGCGTCTTACATGCCACAATTGGTCTATATCCCTTGCAAACTTCTTTGCATGGGCTTTGTGGTTGTGGGAAATTTGTTGGCAAGGGTTCAAGCATGTTCTAAACCCTTGTTGTGGTTGCCCTCACTAATTGTGCTAATCATCATTTTTTGTGCAATAGCAATTTGAAGCCCCAAAACTTAACATACAAAGAAGTAAAATCTTCAGTGATTTGCAAGTGTGTGCATTCACATCTAATCTTGCTACTCAAAAAATCTGAGATGGATTAGAGGCTTACAAGTTTTGTAAAAATTGTTAAATAGCAACAGCTTCTGCCAAAAATGAGATTTTACCATCACATGTTGTTTGATCATGTTATAATCTCCCGTCTCCCATAATCAAATGTTCCCAAAATTTGCAAGCTATTTTCTAAGTAGGTATTCCACTATTTTCAATGGTTCATTTTTGTGGATCATATATTTGACTAAGATACCGTGCATAAAGATTGTAGGTCTCCAAAAACCAAATTTTTGGAGAAAATGGCTTGGGCGCTTAGGGGTTAATATAAAAGCCTTGGAGTAGATCTCATAAACTCAATCAAAGAGAGGCAAGGATTGAGACGGTCTTGAGCTTCTTTGACAAATACCAAGGTAGAATTGTCAATAGTGATTGCATCACAAAAAGAGTTAAAATTGATTATTTTTGCTATCAACTTTAAACTTCAAATTAAATGTAAAAATAAGTAAAGAAAACCATACCCTTATTAGGTACCAACGGATTCTCTTGCACAATCT
This sequence comes from Ulota crispa, assembly GCA_963920765.1. Lineage (NCBI taxonomy): Eukaryota > Viridiplantae > Streptophyta > Bryopsida > Orthotrichales > Orthotrichaceae > Ulota > Ulota crispa. Next base: position 13,297,394 of record OY987246.1, read on the forward strand.
AACTTGTACTTAGTCCTTAACCCTCATTACCTAAGCATACAAGTTTGAACACATTTCTTGTGTACATCAATATTCGCCAACAATGAGGGGTAAAACATCATACCAAGTCCCTTAGGCTAAATTTTTAATGTATTTTGAAAGTTGGTCCTTTTCAAGGATTAAGGCAATGATACAAAAATCAACAATGGTTTACATTTGTTGCACTAGCACCAAACAAAATCATTAGTCAAGTACATTACTCTAACATGTGGTTAAACTTAGAAAAAAATTACCACAATGTTTTTATCAATACAAAAATTGTGAAAGTGCAAGGAAGGTACTTGTGGCCATAGCTCAATGCTTTTGGCACTGGCACACCAATGAGGTGGTCATGAGTTCAAACCCTAGTGTTGGTTGCATACTTGCCACTATAGTACACTCAATTATAGTAAGGTCTTACTTACCAATGCAAGCAATCTACATATAGGTCCATCTCCTAACAAAGCATTAAAGCCACTCTTTTAGAGTTAACCTTGTTCCTCTAACATTGCAAGGTTAGCCAAAGCTACTTTGTTTTCACTTACCGATGCAAGCAAGCAATTTTTATGAGAATAGATGTTAAGTGTAATGGTGGCTAGTTTATTATTACAAAAAATGGTTAAGATTAACAAGTGAGAAGAAGTAAAAACAATAAGTAAACAAATACTTATGGAAATATCAACAACCAGATTATCAAGGGGAAAATTTAATCCAAAAAAGTAATCATTAGGTGGATGTTAGCTCAATTGAATCCTATCCAAGCAAATATCTCTAGATTTTCTTGAAGCAAAAAAAGCTCTGATTTGAGTGGGCATGCATAAGACCAGTATAGCTATGTTTGTACAAAGAATATGGAGGATTTCTGGCTTGGTGGATAGATATGAAACAACAATGGCTCTAGAAGCAATGTTTTTTTTTTCACCTACCACATGCCACATGCCCTCCCAAGAATGGAGAATTTCAAGAGGGAGAGAGGAGCATTGGTCCAATTTCTGACAGGATGGCCTCAAGAGGTCCAAAAAAAAAACTTCTAGACTAGAAGTACTAATAGCAAAAATTCAATGCAATGTTGTTATGATTGATGCCAATTGTGCCATGGTATATTGTACACATACAAACAATTGGACACGTGATGATCAAAAGGTTGTTGCACAAGTTTGGCATAACACACCAATTTGTGAACCTTGGCTATTTAATGTGAATTTGTTTTATTAGCCAATTGATCAATTTGACCTTCTTTTAGGGAAGATGATTAATTTAGGATCTTTTCAAATTTGTTCTTCTAGAGATAAATTTCACAATTTTAAAGTTTTCCTATTAGGTGAAAAATTTAGGTTTTTATACCCAAGATCCACAAATTGGTACATCCAATGTTTCAAGCCCATGGCACACACAAGTCATTTCAATCTAGGCTGTTGATCTTAGGACAGTCACTCTCACCCTTGGGATCCTTAATGAACTCCAACCTTTATACACATTGCCACTCATTCACTCTTTGCGGATTGACACAACATGCCTTGCATCACAAGCTAAGCAAAGGGTTTCATTTGCTATATCTTTGGTGAATCTACTTAGAGTTTAGCTAAAATACTGCTTAGCAAGACTCCTTATAGTACTCATCTGAAATGCCAAGCATCAAGGGATGTGACTTGTTCAAAAAGATTTAACCCTTGAAGGGCCATTGGGCTTTGGAGCTACAGTACCAAATATAGTTGCTACCAATATGCAGAAGTTTGAATAAGCTAGAAATTAAGTGTTACAACCATACATATTAAAGGATTGTATGATGGTGGGTACATAAAAAAAATTGGAAAACCCTCATAGTAGCTCAAATACATCTATACATATCATACGGCCGCAACGGGCTTTCGTGACGTTCAAGGGTTAATAAGTAAAGTGCATAATGGAGTGCAATTCAATAAAGTGTTTGGTGCTGGCAATGGCATTTTCTCAAAACACCTAGAAACCTAAGCACACTCAAATTGAAAAAAGTCATACCCTTTTCGTCACAAACCTTGTATTAATTTATGTACTTAGAAGCCAACCCATCGTTTTCCGAAATCTCCAAAAACAGTGAGATTCCTATGATACTCACACATTAGGATATCAATGCAAAGTTTAATGTGACTCGTCATTAGTATGTGTACCACATATAAAACTTTGTCACCATGTATCAATCTTGCCATGTCTTTGCTAAATTATTACAGTTCATCTTCTTGGATATTATTCTTTCAAGTCACAGATTCAGTAACACAAAAATTCAGTGGAATTCAATATGGATGGTTAAACATTTGGGTTGCAACAACGAGAAAACTGAATATTTCAAAAGTAAGAAAGAAAGACACTGGCCTCACAATGTTTGGGATACCGAGCTGCATCTAGCCAAGCTTGTGTCATGGCAAGTTGAACTTGTAAAGGTGGGATTTCTAAGTTTAATCAAGGCCAAATTCTGTCTGCTTCCAAGTGCAGGCAAGGCTACTGAATGTCTCAACCCATCCACACACCAGCACATGACTAGTGTTCACAAAGGTGGCTGACTCTTACACTACTTTTTTCTACTACAAAAATGTGCAAATACAGTACTAATTTTGATTGTTCAGCTCATTTGAAGGAGTTTTTAGCAACTTGCGACAATCATGAAAATCACATTTGGGACCAATGGCAGTGAACCAAGCCTCAACAGCAGCAGCTGGTATGCAACGAAGGATAACACATTTTCAACAAAAGTCTAGTTGAGACAGGTGCAGCAACTTGCACAAGTTCGTGCTTTCCTATCACACACAACTCATCAATATATCCACTTCATGTCAAGCAAATTTTCAAACTAAGCTGTAGACAAAAAAATTATTCATTAATTGAGCCTTCTTGATAAACTTGAAAAACTAATTTTTTAAGCAATATATAACGGCCGGCTCCCATACTGTATGATTGCAAAGATTCTCTCGAACTTTCCTTGCATGAACTTATGAACATGAGTGCGAGTTTCTTCTCCGATTCTGAAATAACTTTGAACTCCTAAAATCGGCATAATACTCTACCTCTCAGGATTCTAATGTGGAAAGCTTTAAACCCTGCTGAAAATTCTTAAGAACGAATCGTTCTAACAGCGGTTTTGAGAGGCTAAAATTGTACATGAGGCATTGAAATGCAAAAAACAATGCAACTACCATGAATTGGCCACGAAAAAACATTACCCATCAAGAGTACATTTCTCGACATCGACATATCAAGGAAGTGCAAAGAGAAAGATGGCATGAAATCAAGCAGGGAAAGATTTTTCCTTCTGCAATTTTATATAACCACGCGATCTCTTGACATTGTCTCACAAACTCTCTCGAACCAAAATCTGAGCAACGTTTCAATGATTTTACAAACCTCTAACAGCAGCGCGCTCATGAATATTTCCTAACTGCAGTTTAGCCGAATGTTTCCCAGTGGAGTAAACCGGCAGCCCTGTTTTCCGAATCCCCACACCCACAGGCACGATGCTATTGCTCTCCTTCAGATACAGCTTCTGAGCGCCCTCATCAGACACTTTGGCAGCTCCTTTGGGACGGCCAGTTCCTTTCACAGGAGGCCTGGTGTTGTAATTCACAGTCCCCAACCGCAGCTTTCTCGCCAGAATCTTGCCCAACCCAAACACAAACGCGCGTTTGCGCTTCTTCAAGCGCAAAAATCCCGTCCACAACGGAAGTCTTATAAGCCGGTTGGCTTTACAAAGCGCAGGGTGGTCGGACAGATTCTCCCGGCTGGTTTTTAACCTCGTTCCCAATCCAGTTAACCCGCTCCACATGGGCAACGGCAACAGCTTGCTCACATTCGTCAGCCCATGCACGATATCGTCCATAGACGGTCTACGGTTCCCTGATGCATGCACACAGCGAGCGGCAATCGTAGCCATCTGCTTAACAGTAGCGGTAACTTGCGGCGGCCTCAAACGAGAATCACAGATGGCCATGGCGTTGTCGAACTTGATGAGCGGCAACGCCCAGTCAAGCAAACTAAACGGGGTGAAATCAGCGTCAAGAGAGACAGCGCTCCGGCCACTCATGATCTCGAGCAGCAACATTCCGAAGTTGAACACGTCGGTCTTCGTGCTAATATGCGAAGGATTCTCGTCGACGAAATCCTCGAGCCCGACGGAGAACCGAGCTGCGCCATCTTCGGTGTCAACCTCGGGAATAGAAGACAGATTGCTGGATCGCCGAGGTGGCTCAATCTCAGCCGCACATCGTGCGAGTCCGAAGTCGCCAAGTCGAGCGTTCCAGTCCCTGTCGATGAACACGTTCATACTACGAATGTTGCGGTGGATAATTGGCGGGGAGGACGCGTGCAGCGCTCGTATCGCCTTCGCAACTTGCAACGCGAGCTGCACTCGCATTGGCCATGACAAACAAGCCGCGCGGTCGATTGTGCCGTGAAGACGGTCGTGAAGAGATCCGTTCACCATGTGCTCCACCACCAAAAGCTTCACCTTGCCATCCTGGTTATGCCCCAGAAGATTAACAAGTCGCCGGCTGAACAGCTTCGATAGGATTTGTACCTCGTTCTCGAATGCGTCCTCGTCGTGCCACAAACGTGTGGGGCGTTTCACTGCCACCACTCGCCCGTCCTTGAGCGTGCCCTTGTAGATCAGGCCATGGCTCGCTTTCACGATCAGATTCTCGCTGGAGAAGCCGTTCGTTGCGGCTTCTAACTCCTTGTACTTGAACACTTGCAGGTTGCTGCATTGTTTCGAGGATTTCGGTTCGGTTGAGTCGCACACTGCCACTGACGACTTGCCTTTACATGATAGACCCATCTATCTATCCGGGACTCAAAGGGGTTCACGATGTTGGTAATAGAGTGTGACGCCTGTCCGTAGCAATGCAGCTGTCTAGAATGGCGGCGATAACTCCTGCTCGAAATCAAACATCTTCATAACAGCTTTGGCGGATTGAGATTGTCCTCACAGGCGTCCCTCTTCCTGTTGACAGAATTATGCACCTGCGTACTCAGACAGTTATATAAAATCAGAGGCTAGATTAATCTATTCTGCAACGACCATTGTTCTATGCAACGGCTGGACTTCCAGAATACACACAACTCCATAGACTTAGAACGGCAGCACTGCCAAGAGTGCGACGTAACGGATCACCATTCTACAGCCGTGTCTTCTCAGGTGTAATTCAATAAGCAAATTACCCCTTCCAAAGCATATAATCTCTGAATTTCGTAACAAGCTATCCATAAGTCAAATTCTCTACCGCACATTCGATCGAACAAGGAGACCAGAACCATCATATCTAGACCTAAAAGCAGGGGAGGAACGGGGTTTACACACATCTGTATCTAAACTACACAATGGTCTCTGAAAAAATGAGTTCCTCCCACGTATTGAATCGTCACCGTCCTACACAGTAAGTACAAAGCCGCGGTTGTCAAGCCAGAAGAATTCAACGATCGTGACAGCAAAGAAGAGGGGAATGAGAACATGTGCCTGAGTCGAGTGGCCGAAAGGATGACACCATAGTCACACATGACTTCCGTGATACGTGAAAGCAACTTTAATCGGTACTGCAATCAGTCAATGCTCGTGAAAGAGACGAGAACTAACGCAGTAAAACTGCCCTCTGGGCACAATTAAGTGACGTTTACACGTGATGGAGACTGGCCACGCCATAGTCGACTCTCATCAGAGCAGACAGGTGGGTTTCCTTAACAGCTAGCGGGTAGCGGCCTCACAGTGAAACCAAAAAATTGGTTCCTCTTGCAGCAGCGATTCTGTGGGGTTCATCACTAGCTGGTTGCCAAGGGCGGTGCCGGCTGACCTAGAGAATGAGTACTACGAAAAGTGTACGTATCAAAGACCACCAACAAGAAGAAAAAAAATCTGACAAAAAGCTCCCGCTCGATGTGGACCCGACTGACAGAATTTCGGACGTCTGTTTACACTCAAGTTTCCCTGCATTATTACACATGAAAGAATCCCCATTCGCAAAATGCTCAAGACAGAAAAGCTCTATCAACAATCGGTGTTCAGAAAGACATCACTGCTACTACCGAAATCGGCTTACTCATGGAGATGTGCACATTGCATGAGCTTACTAGCAACAATTTGAGAAAACGCAATCCAAGTAAGGAGCTAATTGATCAAGGATGGAAAACCTGCGAAGTTGAGTAACGTTCAATATAACGAACAGTTTAAAAACTGCTGTAGATGAGCTCAATTCAAGAGGAGTGCAGCGTCGAGTACCTGCTCCACAACGATACGGAGCGATCTACGATGGTGTACACCACAATTTGGCAACAGCTGACCTTCACGTGTTTCTTCCGAGGTCTCACTAGAAACGATGTGCGAGACGTGTGACACTGAATAGATTTGAAGTTACAGAAGCTTTCCAGCTCTTGGAACAGAGGCTTAGAGTTTCAAAACTTGACGCTTGTGCTTAAAACATCGAAGACAACAGGTGTGTGCACTGCAAACTAAGTTAACATACAGTTGAGGGCTTGCAATGCTCATGGTCATGGATGGTGCTGCATGTCCAGTGCAAAAGTTAAGTTAAAGCCACATCAATTGGGCTCGTGTCCGAGGAGGCTCCACTCTCGAGAGAATTCCGAATCAGGGTGGCAATGAAGGAAGGGACCAGCCAGGGCGGGTGATCTGATCCGGGAAACATCGCCCTCATTGCTGCTGCGGCTTTGGCAGGTTCCCCGTGGAGCTGGCCGTTGGTTAACGAACGACGTGTCATTCCTGACTGAACACACATGTGCAGGGAAGGTATGAAGACAGTACTGTAATAATATTTTGACAAAACTTTTGGCTCTTAGAGAAGAATTAACCTTAGGGTATGTTCACACTTGGTGTTAGGAGGGGTAAGGTAAGAGGCTCATAAACCGACCATATAAAAGCTGAAACTGAATTTTGGGGAGGTGAAACTTCTTGAAACATTTTTCAGTAAATTTTCCTTAAAAGACAAGAGGAATTGGTATCTAACTCAAGTTATTTTGTATTTTTTAGAGTGATGTGGAATTAGTTATGAAATTTTGAAGTGGAAAAGTCATAGGGCTCTAAAACTGCCCACCTCCTCAAATGTACGGCCAGGCTATGCATAAGAACATGTACTGGAGGAGTTCATTTGGGGAGGTGAGCGGTATTAGTGCCCTAACAGATTTCAAGCCTCCTACCTTATTAGCCAAGGAAAATTAGATGCATTTGGACACACTTAGACTGCATTCATATTGCTAATACCCCTCCTAATACCTAGTGTGAAAACACCCTTAAGATATTTGCTAGAGAACAATGCAAACCAGTGATCCCAAATATGAATTTCACTTTTAGCTCAAATAGGTCAAAACACTGCTACAAAGCTAAAATTTTCAAATTTACGAAATTTGGTAGCAATCCTGCAACATTTCGCCAATTTGAAGACCACTGCTGCAAACTGCCCTAAAAAATCGTGCTTATCGTATTGGAATTCACATTGTCTTGTCCCGATAAAATGCCAAATCATCCTTGAAATTGGCTAATTTTAGCGAAGTGTCTACAACAAGCATTTTAGGATTTCATCTTAGGATTTTCAAGAAGATGTGAACACCGCACATTCAGCACATCAATCAGTATTTTTAGCATCCTCTTGTACCGTTAAAATGCCAAAGCATCATTAAATGTGGCTGAGTTCAGCAAACAAAAAGCATGTTAACCCCTAAAGGATGGATGTTGCTGTTTTGTATACGGACTCCCAAGTTATATACAAATGGGGTATTTGGATAGCACATGAACTCCATTGGAGTTGTAAGTTTCAAGCCAAGTCATAGACATACTACTTGTTAATTAGGTTTTTTTGGAAAATTTTTAACATTTGTCATACAATCATTTCTTTTACTAAATGATTCTTGTACAAATACAAACAACACTTTTGGTAGGCAACATCGTTTAGGGGTTAAGGGTTTAAGATTTCATCTGAGGGTTTTCAAGAAGATGTGAATACCGCAAATTTAGCACATTAATCAGGGTTTTTAGCAATTTAAGAAAAGTCACATGTGTGGCTACCAGTAGGAGTGTACGTCCGACGGCAAGGAGCCATGATGAAGCGCTGTACAACGAAGGGCAATTACTGTGGTGGCAGTCCTGGGGAGATTCTCCGGTTCTGCTGCTGCACCTCCGTTAGCGCCAGAGCGGCAACAAAGAACGCCGCCCCTGCGGCCGAAGCTTTGCATGAGTGGCCATGTCCAATGATATAAATCATCAGGTCCAGACTCTAGACTCCAGCAGCAGCGTGGCTGAGGTGGCGTTGGTGTCTGTGCCCATCATTAGAGTGCCTCCTCTTTTCGCATTAAAAGTTTCAAACCCTAGTGCATTTAACGAACGCCTCTGGCTCTGCAGTCTGGCTATGGCTATGGCTTTGGCTCTGCTTCTGCTCTAGGGTTGCGATGCCAGCACGCTAGCTCAAGACATGCCGGTTATGCAGATCGAATCAATTTGCCATCATCAATCGAGAAGGGGCAAGGCAGGATTGTTTTTGGGTTTTCTGACCAATGCTTGTGTGGCATTCTTTGAAAATGGTCTGTAGTTTGCGGGATCCATCCCCATTTTTTATTGGAGTTGACAGTGGCCCTTATGCATGAATTTTTGCAGCATTATGGGATTTTTTTCAAGCAAAAAGTAATCATTGGTCTTTTTTTGAAAATATCCAAATAACCATTGACACAGCTTAATTATTGCATGAAACTGGATTAGACAATACCTCAAACAATTTTAAAATGATGGCATTAATTTTCAATTTCATAAGAATTTTATGAAAGCCTAGGTTGCAAGGCAATTTTTTTTATAGGCTTGAAGTTTTTTTTCTTTTTCTTTTTTTTGAGGTAATTGGCCCTTAAATTGCCTAAAAAAAATCATGGTTTAGATGCTAGCATCTAGCTTAACACCTAAAGGACCAAAGAGCCCAATATGGCCAAAGGGGGTGCTTGGAGGTGTGAAAGTATACAAAAGAGGCAAATTTAGCTCAAATTTTGGTCTGCCACTCAAGTCTAAATGGAGTTGCTAGTTGAAGAATTTTTTTGATCGGCTTGTTGTTCCTTGAAGCACCTCCTTTGCTCTAGATTCTACCAGGAATATGTAAAAGATTCTATTTTTTCAACAATTAGGAGAAGGATGTCTTTGGGCAAACAAAAGGAGCGGCTTAGAGAGAGGATGGGATGGGTGCTCTCATGTCTTGTATTGTACAAGGAAGAAGTTTGGTGATGTGTCACTTTTTTTTTTTTTGATTTGGGCAACGTTTTTATAGCTCTAAAGTAAGGAGCTATTGTAATCTAGCTACTTTGAGTGACCATATCTTTTGGAGTTTTTTTCCATTTGTGGAGTTTTTTTTTTCCATCAAGTATAGCAAGACACAATCTCATGGGATTATCCATTAGGTAAATCTTTTTTTAGAAAATATTACGTGAAAGTTCAAAATCCATATTTTGAATTGTTGCCTAAATTGGAAAACGTGAGATTCTCAACGGCGGGGATTTTGCAAATTTACTTGGATTTGAAATCAAATTGACTTAAAGCATTCAATTTATAGTTGGGTATAGAATGACTGGTTTGAATTATGTGATTACTTGTTCAACTTTCCAAATACTCATGAAATGTGTTGAAAGTTTCATGTTGGAGGTAGGCTGAATTTTCTTAGCAAGACGCTTAGGTGTTAAGACATGCCCGTTATGCAGATCGAATCACTTTGCCCATCATCAATCGACAAGGCACAAGGGGAAGGATTCAAATTTCCACCAGCAAATCTTATTGTGGAGGGGGCGGCTGTTTTGAATCATTGCTTTGCCATAAAAACCCGATTTTAAGTGCAGTTTGAAGTTTGAACACAAACTAAAAACGCAACAATAATCAATCTCGTAATCTAACTGATCCTTCCATTAATTCACGCTCTGTGCAAAAGCGTGCAGGGGAATTTTCGAAGCTCTACCGGTAAATTTTCTCGTAAATCTTGCCGATCCTTGCATTAATGTGCGAGCTTGCATTGTTCAAAGTTTGAAAACCCTCGAGCCTGCCTTCGGGGGAGCCGTTCGGGAGTTCTTAGGGGCGGTTCACACTACGTGGCACATCCTATATCTCCAAGTCCCACCTTAACCCCTAAACGCCACGCCCATGAGGACGATTATCGTCCTCTAGCCCTGAAAAAAAATATGTACAGAAAAAAAGAAAAAAGTCGTTTTTCATCTGTTTTTTTTTCCAAAGTGACCGTAAACACATGATCCATCATAGAAGGTAAAAAAATTATCTTATCAAATATGCTCATATTTTTAGGTAACCCAAATTGTGAGAAAATTCAAAATCATGGTATTAGGTCCCAAGTTGCCCTTATTGCAATTTTCATGAGGTCGGCATGCACTATTGACTTTTGAAATTTTTAGAAGCAACACTATTGGTGCCCATTAACCAAAACACTATTGAAGCTACAAGATAAGTATTGTTGAACCTACAATGTGGGCAAGCCATGGCCATCCATTGGTCCTTTAAGGGTTAACTCACTTCAAGGGAACACTGTCAATTTGGACATTTTTTGTCAGGTCGGACACATTTAGTCAATTTGGACATGTCAATTTGGATAGTGTTTCTTTGTAGTGAGGGCATCTCCACCAGTGGCTCGGGCTTGCTCAAAGTGGATGAAAAGTGTTAAGGCCCTTCTCAAAACCCTCTCAAACACTTTGATTTAGCGAGTCTAGCAAACCACTCTTCAAGCCACTACTCATGCACTATTCATTTTAGTGAGCTTTATCCTCTATTTCCCTTGATAAGTGGTCAACTACTTATTTATGGGGTATGTTGGAGTGTAAAAACACCTTTTCAAAGAGCATGGGTGAAGATTGAGAGCCTTGAAGCCTTGCCAAACCAAATGGAAAACTTTGAAAGAGCCTGGACCGGTGGAGATGCCCTAACTCTACTATTAATTTGGTCATTTTTGGTTAGTTTGGACGTTTATCTGTCAAGTCAAACACATTTAGTCAATTTGAACTTGTCAATTTGGATAGTGTTCCTTATAGTGACTCTTTGAGATTCCTAGCTTTGTTGGGATTAAGTGTAAAAAAGAGAATTATAGAAAGTTGTGAACATTTTATGCTAAAATGTTGGTGAGATTTGGCACTACAAGAACTGTGTCCTAATTGACATGTCCAAATTGACTAAATTTGTCCGAAATGACAAAAAGACTGTCAAATTGGACAATTTATGTAGATTTGGCCATGTTGATTTGAACATGTTTTTGTCATTTTGGACACTTTCCTTGTAGTGTGGGCTCAAATTTGGGTCTAGCAAAATGATTTCCCCAAACCCTAGTTGAAATCCAAGTTTCTTTAAGACCAAAATTTTCAAACAATGTTTCCATGTAAGCAAAGTGCAATGAACCAAGACGTGAGACTTAGGACATACTTTGATGTGATGTGCCAAGTCCCAACTTTTGACTTTTTGCCAATTGCATTCTCAAATTTCAATGGGTCGTGGGACGTGGAACATAGTGTGAACTGCCCCTTAACCCCTAAACGCCCTAGAGGACTAAAAGCGTCCTTGATTCAATGTATTTTTGAAAACCCTAGGCATTTAGGGGTTAAGCTATCCCAGTAAAATTCCTCCTTTGCAAATAATGTTTGAGGAGAACCAACGGTTATTGCATTGTAAGCATGGCATAAATTCGACATATATTTTGGTGACACATAGGTTTTTTTTTGTTTCCTTTGACACTTGGATTTTTATATTTTAAAGTTCAAGTTTACTAAGAAAGAATCAATATCAAATAATTGGGCACCCAAAATTCTTGAAAGGTAGCATTTTTGATACTCAACAATTTTTACAAAAGTGGCATTTAGACATCCAAGATTTAGAGGACAATGTCCTCCAATCATTTTACAAATATGTCAAATTTATGCCTTAAATTGTTAGCAAATTGTTAGTTGGTAAAAATGCCCAAAAAATTGTTGTACTTTGAAAACACAGAATAAAAGTTGGTCAAATATTCAAAAAGAAGACTCCAATTACATTGATCCAAATTCCAAAACCAACAACGATGGCCAATGCCTCAAGCATACGCTAAGCCCACACATGTTCAATTCAAAACTGTTGGGAATTTGCCAACTTAAACAAATTTATAATCCAAGCTTACACAAAGACAGACAACTAAAAGCTACCCTCTTTTTATTTCCTTACTAAACTGAATATTCCACTAATCTTTCCAACTCACATGTTAATCTTTGATGTTATCAAAACTCCTTGAGTAGTAGTCCCTTCACTTTTCAATTTCAATCAGTTGTATGCGGCCATTTCTCCCGGTCACCTTTTTATTAAATGCTAATTGTCTCCGGTCACTGTTTGAGCATGTTTACTTTTCAATGTTAGGCCAATTCTGCTTGCCACTTGGCTTTGATCACCTTTACTAGGTCTAGCTGGAAATCAAAACAAGATTCCAAACTCTTGTAGCAAGTGTTTTTTGAACACTCAATAAGCAAATAAATAAAAGGAATTCAATTTGTAGATACACCTAAAACCAACCTTAAGCTCTCTCAAGTTTTTAAAAAATGTTCATTTTAGACAAGAATTTGAAGGGTTGATTTTGCACCAGCCTTGTAATCAAGCATTTTTGCCTTTGTGCTATAAAAAGTAATAAGCAGGATTTTCCAAAAGACTTGGCTTATGAATAATTGAGCACTATTTCAATTGTGCATAGTTAGTTGATTTGAAGAAAATTTTGTTTTTGAAAACTTATCAAACTTTGTTTGCAATCTCTTCACAATAGTGACTTGTACAAAATGTTTTTAGGGCAATGCAACTTTGCACAAAGGTTTAGAATTTGGAAATAACTTGTAAACATTTGGGAGGTAAAAACACAAAATTTTGCCTGGAGCTACTTCATACTATGACCGGCCAAGTCAAGAGGCCCTCAAATTGAGTGGCCAAACTTTGCCAAGAGGCCAAAAAAATCTGCTGAAAATAGACAATAAATGCTGAAATTAACAGCAATAAATTGATGGCCTCTCGCCCATAGTTTGGGTTTCCATTTTTGCTTAACCCAAACTTTCCTTTAAGAGGCTGTCAACCTTAGATGATAAAGTGCTACCATGTAAGCAAATGGTGGATGACGGCCTTTGAAGTTTGGCCTCTAGTGTGAAGGCTTGAGCGACTGGACTCTCGGTTTCGTGCAATCTGATTGGTGCAAACCGACGGCCTCTTGACCTTCGGCCATAGTATGAAGCCGCCCTTAAAACTACGACGCCCATATAAATGGGGTGCTTTTGGTGAACAGTAATAAAAGAACCCTCCCAAATAATGTTTGCAAAGAAATTTTGATTTCAGGTTTGTTTTCACATGGTGTTAGGAAATTGTTATCACCGCTGCTAGATGGCCTTAGTTACGATAATGTTCTCACTAGCGGGGTGTATTACACACCGAGCCGAGGTGGCAGGGTTAATGGCAGGCTCAATGGAGCAGTTGTTATAGAAAATAGGAGATAATACTTTGGAATTATGGGCATGACATGCAAAAAGTTTGAAGCATTAAATCTATCAGAATTTGAACATATGAGGCTTTACCGGAGCTGTAATAGCGATACTTTGTATTGCCACTCAGGAAGGTCAACTACAAAATAGCGGTTTGGAAAAGGGTGCCCAAACTCCATGTCTCCCAAAAAAAGGCTGGTATGATGGCGCCAAGTTTAGGCGGCTTCAAGACAGTTTACAAGGCCAAAGACCTTCTCATCATTGCTATGTTTTCAGCATTGCAGGAATTCAGAGGAGCTCTTTAGGTATGTATTTTTAAATACTTCTTCACGGTGAATTTTTGAGGTGTATGGCTAGCGTTGGCAAACATTAGAAACATGCGCCTTGTTGTATAGAAGTCTTGCATTCTTGTGACATTATTTTCTGCTCTCAATTTTGCAATGCTACAATTCATATATGAACTCTGAGAACAATACACGCTTCATATTGCATTATATGATCTGGTTGGTTGTTGGGTGGTATTGTACAGGACCAGAAAGTGAGAACAAAATGGAGAATTGTCTCCAAGCTAGCTCTTATAATTCCCCAATTTGTCCTAGTGCACTCCCGCTGCATCCTATGGGGATGCAAGGAAGTAGTAAGTGCCTTCTCCCATTGTATGCATTTTTTTCTATGATGTATAAGTACAAAAGTTTGTTCCTATTACAACGTCATGTACTTCACTTGCTTTCTCGAATTGAGAGATGGAAGTGGAAGAGGTATACCTAGGCATTGGCATTCTGTTATGTTTCTTCAGTACAAAATAGATGAAGCTTAACTTCATGGCTCAAATCATTGTACAAAGCATAAAGTTTCAGACGTCTGAGAAGGTTTCTCAAAAATAGTCTCCAATGCTATTGATTACAATTGTATTATTGGAGTCAGGTCCAGGGTCCCTCAAAGCTCAGGATCCTCATGATCTCGTGAGTACTGGCTATACTCCTCATACAGTGTGAAGCAATTTTTCCATCTGCATTGCCTGTGCTGCTCCATACTATTGAGTCTGGAGTCGTCCTTGCATAATGTCACTCTAACAATTTAAGGTTTATATGTTTGCAGCCTCCATACCTCTAGTGAGTGCAATGTACCGACCTCCATTGCCAGTTCATGGTCCGTCCAATAGTCAGCAACCTGCAACTATGGCTCCAGGACCCGTACACTTGGGTCCATTTACTGCTCTTGCACCTGTGCGTCCAATGCCCTCGTCGAGCCCTACTTTTGCGCATTTGCACCCATCTGCTAGCCTTGCACCTGCAAGTACATCAATGCAACAAAACTTGAGTAACACCAACAAACAAGCTCGGAAGGATCAATGCTCAAATTGGGTTCACTTAGAGGTTATGGCGCTCATAACAGCAACGCGGGACTTGTTTATAGAGGAATTAGACACGATGGATGGCCAAGACCTCATGACACTCGACATGACAAAGTGGATTCACGTATCAAAGGAGGTGATGCGCGCAAATCATTCACCCTGTCTACGCGACGGACAATCGTGCAAGGCAAAATGGAACATCATATTGTCGGAGTATAAATGGATATCTGACTACCTTGGACAAATTGGTAGGAACATACCAGATTATTGGGACATGATTTCTTCTTAGTGCAAAGACAAAGGACTACCACGACATTTTCCAGCAGACATGTATAGGGGCATCAACGAATGGTACGGATTGAGTCCACAAATTTGGCCTCTCCATACGCGCAACCCCCTCTTCTAGACTAATGTGAATTTAGGGTCAGGTGAACAAGTACCAGACCATGGACAGGAGGACGTCACTAACCAATAGCCTGATGATCTTGTTGACATGGTTGGGGTAGAACAAGACGATGCTGCCTTGCATGGCACTCCCCCTAGGTCCCCAAGAAGTTCCACTTTGCCTTCCCCAAGTGCTGCGTCAGCGCCTCTTCCAGGAATGCAACCTCCCTCTGCACGTCCCTCTGCAGGGACACCAAGCTTCAAACCCAACACTAGCATTCCACCTGACACTAGTCCTCAGGTTATCAACTCCTTTGGTAATTCCTCTTATTCATTGGGTAAATGCCTTAGCAATGTCGGCGTCAAGAGGAAGAACTTCTTTAGGTGGAGGCTACAAAGTTGGCAAGGGAAACCATGGCAAGGGAAATGCATGAAATAGCGGAATCAAACAGAGCATTGGAGAGGTCAAAAATCAAAATTCAGTTTAAGTTCTTTGAAGAGAACATGGCATACCAGCGAGAAAGAGACCAACAACAATATGCAATAGCAGGCAATGTGAACAAGAATGCAAAGTTGGCCATTTCACACCAAGGCAATCTGGTGAAAGTGTTATCTCATCTCACAGATGTGCTTAGCACAAGCTTCAACAGGAGGAGTGCCCCTGGTAATCAAAGCTTCCCACATTCCACACAACCACAAGAATCATCCGAGGTACCTCCTAAACCTAGGGTCGGATCTCATTTGACCCACGACGGTGACCCTACAGAACAAGAACTCCAACAAAGCGGCCAGGGCCTTGATGCTACAAGACAGGAGCAGCGGCGTACCCTATATCCTATAGCTACAGTACAAGTGCCGCATGAAGGCGTACATGCTATTGTATAGGAGCATGAACATAACCTTTGTTCAAAGGCTGCTACAACCCACGCTGAAGGTGATCTACACATTACTACCAAACCCCTGAAGCATGGAGGGCAAGCAGGCGCAGAGGAAGACCTGTATTGCAATACATTAACAATGTTGCACAAGACAAGAGAGCACCGGTAACTGCCGCGGAAAGGACTAGCTCCGGTGGGGCAGCGTCGTGGATTGCAATCTTGCAAGTCCACACGACCCAACAGTTAGAGGACATGGACACATGTTTTCATAAACTCACCTAACTAGCAATACAGTGTTATGTCTGTGAGAAATGTAGACATTCCGTATGTGAGTTTCTAAAATTTGTATTGTTGGCTGGAGGATGGCCGGCTTCCTTTTTGGACATTTTGCCGAATTCTTGCTATTGAAATCTGAGAAGTCTACATAGTTAAGAAATCGGTCTCTCTATGCATGGTGTTTTGACTATATCTAAATCTTTGACATTACTTGTACATGATCAAATGTTTCTCTTCCGTTCATTCTAGTTCCTCTTAGATTGCGGGCATGACACCCTGAACTTACAAGGACTTCCAAGTTTTCTCCACCAGTCACAATGGGCATATGAGGAATTGAATTGAAATGTAGTGTTCAAAAGATTATACCTGAGCAGCTATGGCACTGGCCTCTAAGTAGTGAGATGAAAGCCAAGAAGTTGTCTCTTTTGAATACCTACAGCAGTCCCCAAGGTTTTAGGTATGGGCTCAGCACCTTCATTTCCGCTCAAGGCATCTACGTTGTCTGTACCTTTGTCCATAACTTTGCCATGGAATCCTTTGGTTCTTAGCACCTTGTACAAGCTTTGCACATCCTCCTCAGACTGACCCAACAGCATGTTGTGAAGAATGCCGCAACAAAGAATCACGTCTGGCAAGAATGCCACATCCAAATTGGATTTATCAAGCAATTCCTTGAAGGTCTGCTTGAGGATCCCAAAGGCATTCTCCACGACACAATGACCCTTCCTCAATTTTCTGTTGAAGACTGCCTTTGCCATTGACAAGTGACTGGTGTTGCGATGGAGAACCATCAGCCAAGGCAATAAAGGGTAACCAAGATCACCTACAAGGTAAAGAGTAAACCCTTCCGGCCCCACCTAAGTACCAAAGAAATTACTATGAGTAGCCAAATCATATAGCGTAGATCTTCGCAGCACCCTCAAATCATTCGTCGAACCCGGCATTCCAAGTTATAAATTTAGAAATCTCTTTTCACTGTCAACTACAGCTTGATAATTGAGCGTGTACCCTCTGGATTTGAAATAATAATAGTCCACTAGGAAGTATTGGGGCCTTGCAATAGAGACATGTGTGCCGTCAATGGCATCCACAACACTAGGAAGCCCACACAAATCCTTGAACTTTGCTTGTGTCAATCGTAGCCAATCCTTGTAGGCCAACTAATATGGTATTTCAATTTATCATTGATAGCATGGACAACTTCTCTCAACACTACGCAGACTGTGCTCTTCCCTATAGCAAACAGTTCAGAAAAAACAAGAAACGACAGAACTTACGTCAACTTAAACAAAGCACAAGAAACTTGAATGACAACAGGGATTGCCAGCCGATATCTTGTGTCCTGTCGTTGGATATGAGGGGCTAATAAATCGGATAGGGCATACACCGTCTATTTTTGCATCTGAAACATTTGCAGCCACCTGCTGTCATCATACTTGCCCACAAGAAAACGGGAAAACCATGCTGTCGATCTGGGTTTTACCCAAAACCCCAGTTCCTTGTTCACCATGAACAACGAAGTGAACAGCCAAAAGGAGTGCATTCCCGATTGCACAATAGCCAGAGGATCCTCAAAAGGTTGCGCAAGAGTCTCCATAATGGCATCCATGGGAGCCAAATCATTCGAATCTTCTTGAACAGTAGAACAAGGAACATGATTATTGCACTGCTCACTTAAGATTTGCACAAGAAGCCATACAGCAATTGTCACGGCCAATTGGGCGTCGGAGGTGCTCTCCATTGCCACAGCAATCTGCTCCTCACCTGCACACACAAAGTGGAATGAACATAAGATATCTTCCAACGGTGAACCACATCAGTACTTGTATTGCAGGTATCTTCCATTGAAAACCTTAATTTCCTAATACTTGAACATGTATTTTACAATCCTTCATGTTCACAGACCCTAAACAAAGAAATCGGGAATGACACACTCCGGATCTAGCCCTGTCACTACAAATATGAACCTGACGTGCCTCTCTGCAAAGAATTCATTTGGATTTCCAAATCCATCACATACAAAAAAGCTTCACAAACCTGTGGAGAATAAAGCAATGTCATGAGAGACAACCCGCGCTGCAACTACTGAAACCCGCTTCCGCACACCTACAAAATCCTTGCCTTCAACAATCCCGAAGACCTTGAATTGAGCAATCTTCAAGTGCAATCGAAATTGCTTGAAACAATCGTAAACTAGAGCGCCAGCAAACAACGCAATTCATACTTCATCTTTGCGGTAACACTAGAAAAGAGTCGCAACATAACAATTGCACAACATAATTGAGAAGAGCTCACAAAACAATGACAAAGAGAAAACACGACAAGGACTGTGCGAGAGGACTCAGTCACAACGACTATCAATTTTAGTAAAGAACGACGGAGATGTGAACCTTATTTTTGTCGTAATGACATTTGCCTTGCTGGCATGTCACTGGAGAAGGCGTAATATACAGAGTACCTCAGGTGAGAACATAACATCCCTAAAACTGCTTTGAGCTTTTTGTACAACCCTGCCACTTCTGTAAAGTTCAAAAGTCTCTCATTTCCATCAACAGTGATAATTTTTATGTTTTCAAAGCATTCTTTGCAAACGCCATGTGAGAATAGGCCTTTTGCTGGCTCAAATCCGACATTTCCCGTTTTCCCCTAGTTTTCACTTGATTGCACCTTAGATTTTCTATATTTGTATTGTCAAATATTTTAACCAGATTTTTTTGATAAAATTTGACCAACTTTCAAACCGGTAGTTGCATATTCAACCGGCTTCTTTGCAATTTGAGCCTATTGACAATACACAAATTGCCGGTTCTCCCCAAACATTGCTCCTATACACCCTTAATTTCTTAGCCAAGAGTACAATGAGGTATTATGTCTAATAACCTTCATGAGCTAGGAAAAGTTATGTATATGAAGTTACCTTCATGAGTCCAACAAGCCTCATAATATGATTTTCTCTCCTAGAGTGGCTGTAATGGCCCCTCTTGGAGATGATCTAAGTTTATTAAAAATGATTTGAATTTATTAAAAAGATTTGAACTCATTAAAAATGTGCACAATAGAAAGTTACTTTCATTTTTGCCACAAGAGTACAAATAAACAAATAAATAGATAAAAGTGCCTCAACAATTTATTGAAGGCATGGTTCTAGAAGGCAGGGGTGGCTTTGCCCACGTGGACCACGTTCAGACACAGCTTTGAACTCATTGCAATTTTCTGCCACGCCCTCCTTTTTGACTAAGCAATATCTCAGGGTTCCCACAAAATGGTGCAATATAGTAGTAAGTAGCCCCTCTTTTTTTTCTTTTTTCTTTCCTTTTAAATTTTTTTAGGAATAGTAGATTGGAAAATACACATATATTATGGTGAAATTGTATATGTATACATATATAAAGAGATGTGGACAAAAATATCCATTCCTCACTCAAACCCTTCCCATGCACTCAATTCTTCATCAAATCTAGAACTAATTGCATGCTTCAAAAACTTAAAAAGGGATGATATGCATTAAATTTTGAAGAGTAGACTACTCCAACTTTATGCCTTAAGTCCATGTCAAGTGTAATTTTGCATGATCAAATATGAAAGCAAATATCAATATTCATCAACTTCCAGTCTTCTACTGGCAATGTTTTAGCTTTTAACCACCTTTTAAATCTTGAAACTGCCTCAACTCATGCAACCCTCTTGTAGATAAAAAGAGGGATACAATGGACGAAAATTTGACATGAATCAAACTAGGAGAAGTGCTAGTAAAAAACATTTGAAAAAAACATCAAATTGTGATTAAAATGTTTTACATCACTACAAGTCTACCATCAATCTATTAACAAATTTTTCTCTATCTATTCAAAGAGATTTCAAAATAGGTAATTATTGATTTTTGATTTAGAAAAGAACTGATTGTATGGGATGGGTTTGAGTGAGGAATGGATCTCTTTGTCACCATCTCTATAAAAAAAAGTACATTTGTGTATATTTAGAGAGAATTTATTAGCAAACCAAAATATGGTATGAAATTTTCATTTTATTGTGGTGGTTTCATCTAATAATTTATGGGAATGGGAGCTCATTTAACAATGCATTTCTAAACAATGTCTTGCTTAACCCCTCAACGTCCTAGCCACAAAAACTTTAATCCATTCCCTATGTTTTCTTTTATACTTGGGGAGTTGAGGGGTTAAGGGGATAGAAAGTGTCTTCTAGCAACTCATCACTCCTACTTGAAGTGTTGTAACTCTTGCCTTTATTGTCCAAATTCTATTAAAATTGTTGGCAAAGTTGCAAATGCTAACCTAGTTTTTATGATAAAAAATTTAGATCAATCTAAGACATATTGAGTTTGTGAAAGCCATCTAAAGTTCACAAGGTCAATTTGAGTTCACCACACTGCATTGTGATGGGTGCAACTTTTGGGGCTTGTATCTTTTTCATCAAATGTTCGTTTTCAATAAAATATGTTGGGTTTTATTCTCCTTGAATTCTAATAGTTGTGGTAGAATTCTCAAGTCAGCCCAATTTGTTTTGAATGTTTGGGAGTAACTCAAAGTTCAAAATCCACATATTTTTGCATTACAATCAACTTTGGTGGCTTATAAATTCTTCATAGAAACTTTTTTCCAATACTAGTTTTTGGAAAAGTTGTCTTACTAATCTAGTTATTGTGGTTAAAATTTCATATCAATCTAAGAAGTTATGAGTGAATGGGAAGCATTTTAGTAGAGGGAGGTTTAGCCATAGATGTGATTTTTTGCTACTTTTTTCATTGTTTTTTGACATTTCAAAACAATTTTGCAAACAAAATGAGTATATTGATTGATATTTTCTTTCACCAATGTGTTTGTATATTGGTTTGAGTCACTTCCCATCTTAATTTTTTTCATTTGACTAGATTTAGAAATCAAATTTCACCTCCAAATGTGTTTTTAGGAAAATTTCAACAGCTTTTTTCAACACTAAAACATTATAAACTTCCAATCTATGTAGTCAAATGACCCCAAATTTGATCTACATCATCTACAACATGCACACTACAAGATTATATAGTTGAGATATTTATACTCCACTAGCATTTAGACTTATGACACTTGAAAAGCAAGGACGCTTTTAGGCCTCTTTGGACCTTAGGCAATGAGGGGTTAACCCCTAAAGAACCAACTGTCCCCTTGGGGGACAGTTGGTCCTTTAGGGCCGTTATAGTTAGATGGGTTCAAATGTTATGTATAATTCTCATTACAATTTGGTTACTTCTTGGTGAAAATAATTTAATAACCATGCAATGTAAACATTTCTAAATATACCAAGATTTGAAAATTGAGATAGTGTGAATCTAGAAGTTCTAACTTTCAACCTTACAACCAAGATTTTAATAAATTAGTGAGATTTTAGACTTAGGACATGTTGATAACCACAAGTTGCTAAGGTAAGTGCACCCATACTTGAGAATTCTTGACAATTTAAGCAATTTTGCAACATACTACAAAGAGTTTGAAGCAATGCATGTTTTTCCATGTAAGAAGATGAGAAATATTGCGATTGCAAATTTTTCATAATTTTATTCACAAGATTCAAATTACTACAAATTTTGGGAACCAAAAGTGCCTTGGACCCATTGCCAACCTCTAGACTCATGCAATTTTGATCTTAGCCAAATCACTTTTTGCTCACTACTTCCTACTTTTTCATTCACTACTTTGAGACAAGTGGCATGACTTACTTGGTCCCAACCTTGAAAAGGAAAGAATGACCCATTCCAAGACTTGGTTGAAAACTTGTCCTAGCTAAGATTGAAAATACTACACTCTACAAGTTGGGTATAGGACAAGGTTGGCAATGGATGCTTCTACCTTAGACTATGTTCTTCAGTTTTGTAGAATAGGATCTCCATGAGTAGGATTAGCTTGCCTTGTTTACTACCAAAAATGAGTATTGTTTTTTACATTATTTCTAAATTTCTTTTACACTTTAGAACAACTTTATCTAGTGAAATGGTGTCACTAATAAGGAAATGGTCTTATTTGTTTTGGGGACCATATCTAGCATACATGCTTATCTTCAAATGTAAAAATGAAGTTTGAATCCATTCATTTGAGTCTAGAACAAAATTACTTGCAATACATGCTAATTTTAAATAAAAAACATTGTCTTCCTCACTCTCTATTTAGCCTTTTCTTATACCGAATGCAAGTTTTGCACAAGAATCAAATAGCTCTCAACCAATACAGAAATGGTACGTGTGATAGAACTTGATGAGAAAATAATTATATTTTGTTGGGGAAAAAAATTGTCTGAGAGAAAGTTTCCTTTTTCCCACCTGATCACAAGAGCCTCTAGATTTTACACAACTTATAGTGATGTTTGGATGAGGTCAATGCCTTGAGCAAGAAAAAGAAACGTTGATCATATTTAAGCATTTGCCATGAACACTGCATTTAATTAGGCCTAGAACGCAAAGAAGAGAGTGGTATTTTAACCCTATCCAAATGTTTCTCTTACAAAGATTGACCTTATCCAAGCATCATAGTTTGAAACATCCAATACCTTTGGATCATGCTAAATGGGATGGGCTTAAGATAGACTGCTCTAAAACCCCTCACTCATTTCGAACCGCTCAGGTAGCTTGTAGTGAAATGGTGCACTGATGGTTCTTAAATTGGCCTCTTACAAGTCATTGAATGCATGGAAGGAAAGGTGTTTTTAATTGCAAGAGCCAATCATTCTCCTTGCTTCTCCAAATCTCTTTGCAACTTGCAAGTGAAGAGTTTTTAGAAGGTCCACGTCATAAATAGACCTATGACACATGCATTTTGAGAATTCATAAATAATTCAAAAATGCTTTAAAAAATATGAAACGACTTATGTGACATTCTGCATCTATTTCTCTTTGTCTGAAGAATGAAGGTGGACAGTTTATGAGCACACTACCTTACGACAAGATCTTTGCAAAAGAACAATTTTACATTTTTGATTAATTTCTTTTTCTTTGAGTGAAGAGAAGTGGTATTTGTGACATCAAAATAATCTTACAAAACACAAATAATTTTGAGGTGGGACGTAAGCTGCTGCCCATACTGTGGGACCCTTTTCCCAATGAGACCGTCCACAACACAAAGGAATGATTCATACATACATGTGCGTAATCTTCTTGCAAAACATACTACTAAATTTAACAGCACTACTAACCCCTAAGGTCATCCTCAATCAAGGCACAGGTAAGAGCCTTAGAAATGGCAAACAGAGGTCCCTACAATATGTGCAATTTTTTGTAGCAAGCTTCTTGTCAAAGCTGTCTAAGGATGTGAAAGCGCATGGTTAGAGAGGCTCATTGCAAAAGGGATGAATTTTTTTCAAAAGAAACTAACAAAGAATCAACCACGCTTGCCCAATTAGATCGACAACAATCAACTCTCCAAGCTCTCCAAGTATCCTCTAAATGCCAACTACGAATACTCTAATATCAAGACCATAAACTTCCCATTCAACTTTGCAACCAAATTGAGGACAACTTTCTCTAAATACGCTTGAACCCACCTCCAGTATATAGCCATCCCGGCCAAACTAAGGATGCCCTAAGCAAGTATGATAATAGAATCAGAGGCAAATTAAAGAAGAATCCAAACACAAAATCCTCATTTTGCAAGTTCACATTCTCTTCCGAAACTTGTCCAATCACTGAAGAAACGACAAAAGCTATTATTTTCATCTAGCCCCTGCTCTTGAAAAGGTTTCACCGTCCACCCATTACACACCGGCTCTCTGCGGGGTTAACAACTGAAAATCCAGAACAGTGCAGAAAAGCTAAGCTACTGAAAACTAAGGCAATAATACCAGTGAAACCCATTATACTGAGATTTAAGAGAAAGTCCATGCTGACATCTCAGTAGCTCAAGGTCCAGTAAAGCCTCATAAAAAAGCTCCCATAGTATACATAAAAGCCCTACAAGCTCACCCCATAAAATATACGTGTCTCCCTTACAAAAACGGGACCTAAATCACTATATACTGTAATAAAATACCCACAGTAATAACAGGGAATATATATAAAGAAAAAAAGACTAAAAGAAAAAGAAAACCCGTATATGTCCTCACATGGAAGGCTAAGCCATGATAAAGTCAAGTCACCTCTAAAGGGGGGAGAAGAGTATCTACAAAACGCACCCCTTCTATCTTTTCTGTTGCAAAAGTCATGTACAAAGGTTTACCACGTGGCAAATATAAACAAAAAGTAAAAGTAAAAGGAACAGGGTTTAACTGGCGTGGCTCCCAAGACCCCTCCTACTCGTCGCTCTCAACATCCTTCTGTTGAGCACTCAGCTTTTTTGAAAATTTCAAGAATCCTCTCCGAGTTGGTACGCTGACGTGGACACCTTGTCCATGTACGCAGCTCGCAAGGCTTCGTAGCTCAGCTTTTGGCCGTCGTGGCCGATGTAGGAAGACACCATGGGCAGCTTTCTGATGGAATCCTTCTTCACCAGCGTTTGCTTCGTCTTGGAACTCACGAGCATGGGGCTGCTGAACGTCAAGTTGCCATTGTTGTTTCTGATGGGGGAAATAGTGTTGTGGTCAGTTTGCTTGCTTACGAAATTCGGGTGCTTCATCTCTCCCAATCCGGTAGTTGGATAGTAGTTCATGGCGTTGTTGTTGTTGTTGTTGTTGTTGTTGTTGTTGTTTAGTCTTCCGGCGAAGTAGCCGGACGCTGGAGAGCTGTTCGCATCGAACAACATTTCGCCTTCAAGCATCTTCAAGACCTAGAATCGGACAAAAGCAGCAACGGTAAGAAATTAGGGTTACGGGAGTAGATAGCGTTTCAGCAAATGTGAGAGTTACGAACAGGATTTCGCCTTCAAACATCTTCAAGACCTACGGTGCATGACACTTATACCCAACAACTCCCAATTCAAGTGGTCAGCCTAAGGCTTTGTCAGAAAAGAAGTCATCAAAAATTTGAGTCCACCAAGATGAAGCTTAGGATTTGTCCCGCTTGGTGGTGGAATTACTTTTGAGCTAATGGGTATATGTGTTGTGCTTTAGTAGTTCTTGTTTGGCCAATAGTTGTTGGTTATAAGTGTCATGCACTATAGGATCAGAAAAAAGTAGCAAAAGTAAGAATTTAGGGTTAGAGGAGAATTTAGGGTTACGGGAGAAGTTGGGATTTCTGCAAATGTGAGAGTTAAAGTATTATATGGTGTGGTGTCACTGACCTGCGCCATTCGAGGTCGCACTGACGGATCTTTGCGAATGCAACATGAAGCTGCGTGCAACATGCTGTTCACTTCGATGCTAGAGAATCGGTTCTCAAGGTGTGGATCAAGAGGGAGGGTGCCTCTCTCCTCCAGCAAAGATCGAGCCTGTACAAAGAAACACAAGCAGGTTAGTTGATATGAACCTTACACCAAATAGTGCATTTAGGTTGTCCCCTCTAATTACTCGACATTCTACACTATTTAAGTACTTGCTGCTGCTACAATAATTTTCATCAACAATTACTGCAGTAAACAATTTTTAAAAGGTCTAGCAACAACAATAAAGCTCTAGAACAACAAAATAGCTGCTTTCAATTCGTAAACCATGTGAAATTCAAGTTTTTAGAGAGTTCCATGCACTTTCAAGTGGCCAAGTCATGAGTCATGAGATAATGAGGTAATTTTTTAGGGTAAGGCAACCTAATCGTCAAGGCAACCTAAATGCAATATTCAGTATACAGAATTTGAGACTGTTCGAAACCGAAGTTGCAAACTGATAACGAAACTAAGGCGAGGAGTTTAGGGTTTGGGATGAGTTTAAGAGGTCTGCTGGATTTACCCATTCGGTTAAGCATTGCTCGCCTTTAGGCCGCTTGATGTCAATAGCTTTACGACCTGTCATAAGCTCCAGAAGAACAACACCGAACGAATAGACGTCTGCTTTGTCTGTGACCTGCCCGTGTTGGGTGTACTCAGGAGCCAAATACCTGTAAATCAATCCACAACACGATCAGCAAATCGATGTATTTTTAGAACAGTACAAAATGGGGCGGAATTCAAAAAATAATGATGAACTCGAAAGAGCTGAAGCAAAAAGCAAAGATGAAGTTCAGGTGATGATGACGTACCCAAAAGTGCCAATAACTCTGGTTTCCACACCACAGTGTCCATCAGGCTGCCACCGTGCAAGGCCAAAGTCTCCAACCTGGGTTTACGATAAGCATATCAATAAGCACTCCAGGAGCAATGAAAAACCGGAGAGTCGATATTTCAAAATCAGGATCAAAACCGCCACTGTTAGTAACGTACCATGGGTTCAAAATCATGAGTGAGCAGGATATTGTTGGGACGCAAATCCCTGTGCACTATGCACCCAACCCGACACTCTTCGTGCAAATACCGTAACCCGCGTGCTGCTCCAAGAGCTATTTTATACCGAGAGCTCCATTCTAGGACAGGTCTCTCACGCTCTCCAGAACCAGAAGGACCTGCAGAAAAAGGGCATCAAAGCCAGCGTTAGACTCGGATTGTGTGTTGAAGAGAAGCCTTGCAAAAGACGGATGATTAGTGACAACTTACCGTACAGATGGCCGTCTAAAGAGCCGTTGCAAATGAACTCATACACGAGCAAGCGCCGCTTCCCCTCGATACAAAAACCCATGAGCATCACCACATTCCGATGCTGAGCACAGCTTAAGACTTCCACCTCTGCACAGAACTCCTTGTCACCCTGCGTACTGGCCAGCTTGTATTGCTTCACGGCTATGGTCTGTCCATCTGGAAGAACGCCACGATGGACTGACCCATAACCACCCTCTGCTAGAAAATTCGACCGGGAGAACCCCGCCGTTGCAGCCTCCAGCTCCCTGAAACTATACCTCTGCGGAGGTTTGCCGAAAAAGGGAGCTTTGTATTGACAAGTGGAGCACAACGGCGGAGGCCCGGGGAGGTTATGCTTGGTCAGCATTGAAGCCATCTTCTGCCTCATCAGCGTATCGGCAGCCTTCCCATGCTTCAATCTCATCTGGGGTGACGTGTCACGAGGCTCTTCGTCACCGTGATACCCAGATGGCGATCCTCCTTCAAAGGCGACCGGCTCTGCATTCTCCTGGAGAATTGCTCGCAGGCTCTGACCGAGTGTTCGGTCTCGGCTGACTCCGCTTTCGAACGCTCCTGCCAATGTTCTCACAGGAGAGCCTTTTCGAGAGTTGGCTCGGGAGCTGGTTCTGGAACTTGGTCGTAACGACGGAGTGCTTTCTCTGGATTGAACAACTACTACGCCACCTGTACACGCCGCATGCTTACGTGGCGAGGAATCCGAGCTCGGCACGAGAACGCCGTCGTCTATGTCAGGATAGAAAGCTCGAAAAGACGCCCCCTTTTCAAGCACCCCTGCAGTCATCTCGAGGATTACCCCACGGCCTACAAGCTTGGCAGGAGACCCGTTGATCGAGAGCGGACCGGATACTTTGCATGGTGAGCTGTCGGAGCTTGATTTTGACGACGTGCCTGAGTCCTCGGATGGAGTGAAGGGCGTCATGCTTTCCTCCGGACTGCTGCTGCTGCTGCTTATCGGTTTCAGTTGTGGGTACCCGTTTCTGGCAAACGCGAGTGTCTCGATTGACGCCACCGCTACGCCCAACACGTCCTGGACTGCGGTTGCTGAGTGTGGCCGTGACTGCAGCGATACCGGTTCTAATACTCGAGAGTTTCGCCTCAAGTTCAGGCGCAGTATCTTCGGTTCTGAGGGCTTCACTATCACTATGTTGCACTGTAGGAGGTCCATGCACACCTTCGCTTCCTTCTTCAAGTACCTGCATGGCTCACCATGGGTTTATCTCAACCACTACTATCTTACAAAACCTTACATTCATACACTCGAAGCTCTCTCACAACACGCTCTGTAGTTGGCATATTCTCAGAATCAGTCACGTTAAGTATGGAGCTAATTGAACAAATTCTACGTGTCAACTTGTAATACGCCATGAGTAAATAAAAATGTAGTTAGGGAGGGTTAAGTGTACGTTTCTATAAAAAGCTGTACGAACTTCGAGAACTCTACAGCAACGAGGCCAGAGACTACACTTTCAAGTAGGCTCGTAAGAGAAGCACCCACCTGTCAAAAACAACCCAAGTGGCACCTAGTTTCTTCGCCTCGGTTGCTACAGCTTCGCGACCACTAAGTTCCTGAACCTTCACGTCAACAGTAATCTGCGGATACAACATAAATGCAACATTTAAACAACTGCATTCACCACATGCTTTCCTTGAAAACCAGCTTAAACGAGAGGCAATACAAAAAGCACATACCTTCTTTTTATGGCACAGTGGCTGAAAATGCTGGACCATGGACATACAACCATCGTAGATTTCCTCGTCCAACTCTTTCATGGCCCTCGAGTTATCAATGACACCGCGTAGAATCCGAGGTGATGCACAGTCTTTTCCCAACATCTGCAGTGACATGGGGAACCCCCATATTCTTCGCACAGGACCTGCAAACAAACAATACAATACAACAGGGTCTATGAAACCCAGACATGCTACTATATACATGTATTGTCTGTGAAGATAAGGTACGTACTACGTAGAAAGCGTGGGGCCCTCACGATCCCGAGGTGTACCCGACGTACCATAATTGCACGGCAAAATTGCCATAACGACGTACAACCGTTACTAATGCTGCTACTCAGTGGACAACATGCTTTCAAAATTAACAGCTCTTGTACATTCTCTCCACAGGGAGTCCCCTGAGCAGCAATCTACCAAATATCTGACAAGGCGAGCTCATTTCCAGAGACCTTGCTGTTCAAAACTCAAAGATGGAGAGTTTCAAGCACACTCAAAGGCTGTTTCTCCGATGTGTTGCAAGTAAAAAGCCACTGAAATATCCATACGGGAAGCATAAAAACGGCACTTTGGTAGAACTACATGTTTTGAAACAGGGAAAAAATCCTGAGCGAAGAAAGATATTCAATTGTGGCCACACTGCATGCCGGGGTGGAGCAGTACACGTACCATAGCCGCCCGGTGAGTGGGAAGCCACGAGGGAGATGGATTCCCCGGGCCGGACCAACACGTTGCCGAGAGCCCATTCAAGGGCGTGCTTGGTGATCGGTCGTGAGCCATCGAGCACCACCAGCACCTTCTCGCCTGCGAACACTTCGCTGTGCGGCCGCGAGTAGGGTTGCGAGGACGACCAGTCGCTGTTCACGTCTCCTGTCGTCGTCATCGTCATATCACAAACTCTACTTTCATATACTACAACACATCCTTCCACACATCGTCACCCTGAGTGGAGATTCTAAACACCCGCCCTGAGATCGAACGAATCACGGTTTCATTTCGAGAGCCAGAGATCACAAGCAGGAGGTAATTTTTGCTAACAAAAGATCGAAGCTTGCAAAGAGGGTAGTCTCGGAGGACCGAATTGGAGAGAGCGTGACGAATTAACGACACAAGGCTAAGGTGGGTGAGGTGGAGTGTATTTTACAAAGATCCCCTACGGCCTCCGGCGACCTGAAGGTCAGCAGCATGACGCTCGCTCGCTCGCTCGCTTGCTTCTACCAGGAGTCAAAAAATGAGCAGATTCTCTACACAAAGATCCTATCAAGGGCGCTCTTTGGGGACGACCTTCATGCGCACTCACAGTACAAATGACGCGGATCCAGACACAACCGGAGAATTCTGCAAAACCCCCTAACCCACCGACGCGGTGATTTCCTAGCCCTTTAAACCTCAGAATCCAACTCTAAATGGCGACTGAAAGAAGTGCCTAAAGCTTTCTGTTTCGGTGAGACACCCGGGGTGGAGAGGAGCAGCATGCGGTGATCGCAGTGTGCTATTCTTTGGTGCAAACTCAACGGCAGGGCGAGGCCGGAGCGGGGTGAGAGAGGTTCCCGGGAAGTATGTATGGGGAAGGAGAAAATTTCTTCGACAACTGGTGTCGCTGAATAGATTTGCTTCCCGCGACGCCTGCAGGGCGGCTCTAAGCGAGCTTGACGACAAGCGCAAGCGATCAAAGCTCCGTCTTTTGCTGACAATGGCGCATGGGTGGAAGACGAGTTCTTGTTCCCCTTTGCTCCTGGAACGGACTGCCGCAGGCACTCCGGAACGGGTCGGGGCGGGCCGGGACGGCTCCCCGGGCTCCGCATTGCACGCCCGGCCCGAGATTGGATCCAAGAACCGGGGGCGAGACCTACGTGAAACCAGGGCCTTACACGAGTCCCGGGCGGACACGGGTACCGGTCGAGAGCCCGGGGCGGGTCGGTCGGGGATCCCATTGGTCGCCCAGCCCGGGATTTGGACCGGGTTCCAGCTGGGCGCCGATGCCCGCGGAGGGAGTTTAAAACCGCGGGTCTGCTTCAAGGGTGGATTGTAATGTAGAAGCACCCAAAAGCGACACTTACCTTAAATGTGATTATTGGGAGGGTCTTGTGAGAATTTAATGGCATGTGCTTGATAGGAAATGGGTACAATTGCAAGCAAAATTGTTTTTGGAATTTTTTAAGATCACATGAATAAATTACAAATTGTTGAAGGTAACTCCCTAGATTGACCTATTGTGCACACGAGACCCCCAAAAAAGCAATAACAAAAAGACCATGTCACAACCAATCATATATCACCACTTATACAATTTATATTTTCTTATGTTAGCTTGCGTGTCTGATTTGGGTGCATGCGTGTCTGGTTTGGGTGCATGCGTGTCTGGTTTGGGTGCATGCGTGTCTGGTTTGATTTATGCGTGTTTGGTTTGGTTTATGCGTGTTTGGTTTGGTTTATGCGTGTTTGGTTTGGTTTATGCGTGTTTGGTTTGGTTTATGCGTGTTTGGTTTGGTTTATGCGTGTTTGGTTTGGTTTATGCGTGTTTGGTTTGATTTATGCGTGTCTTGTTTGAGTGCATGAGTGCTTACTTTTAGGTTTAATTCTAGATGTTGCTAGATGACTAGTGTTACTTATGGGTGCTCCTACCTTATTGGTCGCTCAACTCCTGGTTGAACTCCAGTTGGGTCCGAGGGCGGAGGAGGGGAGCCGGTAACCGCGCAGGGAGGCTCGGTCACGCTGGGGCCCGGGATGCAGGAAGGGTGCAGTTATTTCAATGTTTTCTTGATTTTCTATTATTATTTACTCTTTTAGTCTTATTCTCTCTCTCTAGTTTGGTGGAGTTTTTTGGATGGTACTGTAGGTCGATATTTTGATGCTGTTGAGAGGAATGCTTGCGCCATGCAACCTATGAAAGAGGATTCTAAATGCTGGGAAGAATTTTTCATTTCAGGGGTCCCCAATCATGGCATTGCAGGGTAAATACACAAAAAGCATATCCCTGGATATTACCTGTCGTTGGGAATTTGCAAGTACAATTCCATGCATGTTTGGTGCCTGCCAGTCATTCCAACCTGTGGTTTTTCGTAATTAGCTCGAGTGGGTAATAACTCTGCTGGCTATAGGTACAATTTCGAAATTTACCATTGTGGTATTTCAATCATCAATATTGACTATAGGAAAAGCTTGGTATAAGTCCTGCAAAATTTAGTCTCATTTGTGAACACTGGTGCCTGAAAGTGCAAGTGAGTGTTCAGAGTGAAGACTTTGTTGCCCTCCTTTGGGTTGGTGTAAGGGCGTGCCCAACCGCCCTCTTGGAATTGCCCAAAAATTGCCAAAGTTTACTTTTCTGAGGTTCAAACATTCACACTTTAGTAGCTTTCAAAGATTTGAGTTGTAGGATTCAAGTTTGGTGGGCATCTTCTAGCCCTACCATCCCAAAATTTATTTGTCCTAATTCAAAACCTTGTTAGGATGTGAAGAGCAAAACAAAGTATTAAAAGGAATTCTTAGAACATTATGTAGAACAAGTGAGTTTATATTTTGCAAAACCCAATCCTTTAGTTGAAAGAAGGTCCTATTAGGTCCTATTTTTTTCAATCCCAAACCTCTAACAAATTTTTGTCCACTAACAAATTTTTGTCCTCTAGGCATTCCTACGTGAACCAAACTTGGGACTTGAGACATAGCATGAAACTATAAGTCCCACTTTTTCAGCTTATCAACCAACCAAACAGAACAAAATAAAAATAAGAGGAAATCTCAATTTCCATCAAGGAAATTATGATGGGATAAACTCCTATGGCGGGAAACACTCAAAAAATGCAAAGTAGATTAGACAAGTACCATATTGAATGGTTTTTTCATTTTAACTTGTGTAGACTCACGTTGTTTCATAATCAGAATTAAACACATGCAAAATAATCAATTTTGAATTAATAACGAGTATCTTTGTATTAATATTATGGAAGTCAACAGAATTTATCAATTTGCCATTTTTTTAGATTGTTCTTCTATTACATGGTTTTGGGATTTAAATAGTTTCAAGTGCATAGTTGTACATGCATTGTTTTACACATGTTTAGATTTCTCTTTTCAATTTTTTTTAAACCTAAAGAATACTCAAGAATAAATTTCTTGTGACTTGTTTTTGGAAAAGTGGCAAAATTCAAGAAACCTGGATATTAGGCATAGATGACATTTTTTGGTTTCAAACTTGTTTTAGAATGTAAGAAAACCAAACCCTAGTCTTTTTTGAGGCTAGCAAGATATAATAGTTCATTTGCTTAAGACTTTGCATCAAAATCCACATGAAATACGCCCAAGTAAGATGGTAGGTTCTTTTGTAATACAATGTAGGCAATAAATGAAATGAAATCTTTCTTTTGAATGTCTCCTTTGAGAAGGATGGACATTAAGTACAATGACTACCAAATTTATCTCAATGTTTGTTTAGACGTCAAGTTTTTTTCAATATCTCCATTGTATATAAGTGGCATTTTATCCTCAGATTTTGTGTGTGTGATCCTTGTGCAATCATGATCAAGCATATCAAATTTCAGTTACTAAAAACTAAAATCTTATATTTGGTAAATTGCTCTGTGTCAAAATCAAGAAAGTTGATTAAAAACATTGGTGATGAATTTTTGAGATTTGATTGCATGGGTATGTTGGAGACATTGATACGCACATCTTTGCTTCAAACAAATATTTTCAAAAATTTCTAAAAAAATTCTAAAAATATTTTAAATTTAGGCCAAATTTAGTAAACTTGATAATTCTACATGGAATCTATTTTTTGGCAAAATAAAAATATCTTCATATTTTTAATGGTACAAACTCAATCACAACATATGAGTTATTTTACCAAAAAATAGATTCCATGAAGAATTATCAAGTTTACTAAATTTGGCCTAAATTTCAAAAAAAAGTTAGAATTTTTTTTGATTTTTTTGGAAATATTTGTTTGAAGCAAAGATGTGCGTATCAATGTCTCCAACATACCCATGCAATCAAATCTCAAAAATTCATCACTAATGTTTTTTTGATCAACTTTCTTGATTTTGACACAAAACAATTTACCAAAAATAGGATTTTGGTTTTTAGTCACTGAAATTTGGTACGCTTGATCATGATTGCACAAAGATCACACACACAAAATCTGAGGATAAAATGCCACTTATTTATAGTGAAGATATTAAAAAAACTTAACGTCTAAGCAAACATTGAGACAATTTTGGTAGTCAATGTATAACTAAACAACCTTTATGAAGTTTTGTTAAAGGTAAAAACAACTAGATGAAATGGATCCTAATTTTCACCAAACAATCATTTAGTCGTGTAGGGCATTCTCAATCTATGCAACACAAAGAGTTTGCATATTGAAACAAACATTTTAACAAACCAGGAATCATAACCAAAAAATACCATCATTAGAAGAGCATTGAAAAGTACTTAGTAGATGCACAAGAAAATAATGAATGTGCACAATGGTTGAATTAGGCATCTCATTCAATGTTAAGTAACTTCTAAAGCTTTTAAAAAGTTCTTCTAATCAAGTTTTAAAAAATTAGACTTGCCTACTGACCCAACAATTATATTCATTACAATATTTAATTTGACACGTTGACCTTGTGTATCACGGAGATTGAGGATGCCATTAGAAATAAAGGTGAGGTGCTTTGAAATTATCCCCTTGTAAAAACGTTTACAAATATGACAACACATCATGGAGTTCCCAATATATTGATATTGAGCATTTCTAGGTAAGGACATATGAAACATGGTTTTTTTTTTTTTTTTTAATGTTGTAGATGAACAGTAAGAGCATGCGTGCCCTATGGGGAGTAATTTGAAGGAGGCAAGTGCATTGGCCAAAATCAATTAAGGCAAGTTCAAATTTGGTCCCATAAGTCTCAAAAAAACCCGGACATGAAAGCCTCCAATTCAAATCTCATATAAGAGCACTTAATAAGCAATTCACAGTAAGTGGCCTACGTCCCATCTTTGCAAGCCCAACCTCTATGCAAGATCTTAGTTTCATTGGGTCATCACGGGCAACAAGGACAAAAGAAAGTCATTAACATTTTGTACATAAATAATGGTGAAACTTGGACAAAAAGCGGTTTAGCAAAATGGTCAATCCTAACCTTAAGTGAAGTCCCACCCTCCTTGGCATCAAAAGTTTCAAAATGTATTTATTATGTAAGCAAAACGTAATGAACTGGGACATGGAACTAGGGGCTTAGTGTGAAGCTCTAAGTCTCAACTTTTGGCTTTACACTAGTCACATTCCCAGATTTTAGTGGGAAATGAAACATACTGTGAACCACTACTTGCAAACATAAAACAAAAATGGGATAAACATGGTATTAACTTGTCTTGTTTAAGGAAAATCTATATATTTATTAGGGTTTCTAAGTGTACAGTTATTTTGAAAACCCAAATCAATGCTGCTGAAACATCAGCTCAACAGGTGGGGACTGGGGAGTTACAGCACTTGGAGAATTGAATGCAAACATGAAGGGCAATAAAAACAATGAATTGACTAGCAATGGCAAGCGTCTCTCTTCTGTGGTGGGTCTGCACTCTGCAGTCACTTTCAATATTAATTTGATAGTGTTTAGGTTTAAGTTAACCCTTTAACCCTTTAACGACCACACACATTTTCCCAAAATTCATTAGAAATCAGAGCAGTAAGATTAGATGTGCATTTTAAACAAATATGGACCCAATTTGAATCACCCAATCGTACAAATGTGAAGGATACCTTGTTTGCTGCAATGCATCAAAATTTCAGCTAGATCTATAGTTGGAGGTGAAATATTATTATGATTGAGTGAGCCGTATATGGGAAATCTCTTGTTTTTCATGCTTGTGTGCTTCTGAATAGTAGCGCTTCATGCAAGTATTGATTGAGAAGGGTCATACATTTCTAGAAAGCAAGGTTTCCCACCTTTCCAACAAGACTAGTTTCACTCAAAATAGACAAAAATAGCAATCACAAGGTGTAGCTAAGTGGACAAAAAGGGTCAAAAATCCCACTTTCTTTGCTACCCTAAAATGGTTCTACAAGAAATTTGAAATTTTTTATTGAAAATCCAATTGGTGAAAGCAATCAAGAATTGGCCTTAAATGTAGGATGAACTTTTTATATATAAATTGATAGCATCATTTCAATGGATTCTCAAATAGTGCAATTGTACTACTACTATATAGAGAAACAATACAAGTGTATTTCTTGAGTAAATTTGAAGTTTTTTAAGATTGCACAATTGAAATGTGGCATTCTTCTTGGATGTCTAATGTATTGTGTTGTTGCTTTGATCCATTTTTGACCAAATATGGATAAGTATTTTGAGGCCACAATGTATAAACACCTTTATTTATCAACTCCCATATTTGATTCTATTGTTGTTTTTTGGGTTGGATGCAAAATTCTTGTGATCAAAAGCATTCTTCAAGATCATTTTCCAAATTGTTGAGCGATTTTATTGTATAGGCCAAAAACTACTCTCCCAAACCAAAATATGGTTTGGTGGTCTCTAAAGGGTTAAGGACCACGCAACCATATTTTGGTTGCTGGGAGTGGTTTTTGGCCTGTAGGTTGAAATTGCTCAATAATTTGGAATTTGATCTTGAAGTACGCTTGTGATCACAAGAATTTTGCATCCATCTAAAAAAATAACAATGCAATTGGGTATGTGAGTTGACAATTAAATGGTGTTTATACGGCATGGCTTCAAAATATGTATCCAATTTTTGTCAAAGATGGATCAAAGCAACAACACAATACATCAAGTATGCAAGAAGAATGTCAAATTTCAATTGCACAATTCTAAAAAACTTCAAACTACTTAAGAAATATGCTTGTGTTGTTTTCATATACGGTAGTAGTATAATTATAGTATTTGAAGATCTACTGAAATGTTATTATCATTTTGGCTTTGGATTTTCCAAAATAATTATCAAATTTCTTGTAGAACAGTTTTAGGGTAGCAAAGAAAGTGGGTTTTTTGACCCTTTTTGTCCACTTAGCTACACCTTGTGATTGCTATTTTTGTCTATTTTGAGTGAAACTAGTCTTGTTGGAAAGGTGGGAAACCTTTCTTTTTAGAAATGTTAGGCTCTTCTCAATCAAAGTTTGCATGAAAGGTTAACATTCAAAACTAAACAAGAATGAAACACAAGAGATTTTCCTCATACGGCTCACTCAATCATTATAATATTTCACCTCCAATGGTAGATCTAGCTGAAATTTTGGTGCTTTATAATATACAAGGTATGCTTCCCATTTGTACGGTTGGATTATTGAAAATGGGTCCATATTTGAGTCAATTCCAAATCTAAGCTTACAACCCCTGCTTTCAGTGGATTCTATGAAAATAGGTGTGGTCATTAAAGGGTTAAGGGCGGCTCACACCAAGGTTTTGGGAGAACCATCATTTAAAACCTGCATTTAGTGTAGAGTAAGACCCTCATGCAAGGTGTTCTCATGTTTGAGGTACTAAAAGCATTTCCACCGGTTGGCCAGTGGAATGACATGTCATATGGTTTAGCCTGGCTCCTTCATGAAGAATCAGCTTGTTATATAATTCTGGTGTCCACCAGATTGAGTTTAAGAGGATGCATTACAAGGTTTGGAATCAAAAGCTATGCCAAAAATAGTTGCAATTTTTGGATGCTCCAAGCATCTTTGCCATGGCAGCATGGGATGCTTTAGGCATTTTTGCCACGGCAGCATGGGCATGTCAGCAATTTAGACTTTAGAGAATTGATGACAAATAAATTGGGGCCTCACCAACCATCAAGGCAATAAATAAAAGTGTCAAAGTCATGATTCAAGCACCCTAAAAATGAAAACTACCACGACATTTGAGAGTGCCCGAAGCCTTCTTTGGAGCTGTTGGGCAAAAATTTGCCATTGCCGTGTCAACAGTGGACACTCTAAAATTAAAAATGATCCTAAGGCCATGGTAAATCACAGGCTAGAGCCAACCGGTGGAGATGCTCTAAGAACAAGGGCAGAGTCCACGTAAATTGTGACACAATAAATAGTGGCATAAATGGGAGATTGTTTGTGTGTGAGGCCTTTAGCTTATGTTAATTTTGAGTCATAAGTTAATAGGATTGAAGGGAATAGGTATAATTTGATCCTTAAGTTTACAATGTGGTTTCTTATGTATTTTGTTTACTTCCTATAAAAAAGAATTGGTTTAAAACAACTAAACCTTTTTTTGAAACATTCTTCAACTTCTTGTTTTATGAAAGAAAATAAACTCAAAAATTTACTGAATCTAAAGATATGCAATGATAAAAAGAGGCAATATGTTGCTATCCAACATTAAACTTCAAGGTTAATTTCAAAAGAATGGGCAATGCGAACTTTGAGTACCAACTACATTTGTTTTCTTTATTTTAATTTTAAGGGAGGTGCAACATAGTGCTAGATGACACTAATTATGTATGTGGCCTCAAATGGACCAAAATTTGAGACTTGTATCAACAAACGAACCCCTTTTCTAGAACAAGCTCCCATTTCTAGTAAGATATTGGATGAAATCACTTACATTGAGATGAAAACAATATACTATACATGAATACCCAAATATACATGAATACGCAAATCCATATAAAAAGTATATGAATTTTCTTTGAATTTTATTTTTGCAATTTTATCATCCTTCATCACAATGTATGGGGAGTTCTTTGAGCTTCATTGATTTTGCATTTTTCATTTTTAACATGCTTTTCCCAAGCTTGCACCTATTATAGTGATGCTTGGATGAGGTCGACTTTGTAAGAAAAACATTTGAATAGTGTCAAGGTCCCACTCTTTTCTTTGTATGTTTTGAGTTCACTTAAATGAAGTGTTTATTTATGTTCAATGCTTGAATACAGTCAATACATTTTTTTAGCCCCAGGCATTGACCATATCCAAGCATCATTGTATTGCCTAAATCTATACTAATATTATTCATTTTGTTTTGAAAACAGCTAGTTCTTTTCTATTGATTTCAAAGATCAACTGGTTTTTATGCATTTTAACTAGTCAATAGTACACTAATTGCCGGTTCTCATCTTACATTGCTCTTAAAAATGAAAATGGAAATAGGGCTGAGCCATACTGCCCTGCCCAGAAATGAAGGCAAGGTGATAACTCAGTGAAGTACAAAAGCCACCCCCTTGTGACCTTCAGAGTTCATAATGGAAGAAAGAATTGCTTCGTTCCAATGATGGCTTTGGGAAATGCGTTATAAACGCATGTTCCCCAACTAATGTCACGTTTCCACTTTCAACTCCTTGCTTCTTGTAGCATGTTTACCAGTAGTAAGCTTAAGGGTGGTTTTGTTTTGACAATACAAACCTACAAGTGGAGCCAATGAGTGATAACCAAATTTTCAAGGAACAATCTCTTATGAGATTAACCTCAAAACAAGAAAAGCATTTAACTAATGAGGGCACGGAACTACAAAATAATTACAAGGGGAGACAAATTTTGAAAGTATTTACAAATAGGGCACAATCACAATACCACTTGCTTTGCTTGCCACAAGCTAATGACCGTCAATCATTAACCACATATGCTAATTGCTTTTAGCTCATTTTTTAACTAATGGTATTCCTAAAAATGTCTTACTGACCAAGTCATTCACATGTGGAGGCCTTCTTCCTTGCTACACTATTTTTAACCCCTATATGCCTTAAGGCATTTTTTGAGCTTCTAGGAATTTCCTCTAAACTGAACAAAAAGTCAACATTTTGATAAGTTGTATCAATTTTTTTAAAATTGGAACCACACAAATTCAAACTATATATGTTAGACATCACATACGGAAAGAAAACACAACAATACCACTTATGGATAGAAAGATTATAATGTTTAATCAAGAGATGTTAAAAATGCAAAAATGACTTCAAGTCTTTCAATCCTCTTTTCACATGTCAAATCTAAAATGTTGATCACCAAAAGATATGAGGTTAAAGAATATAACATACATAACAGTCCAAATACTGATTTTCAAAATCTCTTTTGCAATTTTTTTAAATGAATTTCTAGTGTGAATTTTATTCTAAGATCTAACGTATTTGAGGCTCATTTTCATGAGTTCTCAACAACAAAAAAAGTCAAGATTGCAATGGACACCCTTGCACAAAATCTTGAATAGAAAAATCATAATTAATAATTTTCAAAATTAGGTTCTTGATGCTAAAACTAGACTTCAAAAAGAATAATTCTAAAATACCAAATACTAAAAATAGCAACTTAGTTAGATTTAGTTGAACTTCAAAATATTGTTGGCACCAAAATGTAATGCCTTGGACATTTAGGGGTTAAAGCACTTAACCCTCTAGTGCAATTTTCCTATATAATGCCATCTTTTTATGGGTGCCAACTAAATAATTGGGTAATAGGAGCGTTGCAGGTGTATCCATGTTTGTAATTATTGTGGATTTTAATGATAGCTTACCAATGTAGTTGGACACAATGTTGAAGGTCTTAATATTTGTTACACGATCATGCAATATATGGACTAAATATCCTTTTGAATGTTTTTAGTTTATCTGAAGTGTTCATTTTATTTTGGTGGGAACACAATTGAGAAGTGTTTATGTTTTCATTTTGAATTCTATAATGAAAGGAAAATGGATGTTTTTAAATTTGTGAACTAACTAGTTTGATTGTTTGTGCAAGCTTGAATACTCTCAACAACAACATCGAAGGAAAGATAATGGAAGGTCTATGTTTAATTGATTGTGTTTGGCCAACAACATTGTGGCAAGAATTTAAAGGGGATGACAATTTTTGGAAACGTCTCTAATTTTTTTGGAAATTAGCTAACATTTAATGTGATATATCTAAACCAACCAATGCTCAAATAAAAAAAATTCCAAAGTATTTTGAAATTGCGCCTCTATTTGTAATTATTTTGAAACTATGCCTCTATTTGTAATGTTTTTCATTTTCATGCCCCTATTTGTAATTTTCCCCTAATTATAACACACATATACGGAATATTCAATGTGAACACAATAAATAAAAAATTGGTGGAATATGGGAAATGATAGATAGTAACTAATGAAGCTCAATTTATTTCCAAAGGATGGTATGCACTCCAAAATGACTTCATTTTAAATACTAAAATTCATTTGCATTTTGAGAAAAAACATTGAAGAAAGAGGTGATACTAGATTTGCTAATCGTGGTCACAGGTTAAACTAAAAAGATAAAAAAGGAACCCTCTAGTAGTCTTCTTACTTTCATGCAATACATGGAGAAAACTTATTGAAACTCAAAAAGAATGCATGGTCGGATGGACCAAAGTTGATGTCCCATTCAATTATCAAGAACATGTTTTGATTGCAAGGCTTATTTCTTATAGAAGAAAGAATTTGAAAGCATCTTAAATTAGTGAATATATTCTATACTTGTTCATAAAACAAAATATGTAATCAACGTTTCTTAAAATTTATAGTATAAGAAATAATGGACTTTTCAATGCATACATTTGGACTCTCCCATTCACAGCAACCTATGAAAATGATAAACGTAATGTATCAAATTAGCTATAATGCGTACATAGGGATTACATATGTGATTTAGCATCTTTTAAGTATTTTAGAAATGTGCTATAATTTTAAACAAGTGGCATACAATAATAGCCATGGACTTTTTAGTGCCTAGATTAAGGTTGGATGTTTAGGCGGCAATATCTTAATGATTTTAACAATTTTGTAGTTTTTTTTCCTTTTTTGTGCAAAAGTTCTTAATTGCTACTTGGGCTTGGCCTTATTTCGTATAACGCACGTATTTGTATAAAGGAAAACAAAAACTTTGTAATCCATACTTATAGAAATACTACCAAAAGCTCAAAATATTGGACTTTACATGAGGTCATATGTGTTGTTTTTGGTCCACTCAACCATGCATCCTTCCAAAATTCTCACCATTTTTAACCTTGAAATGCCCAACGCACCACATGATAATGTTGAAAATACTTTGAACTTCTATAAAACCTAACTAAGTTGCTATTTTTAGTATATATATTTTATAACTATTCTTATTGTAGTCTAGTTTTGACATCAAAAACCGATTTTGTAATTTATTGATTATGATTTTTCTATTCAAGATTTTGTGCAAGGGTGTCCATTGCAATCTTGGCTTTTTTAGTATTGAGAGCCCTTGGAAATAAGCCTCAAATACACTAGATCTTGGAGAAAAATTCACACTAGAAATTCATTTAAAAAATTGTAGAGGAGATTTTGAAAAGCCATAAATTGATTGGAGTTATGTATGTTATGTCCTTTAACCCCATAATTTTCATGTGACCATTTTCTTAGATTT
The DNA here is from genome assembly GCA_963920765.1 of Ulota crispa. NCBI lineage: Eukaryota > Viridiplantae > Streptophyta > Bryopsida > Orthotrichales > Orthotrichaceae > Ulota > Ulota crispa. The sequence goes on from OY987246.1 coordinate 13,339,400, forward strand.
GACATGTGAAAAGAGGATTGAAAAACTTCAAGTCATTTTCACAATTTTAACACCCCCTCTTGATTAAACATTATAATCTTTCAATCCATAAATGATATTGTTGTGTTTTCTTTTCTTATGTGATCTCTAGTATATGCAATTTGATTTTATTACGGTTACAATTTTTAAAAGAACTAATACAATTCATCAAAATTTTGACTATTTGTTCAACTTAGAACAAATTTCTAGAAGCTCAAAGAGTGCCTTGGCCATTTAGGGGTTAAGATCCATGCATTTAAGAAGTATTGTTTTATTTTTTTCCTTGTATGCCCAAATATGCCTTTCTACTTCAGAATTCAATGAAAATGTAGAGATTGCAAAAATTGGCTTGCAAATTTTGCACAAATTTACATGCATGGATTTACAAGAAGTGCACCAAAAATGACAACTTCATTGTACTTTATGCAACTGTCATGGACTTGCATTATGGAGACCTTGTAAAAGTCACTATCATGACTAGTAATGTGAAATCCTTTTTTAAAATTCAAGGAAGATCGTCTGGACATGCAACTATGGATTGTGAAAATTGTGATCATACTAACAAAATTGTAAAAATAAAAAACAAAAGAAGACATGTCTAGGTTTGTGGAAAATTTCAATTCATGAAATAAAAAACTGCCTATAGCCTTTCCAGTAGGGACACAAAGTGGGTTTTGGGGAAGTGAATGGGCCACATCTTTCATTGCTACACTAAATATTGCATTTGAGTTGCCTTAACAACTAAGTTGCCTTATCTTAAAAAATTACCTCATAACTCATTGCTTGGTCACTTGGAAGTGCATGTAACTTTGAAAATATTAGGATTTCACATGGTTTATGACTTGAACTTTGCTAAATTATTTCTCCATAGCTTTGTTGTTGTTGTTGTTATCAAGCCCTTTGATTTTTTTATTGCAGTGATTGTTGATAAAAATTATTGTAACTTAGTTTCTACATAGTGTAAAATGTCAAGAAATTAATGTGGGGCAACCTAATTGTAACATTTAGTGCAAGTTACCCGTACTTACTATCTACCCCCACCTATCCTTAATTGCTGCTCCTCTAATAAAGCATGATCTATATGGGATTTTCTTTACAAACCCTTGTCAATTAAATAAAAAATGCCCATTTTGAGGCAAAAATAAAACAATTCCTTGAAAATGCATCTAAAATGAAATCAAATTGCAAAACAAATTACATTCACACACCGCATCAACTTGTGTAAGTTTGATTAGTATTGCTGCGCTCCAAAGAACGGCGCCGCCGCCACATAGTTAGGTCAAGCGAGGAGGTTGTGATTCTAGTTTCAGATGTTTCGTGTAGTTGAGAGGAGTGAGTTGTTTTCTTTCAATTACCAGCAACTTGTTCACCGCAGGGGACACCAGTTTTGCATGGGAGGACGGACGCAAATGCATTTTTCAAAGATTAGGGTTACAATTGAGAGGGAACGTGAAGCTGTAGTGGACTTGGCTTGGACGGGGGTTGTTTGTTTGCATACGCCCTCTTCGATGCAAAAGCTGCAGTGTTTTGAACTTGTGAAGGCGACTTCATACCCTGAGGCAACACCAATGGAGCACATGCCGGTACGACATGCATTTCTCGAAGTAGCTGCCTGCTTCACAAAGGAGATTACACGAGCAAAGATTGTCTACAAAAGGAAACCTCGTGACTTGCTGGTACGACGAGAAGTTGCTGCTGGCTTCACGAAGGTGACTACACGGGCAAAGTTTGTCTAGGAAAGAAAGCCTTATAAATTGCAAGAAGATCAAAAGACTAGAGCGCGGTCACCATCACGGTTATACATCCAGCAACCTCAACAGCTTGGTATCGACCCGGGCGGCACCGTAAATCCTTCACGAGAAGAGGAGAAGACATGGGCAAGGCTTCGATTGCTTGATATTGATCCCCCACCTGAGCTTGTTCTCACATTTGATCACCTAGCACGAGCTCCCAGATTTTAGGTCTGATCCTAAAATTAGGTTTTCATAATCTCATTTAGCTCCAAGAGCTAAACACCTCCGACCCCCTGTTGTGTTGTCGATCTAGTGTCTCACAAACTCTTGTGGTTAAAGTCGGGACAATTTGGAGCTCTAGCAGTTTCTGGTTTTTTCGATTCATTCTCACTCATCTCTTGTTGATCCAACCCTCAGACCTCCAACTTGTCATAGGGTACCATTGTAAAAAAATTAAAAATTGAAATGAAAATGAAACCCATGGCTATCTCGGGACGCACCCGGTTTTTCCCCGCAAGGGGTTTTTCCACACAGCTGCATTGCAAGTTGCCATTTTGGCAAATACAAGTGCTTGCACCCATATTCGATAATTCATCTTGGAAGCAGTGTTGATTTTTTAGGCAATAAAAAGCCCAAAAGCACCAAATGTTTTAACCCTACGACAAAGCCTACTAAAACCAATGAACAAAATTTGTATAGAATTGCCAAATGTAAATTTTTAACCCCCGCTTTGCCGGCCACGTCACCGGTGCTGACAAGCAAGGCAAGGGATCCTGTTGTCAGGGGACGCCTTTGCTTTGCAATGATGATGCAAGTTCAGCATCTTCCTCCTTTGAAGACGAGCTTGTTTTGTTGTTGTTCTTCATCGTTTTTGCTGTGCTGGCACCTAATGAGCTCCTTTGCTTTTATCGTGGCGCTTGCTTTTCTGTTCTTCTTCTTCATCTGGTTTTCTGATGAAGCTACACCTGTGTTTCTAATTGTTGCACTGTCGCCACAGCAGCGACAGTGATTCTGATTATGGCGCTTGATCAAAAAATTTAGAAGTCCATTTTTTCTTATGCTACAGTACTATAATGGTCTTGATACTCCCTGCACTTTGCGATTTTGTTAGTTGAGTAGGTACTTGAATGTTTTATGTTGTGCTTAGAGTAATCATTGCTTTTTGGATGTCTTTAAGAGTTTCAGTCTTGCTTAACGTGTGTTCATGGATGGATTCTCATGGATTATGGTGGTCAGGGTCCTTGGAGAATGGAGAGAGTCCAATAATTCAATTGGTGCCGGCAAGCACTCTCAATTTTTGAAATCAAGGTTTTGGAATTTAGAGTTCCGAGTTTCATGAAACCCTTTTTTTCCTGAGTTTCGTTTTCTTGCTTTTAGCGTTACACACTTTTCTTTTTTTCTATTTTTGCTTTCTATCTTGGGCGTTCCAAAGTCCACAGTCTTCTCTTCCATAATTTGGCATTGTCTTCAGGGAAATTGCTAATCTGTTCAAGTTCAAGGTAGGTCAGGGTTTAAGGGTTTAGGGATTTGAATTTGTAGTTTTACTCACAGAGCTCGGGTGTGTCATTGCTTTGGTGGAATTGGGTTCATTGATCCATTGTTGGATCACGCTGTAGGTTTGTGGTATGGTGGAGGCAATTGGGGGGGAGGTGCACACTGTTGCACCCCAAATGCCATTGGAGAAGAAGGCTGCAAGTTTAGCAGCTGACTTGCTTCTTTGAAATCAGAGGAAGGAAATGCGTGAGAAAAGCTGGTTGGAGGCTGTCAAGAGGAAGCGCAAGCAAGTTTGTCATATCTTGGAGGAGCAAGGCAAAAAAAAGGCAAAAGATCAAGTGACCCTTTGCAGTTTCTTCACCACTTCTCATGATTCAGAGAATCCTGGGCCGCTTGACCTCCACGATCCATTGAAGAGCAAGGGCCAATCGGCAAGTAGGGGAAAAGGCGTCCAAAAGGGGTCAAAGAAACCTTGTCGGGTGTTGTTGCCGATTAGAGATACCACTGTATCTGCTTGATACTCCCGTTGCAACTATGGTGCAGGAAGGGTCGAAGAATTGCATCATTTTGAGTTCAAAAGCACCCATTATAGTCGTGTCTCTTTCTAATGAGTCTCATGCCTACAATTGTAATGAAGCCGCCCTGGCAGCCCTAGATTTGAATGTTGAAACCGACCTTGGGGATTGTGGGGAGTCTAGCAACTTGTCCGATCACACTAATGACAATATGGAGGAAGAGGAAGAGCTAGAGCCTCTCATTGTATTTGGAAAACCAAATTATGATCTGTCTAGCAAATTCCAACTGGAATGGTCTGCTAAGTGTCCTTGGGCAGAGATGGTTTTGACACCTTTAAGGCACCTACATCAGGCCACGTGTTGCATTTGCTCAAAAATGGAGAAGAAGCCTCACTTGATGGGGGCCAAATGGGATACTATAAGCAAACATGAAAAGCATAAGGTACACAAAACAAACATGCTTTTATTTGCTACAAAATACCCAGCTTCCATTCTTCAGCAGCTGAATGGATGCACTTTGATAGAAGCGCGGCGGAAGCGCGTCCAATTCAGGACCTTATTTTAGCTCTTGTGCGCTGGCAGACCAATGTCTGAGTTTGAGTCTCGCCTTAGTCTCTATCGGTTATTGGAGATGCCGAATTGCCCTGCCATGCATTGGAGTGCAATTGTTGGTTGGACAATGGCAGAGGCCATGTACTCATTTGTGCAGGAGCAAATGAAGGTCTTGATTAAATCTGCAAATTACATTGCCATGACCTGTGACAAGACCTTTGGGGTTGATAATTGCTCCTACATTGTTGTGCACATCTACGTCATGCAAGACTGGGTTAGGGTTCCCTTGTTAATTACCTTGCAGAAATTGGAATCCAATGGAGCATCATTGGACAACTTGATGAGCCTTCTCATGGGCATTTTTGGAGTTTGTGGGGCATTGGATGAGGCTGAAATTGCGGCCAAACTTGTTTGCTTTGGAGCCGATGGAATATCCGCTTTTCAAGGATGCCGGACTAGAGTTACGGTTCAGTTGAAGGCTAAGTTTGCTCCACATCTCATTGGAGTCCATTGCATGGGACACCGAGTGAATTTGGCTGTAAAGACTTTGAGCAAAATCGACTTGTTTCACTTGGTCAAAGATCTTTGCAAGTTCTGCTACGCATGTTTCTCTTACTCCCCAAAGCGGCAAGCGGAGTTTTGAGCGTTGGCGCAGTTGGTCAAGACCAAGGGTCTCAAGCTCTTGCGGAATATCACCACCCGGTGGATTTCCCTAATTTCACCTTTACAACGCCTTCTAAGCAAGTATTGTAGTGTAACCTCAAAGTTGCGGGTTGATTCCTTGAACAGGGATGAGCCAATAAGTGTTGCTCTCTCCATTGTGTTTTGCTTTTTATCTTTTCTTTTCTGTGTTTGGATTCTTAGGGGTTCAATTTAGATGTTTTTCTTTGCTTCCTGTGTGGTTGCAGCATAGTCTTTGTGCAAAGGCGCAGGGTTTGCTTGACAAAATGCTGGACCCTTACCACGTTATAGGTATGCTATGCCTCTTGCCTCTTCTAGAAGTCGTGGATGCCCTTATCCAATTCACGCAGCAGCGAGATGTGTATGTTTGTGACTTTGTGGAAGCGCTCCAGAAGTGCTTGGCTAATCTTTTCGAAATGTACAAGGGTCATGGCTATGCATTTTGTGGCCCTAAGTTTGAGGCCTTTACTAACCTGCTGGAGTTGCGTAATGACCAAATTTTGTTGTCATGGAGCACTATGGACGTGACCGCTGTCCAGCACCTGCAGTTTGTGATCCATGGAGAGCAGGTTCCAACAAGGCACAAGGGTGGAGTTCTCATGAGGGAATCCTGGAATTCTCTCAGTGAAGTTGTGAAAACTGAGTGCACAGGTTAGTAGTTTTGGAAACCCTACCTTTTTTTTCCTTTCTTGCTTGTTTGTTTCTGCTAGCTGAAGGCATGTTGCTTCTTGAAACTCTAATGCAGTCTTGCTTTTCTGGCAAGTGCTGCCGAGCAGCTGATTGTAAAGCTCACAACCTGATTTCCAAGTCATGGTGTCCTCGATGCTCTCGGTATTGTTTACCCTCAGTACTAGAGGTAAGCAAATGCAGAGAGGACTTTTTGCAAGCATTTGGATGCACTAAATAAGTGCTATGGGGAGCCAAAGTGGATTGGGGAGGATAAAGATAAGCAGCTTGTTCCGACCTTGTCGGACCGTTTTCAGCTTGAGCTACAGCAATATTTGTTCAAAGTATCTATGCTATCTAATAGCTTGGCTATCTTGGAGGACCCATGCATGACCCTAAATCCTTTGACTCGGATATGGCGGATTATTGACGCACACAGCTCCTCTGCTAAGGAGATTTTGGAGTATGTGAAGTTGGTAGAAATAGCCATGATACATGTGCTTGGATTTGTGGAGGATGAGCGCTGCTTCTCCTCTCTTTCTTTTTTGAAAGACAAGCTCCGAAACAGATTAGAAGGTGACCATCTCAGCCTAGTTGTTGGCACGCATGGGCAAAAGGTGTTCACGCTTGAAGATTTTCCGTATGAGAAGTGCTTCTAGCAGTGGGTGAATAAAGTTGAAAATTCTAGGAATGGAATCATGGGTTAGGTCTTCCCAATGCATTCCATTCAGCAGTTTCACCTTTTATCAAGCTAAAAATTCTAGATATGGTGTCATGGGTTAGGTCTTCCCAAGGCGTTCCATGCAACGATTTCATCTTTTATTTTTGGCGGGTTTGGTGTCTTAGTATTGCAATTTCATGTTTTAGTTTGGCATTTTGTAGATGCAATTTTGGTGATTCAGATTTGCCTTGGGGGCTTCACTTACATGTTTCAGATTTGCCTTGACTTCTCTTATGTGATTCACATTTGCCTTTCAATGACAAGCTTCTACTTTTCACTTATGTTGTGGTCCTTGTGGAGTGTGACTTGTAGGTTCCACTTATGTTGTGCAGTGTTGTCAACATATGAATGTAAAGAATGATTGTTCTTTTTATAGGTTTAGACTTTCTAATTTCCTTCTCTAGTTGATTATGTAAGCTTTATAATTCCCATGTTTTGTTATTTAATTTACAATGTATAGAAGTTGAATGTGCTTATGCCGTTTTGAAGTTCGTCATTACATTCTTTTCTTACAAGAGCGTTGGAGTGTTTGTTTGTGTGTGCAGGTGTTCTCCCAGTGTTTAGTTCATTTGAAGTTCTACATTTTATTGTATTCTTACTTAAGCATCGGAGTGTGTTTGTGTGTGTGCAAGTCTACTCCTTTACTCCTTACCTTTGCAGGATTCAAGCAAAACCCTATTAGAAGGATTTAAGGAAAACCCTATTATATGAAGTGCTATTGGTTAGCAATATGTTAATCTTAGTGAGCATAGGAATACTTTCTCATTCATAAGTTTGTAGCCTAAGTCTGAAATTTGAAGGTTTAGAACGCTGAAGGAAGCCTAAAATTGTGCTTACCTAAATGTATTGTTGCCTATTTAGCACCACTTGTAAGATTTTTGTTGCCATATTGTGCTTCTAACAAAAATAATAGAAGCCTAACAATGCACCAAAATACAAATAGAAATCGCCTATGATGTATTTTACTTTTTACTCTTGAAGCCAAAAACATTACAATTCTTTTGTACTTGTAGCCAGATTTTGCTCCAATAAAAAAACGGCTTGATGCCTAAGATTCCCCACCTTTTCATCCATTGCGGCCCTCATCCAGATTCATCGATTTTGAAATAAAAAACAATGCTTGGAAGAGCTCCCAAAGAGCTGTAAAATTAGTTTTGAGTTGACGTTATAGGGGATAATTTTGTTAAGAGCCTAGCAACACAAGCAAGGTTGGGGTTAGATGGCTAGCAGTTTTGTGAGGCCACGGTTGAAAATTTCAACTCTTTTGTCAAACAAAAATAAAACAAAATAATCTGCCCCTCACGTTGTCTCCTTCGTGGTTCTAAGGGTCTCTACCTCAAAATAAGAATTCAAAACTTTCAAATTCAATGCACTTTACTTTTTTTGGCAAATAAAAATGTTGAGATTATCCACCTTTGTCTAGTAGTGTGGCATGCAATCAAAGGACCACTTCATACTATAGTTGACCAAGTTGAGAAGCCGTGGGTTTGAGTGGCCAAACTTTGTTAACCTCTAAATGGTCAAGCCCTTTTTTTTGTACAAATCACTCAAAATTGCCACTTTTGGGGGAGTGAGGAGAAATGTTTTTTTTTTTTTTTTTAATTTTTTTCTTGGAAATCCAACCGTAAGATCTTGCCCTAGACAATGGGAGGTACTTATGGAAAAAAATTAGCTCATTCTATATGGGGAAGAGTGAGATGTTCACATAAGAAGTGAAAAAAAAAAAAAATTTTCACTTCTGCCCAAAAATTTTAGAAGTCTTTGACCACTCCTATATCAAAACAATTGCTCTATGCAAAGTTGAGGTTTATTTTTTCCATGTAGAAGACCAAGTAAGGTAAATGTGGGAGAATTTTCTAATGAAATGGAGGTGTGGATCATACTTTGTAAAATCCAATGTCGTAAGGTCATGAAATTTGCATAGACACTAAGCAAAATTGGAGGATTTATGTAAAATTCAAAAACCCAAATTACTTTGATCCAAATGGTGAAAACCAAGGAATCTTAGTCTACTACAACTTGCAAAAAAAAAAAAAAAAAAAAACAGATACACAAAGAACTCAAAAAAGTAAAGCAAAAAGTTTTACAAGGGGGAAAAGGAATGGAGGTTTGGGAGTCCCATACCTACCCGCAAACTAAATCTTCTCATAACTTTCATCTCATCCATCAAAATTGAATGATTCAAAGATTTCCACGTATGTAAAAATCTAAAGAACTAATTTCAGATGTTTATTTAAACAAAATACAATTCTGAATTTATTTTTTGGGCTGCCCGCCCTTGCCCTTTTTTAGAAATTCATGCATAACTTCTTCAATAAATGTCAGAATGAAGAAAAAATTAGATGCCCAAGTAGATCTTTGAATTCCCTGCCTTCAATAAAAGTTTCAAAAAATTACAAAATGTAGTTTAGCCATAGGAGCTGCCCAAAATCCCATTTGTCCCCCGAGGGGACAATGGGCCTTTAGGGGTTAAGAGGTCAAAGGAATGGGGCTAAAAATAGGCAATAAAAAAAATTTAGAAACCTTTGGCTAGCCTTAGTGCAAAGCCTCCAAAGGCCAAGCCCAAAATCCAAACTCTCCAATTGAATGACCAAGATTTTGCTAATTTTTGATTAATTTATGAAAAAAGTTGATGTCCTCTTCATCATAGTTTGGGTCTTTATTTTTGCTTGACCCCAACTTCTTTGAAAGATGGTTGTTTTGATCAAAAGTTGATGCCATATAGACAACTTGGAGGGCAACAAACTTTGGATTTTTGATCTGTTGTGTGAAGGATCAAGAGGCCAACGTCTTGATTTCTTGCAATTGAATTAGACAACACGTTTTGTGAGTAAAAAATGGTGAACCATGAGAGATGAGTCAAGATTTTGTGAGCAAAAACCAAAATTTGAGCTCAAAATTAATGAAAAACCCAATACAACGACTAGATTTTCTAATGATGAAAATTTAAAATGAACAATTATAGATCCTATATATGTGAATGTAAATGTAACTTAATATTTTGACAAAATCTCTAGACTCACTGCTCACAATATAGCATTCCCAGATGTGATTGGTGAAAACTGACGGCTTCTGTGAAATGGCCCTAACCCCAGCCCATAAAAAAGCCCAGAAGCAGGACTCTGACACCACAGCGGAATCTATAAGAAGTGGGTTTAGAACAGGGTGAGCCGTCAAAACAAGCAGGGCCAAATATTCAATGGCTTTGAGACAGCTCCCACAGGACGTTGCCTTAATTGCCAAGTAGGATGGGTTATAAATTCTATAGTATTTATGTCGATAACGAAATCTCCACTTCATTGACCACCTGGGCTTTGGTTTAAACTTTGAAATTGAGTGAGGCTTTTGTCACTTGAATCCTGAGTGCAGTCATGAGCTGAAGTTGCCCTGAAAAGACAGAAAAGAAGGACACATAAGTGCTACTTAAGGTGGCACTTAAGTACTCGGGCTCCTTCATTAGCCTTTGATTCAAATTTTGAACTTGGTTTCAAATTTGAATGCATTCTAAAACTGCAGTTCAGAGGATAACTGAGTGGCCTCTTCCAAGGGGCAATTAACACTAAGGTAAGGTAGGTATCTCGAAAAGTGACAGTTTAAGGGCTGATTTGCTTTTTCATGACCTTCTTAGACATGAAGATTTCTTGTCTAGTTTTGGGTAAAGAGAAATGGATGCTAAATGTATCACAAATTTTTTTCATATTTTTTGAAGCATTATTGAATTGTTGATGAATTTTTAAAGTTTTTTGTAGTAGGCATTTATTTGTGATTCTAGGTCTCTTATAAACGGTTTTCCTGCAATTAATAAAAAGATGAGGTGAAATCAAGGAGTGTGATTGGCTCTTGCAATGAAAGATACCATTTCTTTTAAGACTATGGAGGGTATTTTCAAGAACCACCTCATATCCATTCTTGAGCTACCTATGGAATGCATTATATGTGAGGGGATAAAATTTGAGCTACCTACTTAGGAGGCTCATGAATCAACTATCTAAGGGAAAGATGACATCTGTAGAAAAATTAGGCTTGTCTAGCAATTTGGAAATTATTTTGGTAGAAAATCAAAGAAGAAACAATTCTAGAGGCATTTAAATTGAATTCTTTGAGTTGGTATGAATTAACCACAATTAATTAAAGAAAAAAGTGCATAGGTAGCTATTCTTGATCATAGGCTACAACACTCATGATTTAAAAGAAACTTGTAAATAGAGCACATGAGTCCAAAAAGCAACCACTACAAAATTGAGGATGCTCAAATAAGTCTTTTAAAGCATGCAAGCATTCATTCCATATTCTAATATTCTAATACTTAAACTATGATTGGAAACATATTTTTATTTATTTTAGTACGACATACGTTTATAGTTTTACTCAAAGACAATTCTCAACACAATTATAATCAATAAGCACACTAAGCAACAGCCCTTGTCACTTTGTTAGGTTCCTAAAATTGTTCATGCACAAGGACAAGTTCTCACCATAGAATATGTGATCCATTTAAAAAGCTCTTTGCACTATTTCTAACACTTCTATATGAGCAATTTCAAATGCCAAATTGGAATTCAAGCCTCCTACCTTACACTCTAAGTCTTATTTGTACAAGTCCCACCTTAGCACAAGATCCTATATTCATTGGATTATTAAGGGCAAAGAGGAGTACCAAAGAAAACCATGAATAATTTATTAGTGGAGCTTAGGTTGGGAGTTAGGTTTAGCAAAGTGGTCAATCCAAACCTTGAGTGAAGTCATATCTTTTTGGCACCAAAACTTTCAAAAAGTGCTTATCGTGTAGGCAAAATGTAAGGTAGGCGCACCCATACCTGACCATTTAAGGGTTTGGGGCACCTCAAGGTCTGAGAGAATTCATGAAAAAATTTGGAGGGTTAGCCTTTCAACAAGCTATCATGGAATGTAATTTTGGTAGAAAAAAATATTGTAGATTATTTATATTAAAGGGCAAAGTTGCAACTCATAGGTAACATTTAATTTCTTGGCAAAAATTCTCCTAAATCTTACCTCGAAACTGAGATGGCGACCACTACACTAAGAAATTTCAATGAAAAGTTGGATGAAATTGCCACATCCCTACTTGAGCTGAATCCCAGTTTGCCATAATTTGGATGAAAGTAGCTTACATTAGTAGTTTTTTGGATGAACTTTTGCTGATCATTCATTTGTTCCAATTTCAGCTAAATTTTTCTTACTTGCCTGCATTTTGGGGTGCGGGTCGCTCTACCGGCTACCCTGACAAAAACAAAAATCAAACCATGCTCATAGGGTCCCTTTTAGCAGCTCTAAACTAACCTTGAAACTGCTGGATGTGTTCCTATAGGCACTTGATGGTCCCAATCCCAACCATCTCAAAGCACCTCAGCAATTGACATGTGGCAAGATTTACTTGTGCAAGGAGTATTCACTGCTCCAGTATGGGTTCAAAAGTATGTGATGAAAGCATCAAAAGTAGGGTGTGGAATTGGCGACCGCGCGGGAATGGGTGCATCTACCTTAGAAAACAAGAATGTGGGATTTAGGACGTAGTCTGAAGCAAAAAGTTCCAACTTTGAGCTTTACTCCAATTCAAACTCTCTGATTTTAATGAGATATGGGATGTGGGATACAAATATGAATTACCCCCTAAGGGGCGCTTCAAACTATATCCAATGTCCCACCAAAATTAGAGAATCTAATTGGCATATAGTCAAAAGTTGGGACTTAATGTTTCATGATATGCCTCAAGTCCGACATCTGAGTTTACATGCTAGCACTTTTTGAAAATTTTGACACCAAACAGTGTGGGACTTCACTTAATGTTTGAACCAACCATTTTGCTAAACCTAGCTTTCAACCTAAGTCCCACCAATATTATTGCATAAAATATTCATGATTTTCTTTAAGTGATTATTTTTGCCCATATCAACCCAATGATCTTGTAGGGAGGGAGGACTTGCACAAATGGGAATGGAGCGTAGTGTAAATTGCCCCTCACTCTTGGCTTGCTTTTTGGAACCCTATAGTATTTTTGTTTGCAAAAATTTGGTACTCGTTTAAGTTGTTTTCTTTGCAAGCCCAAGAAGTTTCAGTACCACATGTCAAAGAATCTAGCACTTACCAAGCATAATCCATGGATCTAAAAAAAGGGGATGCATTAGAGGGTATTTAAAAATCGCAAGCATGGCCGCATTCACTTGAACTAAACTGGTGTAAGGTATAGATAATGGCTACAATGGAGCTGCGCTTAGCGACAGTCCCCAGTTCCCACTGAACAATTAATAGTTCAATATTGATCCCTGACTTTGTTGATCTATGAAAGGCAGTAGAAATTCTCTATATAAAAGTTTCAAAAATTCTTAAATGTTTTGGAAGAATATTGTTGTGACTTGGTTCCCAAGGTGAGTCTCAAATTTTGCTACATCCAATCATTGCAACAAAGCAACACTCTTTTGACACCAAAATGTTCAAAAAGTGTTGTTATGTACACTAAATAGTGTGGTTAGATTGCCTCAACAATTAGGTTGCCTCACCTTAGCAAATTTACCTTGTGCTTCACCCTTGGTCACATGGAGGGGCATGTAACTCTCTTCATGCTACAATAATTCTTGATTCCATGGAAAATTCTAACTTTCCTACTTCTTGATTTTGGCGCTTGTTGCTACACCCAACCTTTGATTGCTTCCTCCATTATTAATCATACTAATTATTGACAAAGGTTACTATAATTTTGGTAAAATTTTGAATAGTGTGAAATATCTAGAAATTAGTATGGGGCAACCTAAATGCACTGTTTGGTGTAGATATTTCTAAGTGCATTAGAACTAAGGACTTGGGACATAGTGTGAAGCCATAAGTTCCAAATTTCAACCGCTCAACCAATCACATTTTGAGATTTCACTTGGAACTTGGGATTTAGGGTGGAATTCCATGCGTTGTCCAAGTCCAACACGTTTAGCCAACTAGTAATCAAGGTTTTTTTTTAAGGGTTTTTTTTAAGGATTTCAACTTATGGAAGTGTTGGCAATGATTTATGACTATAATTTGCTAAGGTGGCTATATAGGAAAAACACTTGAAGACGCATGCTTTGTTCATGACAAAAGGTGGAGAGAATTTTGGCTACCAATGGTTTCTTATTACATAAGGAGGTGCAAATGAAGTGTATTGGTCATGACTTTTGAAAAATTACTACAATTAAAGTGTGAGAGATGAAATATGTGGGGACTTTTGAAAAATTATTACAATTAAAATGTGAGAGATGAAATATGTGGCGAATAGGACACCCATATTATCTTGGTTGGAGATTAAGTTGGCAATGCCAATCAACCAATAAGGGAATACATATATGGTCCTCAATCAAGGTTTGCCTATAGGGTTATCAATTACAAGTGAACATTGGTGAAAAAGACACTCTTTTTCATATTTATTTCCTATAATGATAGTGAAGCATAATTTTTCATGGTGAATTTTGGCTATTTTTATGGCTATTTTTAGCCAATAAAAGAAACGCTGCTGGTAATATGTGTGACAGCATCAACAATCAAATTAATTGCCAATCAATTCTGTACGTCTAAGCTTAAGCCTACATGGAAAAAACTTGTGGCAAGTGTTAAGACAAGGGTCACATTCTTGAAATTAGTCATTTGGCAAGACGTGCTTGTTCTAATTTCTACGTGGGGTGCCAATAAATCCTCTCTATCTATCAACTTTTTCAAGTTTTGCTTTTTCAAAGTTTTACACACTTCCTTACATTTGTCTCTACATTACTCTAATTTTCTCTTTAGTTTGTCAAAATCGACCGGGCAAAGATATTTACACAACATCTAAAAAAACACACAAAAACTTGAAGCATTGAAAATTCTCATAACTTTTTCCCCAACATAAGAAAAAAAAATTCTCTTCCTCAAAATCGGAGTACCACATAACATTTTGTATACAACATGCAAAACAAAATACTCCAATCCTTTACAACTCTTGCATACGGTATTCAAACCAGGACTCTCTCACAACGTTACAATCCCTTCATAGCTTTTCGCCTCCGAGACTTATAATCCTTCATAACTTTTGCAAATAATACATCCAAGGGACACTCTCTCTGGTGCATTTGAAACCCACTTTTGCATGGAAATATTCAAAAAACACAACTCTTTGAAGTGTTGGCATTCTGAACAACAAGAGCAGTGATCAAAGCCTTGGTGAGTTGAACTAGAGGGAGGGAGTCGTGTTGGGAGAGCTCACCAGCAAGAGGAGCGGTCTTAGGACCAAAAGAAAGCAAGCAAATGAGAAGGCCTAGTAGTCGGAGAGGTCGTCGTAGGAGGCTGGGTGCAGCACTTCAGAGAAAGGGGGGGTGTCGCCGTGGAGGTGCTCCCACCTGGCCAGGTTGCCGTCCCAGGAACTGCTGACCAGCACTGGCTCTGTGGGATGCCAGCTGCAGTCTCGCACCGTCCCTCGGTGGTAATTCAGCCTTGCCACTTGCTTTGCCGTGGCCTGCTCATCCCACACCCCCACCCACCCACTCCACACGGTTAGACATCTGGTAGGTACTAGACGAGATAGGTTGATCTATCACCGAGCATATTTCAAATTCCTTTGGCATCCATGAGCGATTGCGTGTATTACTGAGGTTCTGAGTGCCTTTGTGAAGTCTAAAGAACAATGTTTGGATGTTACATGCAAAAGCTGTACAAGGCCAAACTTAATTTGGTAGATAATCCAAAGCAGTGCCCTGCATTTCAACGTCATACAATGCAAGACAGCATAAAGCAACAAAGGCTTAACAACCATATGAGCTGTTCATGGCATCCCTAGATAAGTTGAAACTCTTTGTAACTATAAGCAAGAAGGTCTTAGGATAGAAGTTACAAAAACATATTGGAGCTACTGTTTGCCAGAAAAGTTATCAGCATTAAAAGTTGGCAACTATTTGATATTATTGGCCAAAAATTTGTTGGTTTATGATGTCTTGCACTATAGCATTGAAAGTTTTCACATTACTGCATGTATTTGTTAGGTTTTTGTCTTGGTTGTATGATTGCTTGTTGGGTATCCTCTACCTTACCTCATAGAATACGGGACCTACTCTAGTCTCTAATGTGTTCATACGGCATTTCATTTGATCATCTGCGTGGTTGGCCGTCTTTTAAAAGGTGGTATAAGGCTAACTTAGCTACGTATTTATGAGCTAGTAATCGTTAGACGGATATGAGGTGGTCTACTCTGGTGTCGTACAACCTCCCTCCAGCGACCTTTAAACTGGTTATCTTTTGCAGGATATCTACCAAATATTATACAGCTAAAAAACATGTGAACTTTACATTGTTGTATTTGGAAATTTTAGGTTTTTAGGAGTGTTTTAAGCCTCTTCAGCTAAAAGTGAAAAATCATATGTGAGATCACTGCCTCCCTCCCACTTTCAAATTGAGAGGGAACTGGTGATAAGAAATTCGATCTCAAGAGAGTTTGGCTCTTTGATCTGTATAAAATGCTTTTAAGTGATACAAATGGTATCCTCCCTTGTTTAAAAAGAAAGAAAGAAAAGAAAAGAAAGGCATTTTACAGAGGAGTAGAAAGAAGGTATTGTCTTACCAGGTCATAAATGTAGACACAGCCATCATGTGAACCAGTGTAGATATACTTTTGTCCCGTGCTGCATCACCATATACCCATCCTTACAAAGTCTCAGAATGAATGCAGACAAACATGCCATTAATCTACTGATGGTCACGTCAATCCATGCACAGCCTTGCAATTCCAATGACCATAGCGGACATACCACAAAACAAAAGGTTTGGTTACAATAAACAAGCATATCTACGTATAAGATAAAAATCCTGTTTTTGTAAAGGGTGGTTTAGGTTGCAAGTTTTCAGAAAACAAGTCAAAGATGTTGTCAGTGTACCTGGTGAGAGGAGAGAAGTAGCAGCGAATCAGAGTGCGCAGCACCAAATGGCCTTTGTATGTCATAATGGACTGGTCATTCGGATGGCGTATGTCCCGACCCATGCCAGGATAATCCATCCATCTATAGTCCCAATCCCATGCAAAGGGAGCGGCCTTCAGTCGAGCTTTCCTGGTGCACAAGGTCCACTCTTTCTATATCAGTACCTCCAGTCTCAATCTAAGACAATAAATACTAGTTTCAGAAAAGAAAAGATTGAAAAAAAAATGGTAACAAATCTGCAACTTGCAAGGAAAGAGTAACAAAGCATTACTTCCTATCATAAAAGGGGGAATGAAAATAAGGGCCACTTCACACTATGGTCAAAGGTCAAGAGGTCATCAATTTCCATCAATTAGATTGCAAGAAACCAAGACTTTGGCCTCTTCACCCTTCATACTAGAGGTCAAAGTCCAAAATCCCTCACCCTCTTCAAGTCAAGAGGCCGTGAAAGTTCATTGTCAAGAGTTTGGCCTTCGGACTTGGCCTCTAGAGGCTTCACATTAAGGCCAACCATTGCCTATTTTCAGCCCACTTCTTTGACCTCTCAACAAAGTTTGGGCACTCGATCCCACAGCCTCTCAACTTGGTCAGCCATAGTGTGAAGCGGCGCTAAGTTTGATGGCTGTAGGTTTTGCTTGATATCCTCTCCAAGTTTTTGACTATGCCGTTTTTGACGCATGAACTCAAAAAATAGCTTAATTGTTGAAGGCTTACTTGCAATTTGTGGGACCTGATGCCATCTTTCGAATATCCCAGAGCTTGATACTCTGGTCCTTGCTATTTGAGATGAAATACCGGCCATCTTTTCTACTATCTATGAACGTGATTCCTTCCAAATGACCAACAAACTGTCCAGCAGGTCGCCTTTGAACACAGCAACGACGGTCCCACACCTGATCCAACCCAAAAACAAATCAAAACAGGACTTTACCAATCTTGAGTTTTACAACAAACATTTCAAGAGCTCGTGACATTCTTGCAAAAACCTTACAGTTCATTCTTAAGGAGCACACACTTGAAACAGGAATCTAAATTACTACACAATTTTGAGCTCAACTTCGGTTTAAATGTACCAAAAGTATTTGAAGAAAAAAACAAAAAAAGTGCTAGCCACTGATTGAGTTTCACGCATTGCTATTTTCAACGATTATCAGGTTATTTTTTGATTCACATAGTGGAGTAGGGAAGTTTCTTACAAAGCTTGCAAATGGAGAAATCAGGTTACTAGGAAAAGCATTGCAAGGATGTATGGAGAGAGAGAAACCTTGCAAGTGTTGTCATCACTTCCAGAGTAAATCAAGTGGCATGATTCGTCAGCAAATGCAACAGCATTCACATCATCCTGTATCCACCATACCCACAAAGTCAGAGCACAGACATCAAAACCACCACCAGCAGTTTGAACCTCAGACCTTAAACCCTTCCATACTCCTTAAACCTCATATCTTAAACCCTAGATTTTCAAACTTTTTATCACTGACTCTGATTAGCTAATAAGATAAACTGCACCAAAACCATAGGAAAATAGGGGGAAAGCACCAGACCTTGTGAGCGTCGATGCGCAACACTGGTTTGTTGGCTTCCAAATCATACACGTAGATGCACTTGTCATTGCTGCCAGCCACAAGCTCTCGGCCATCCTCCGAAAATTGCAGTGACCACAGTCCAAACTCATCGCTGTTGGAGTCTGCGGCGAAGTCCAGGCCTTCATGAATATCCTGCACCACTCAAAAATGTCAGTAAAAAACAGCCTAAAGTCTCAACTATTCACATGATAAATGTATTGAAAAAATTCACTTCATCCAATTTGTTATTGCTTAAGAAGCTACTAAAAATGAATTCTACTCAATTCAAGAAAAAGAAAAAAGAGAGCCCTTGATAATTAAGTAACAAAGGTGTTTCAGAGGAGAGCTTCCACAGATCTATGAATAATAATGCAAACCAGACCAAATGGGAATTTTTACTTGAAATTACAAAAGATTGTACTGCAATACTGCACTGAAAGGTTTAGCAAAAAGCAACTGGTGCGGTGGTTTAGAGCTGGTTTACAGAGAAAGAAAAATTCTTACCGTGATATTCGCAAGAGACCTAACGCCACCACTTTCACTCCCCACGTTAACCAAGTACACCACTGATGAAATAGACGCATAAACCTGCACAGCAAGAAAAAAATCATGTTTCAATAAAAAAAACAGTACTAACACGCAAACTTTTGACGCAACCATCACGATTAATTGGCACCAAAAAAAGCAAAGGAATGATAAAAAGAAAACAACA